>CM040126.1:413966253-414452406 GCA_022559845.1 Amorphophallus konjac
CACTTCCCCAATGGCCGTTTAAATTCCCGCTCTTTATATTCTTCTTATATTCTGTTATATTTTTATCTGCTCATATTCTCGAGGCCGCGACGAGTCACTTCCCCAATGGCCGTTTCAATTCTTGCTATTAAATTTCTGCATCATTCCCGTCCCCCCGAGGTCGCGGCGAGTCACTTCCCGCTATGGCCGTTTAACCCCCATATCTTGCTATATTACATTTGTCCCGCTCGCCCCGCCGGAGCAATCTCCCGTGGTGGTCCCTTCTCTTTTCTCTTATTTCTGTGTTGCAGCAAAACAAAAGAGGAGCCCGCGCGTTCCGCGTCCTCTCCGCCCCCCGAACCCGTAGGATATATCGAACTCCATAAGGATTACCGCCCATTTGCCCAGGCGGCCTTTGAGTGCCGGTTGAGACATAATGTACTTCAGGGGATCCTCTTTGGATACCAAGCTGATTTCATGCGACAACATATAGTGTCGGAGCTTTTTAACTGCGAAGACCAGTGCCAGACAGATCTTCTCAATATAAGTATATTTCTCTTCAGTTCTGACCAGTCTCCGACTGAGGTAATAGAGGGCTTGTTCTTTCCCTTCTTCATTATTCTGGCCCAGCATTGCCCCCAGAGAATTATGTGTAGCTGCTATATACAGTATCAATGATCATCCTTTCACCGGTGCGCCCAACACTGGAGGAGTTTTCAGGTAGTCTTTTAGCTTGTCGAAGGCTGCCTGGCAATCTTCATCCCAATAAAAGGGGACATCTTTCATCATTAACTTGTGAAAAGGCTGGCACCGCCCTGACAAATTGGAAATGAAACGCCGGATATAAGCCAAACAGCCCTGTAGTGATCTCAGCTCGGAGATGTTCCTTGGCGGAGATAACCCCTGAATCGCCTTGATCTTTGCGGGGTCTATCTCGATTCCCTGATATCGGACGATGAAGCCCAAGAATTTTCCGCTCGACACTCCGAACGCACATTTCATAGGGTTCATTTTTAGCTCATGCTGCCTCAGCCTCTGAAAAACAATCCGGAGGTCTTGCAGATGATCTTCTTTTCTTCTGGTTTTGACCACCAGGTCATCTATGTAGCACTCGACCTTGTGGTAGAGCAGTTCATCAAAAATTTTGGTCATTGCGCGCTGATAGGTTGCGCCAGCATTCTTTAATCCGAACGACATTCTCTTGTAATGATAAATGCCTTTAGGAGTTCGGAAAGCAGTATGGACTCGGTCATGCTCCGCAATCCAAATCTGATTGTAGCCGGAAGACCCGTTCATGAATGATAGGGCCTCGTGGCCGGTTGTAGCATCAATCATGACCTCGGTTATCGGCACCGGGAAGTCATCTTTGGGGCAGGCTTTATTTAGATCCCGGAAGTCGACACATATCCGGATCTGCCCATTCTTCTTCTTCACGGGGATGATATTCGCCAGCCATGTAGTGTACTGGTTTTCTTCAACAAATCCCACGTCAATGAGCTTGTCGACTTCAGCACAAATTTGGGTGATGAGCTCTGGCCTCATGCACCGCGGTGGTTGCTTTACCGGCTCGGCTTCAGGGTTGATTGCCAGCTCATGTTGTGAGACAGGGGGCTTAGACCTGGCATCTCTTTGTATGTCCAGGCGAAGCAATCCCGGTATTCTAGCAGTAGTTAAATGTACAGCTCCCGTTCTTCTGGGGATAGTTGGGCACTGAGGAAGGTAGGCCTAGGGTCCTTTTCATTTCCCAGGTTGACTTCTATCAGTTCATCGACTGTGGCTTGGCCTCCGTCTTCTATCTCCGGAGGTGCCGGTTGGAGGTCAACGAAGTCTGGAACACCATCTTGAGGGTTGAGTGCTTCGACTTCCTCGTCAGACACTGCCAGAGCTTCTTGAGGTTTCTTGATCTCTTGTGCCAGCGGTTGAGTGGATTGTTCTATTAGCAGATCCATTGCCGTCGCAGCTTCCAAGGATGAGGGAGCAGCCTTGGTGTTTGCAGATGGGATTGCAGCCATGATGGGCTGGTAACTGTTCACTGCCAGGCCCGGACAGCATGCTGATTTTCCAGCAGAAGTTGAGGATGTTTCGCCTTCTGGGACAGTTGTATCTTCCGCAGAAGTGGCTTTTTCTTTCCTGGTAGCTGGCTCCCCTTGATTGGAGTTGACCAAGGCTTCCCTGATGGGCAGAAAGGGTGTTGAAGTTGTCATCAGTAGGACCTCTATGGGGGGAGAGACTCCTGCTCCTTGACTGTCTTCGGCTTCGCTGCTGCTAGCCGTGTCAAATTCGGCTTGAAGGGCCGCTTCTTCAGGATGAACCTGCTCCCAGCATCGGCAAGGGGCTGAGGTTTCTGCTTCTTGATTCCCGGACCGAGTCAGTTCAGAATATTCGGCTTCCACCGGATACTCATCAAAGGTTGCCCTAAAAGGGCCATCTTCAGTAGGATAGAAGGCGGAGATAGTATCCACCTCGTACCGCCCACTATAATAATATTCTTCCAGGGTGAAGCCCAACCCCGGATGTTGAGAGACACGTCTCATTTCCTTATCCAGATTTGCAGGATGCCACATCTTCTGGAAAGCTTCTTTGCGCTTTTGAGACTGATTGGGAGGGATGTGTTGCTTCTGAAACATCTTAGCCATCCGATTAGTTGTAAATGCCAGGCCTTGAACAGGAACCCGCGGGTTGCCTAGATCTTCAGAAAGGCTGCAATCTGTATCTTCCCGAGTGGGATGCTCCTCAGCTGTATAGAACAAGCTGCTGGGCCCATCTTCCTGTGTCACCTCCCAAGCTTTGAAAGGTTCGACAGTGGGGTCGTTGAGGCCGGAGACTGGCTTGGTGAGGCCGGCCGGGACTCTGATGTTGTCGTGCTGTCGATCGACCTGCACTTCCTTAGCTTTGGGGTATAATGCTGGGGGTGTTACCCTGCCGACATCTCCAGAGGCTGTGATGTGGGAGACCACCTTCGGCTTGACATATCCGCGCGGCGGTGGTGGATACCAACCGTCACCCGATTTATTCTTCGAGGCCCCTACGGGGGCTTCAACTTCAGAAACCTTCCGGGGAGATCTCGTATATAGGTTGGCGTCCGCCAAATGACATTCAAACACCTCGAATGGGTGGATATCAGCAAATATCCTCTCCTCCTTCCCCTGGAGGCTGTATTTGATGCACTGGTGGAGCGTGGAGGGCACCACCATATTTTCATGCAGCCATGGACGGCCGAGCAGTGCTTTGTAAGAGGTGCGAGAGTCAATGACATGAAACTGCACCATTGTAGTGAAATCTGCTAGGGTCAGTGTGAACTCTGCCACCCCCATAGATACTTCACATTTTTGGTTGAAGCCAGCGATACACATATCCCCGACTTTCTCGAGATGCACATTGAAGTGGTATCTCTCGTATATTCTGTATGGCAGGATGTTGACTGCTGCACCAGGATCGACCAGAATCCGGTTCAGTTCTCTTCCATTCAGATGCCCTTTCATATATAGCGGCCTGTTGTGGCTGGCAGTAGGTAGTAGCATGTCTTCTGGAGAGAAGGTCATACTGGCTTCTGGTATAGCCTCAGCTATGTAGGCTTCAAAATGAGCAGGCGTCTGCAGAGCAGTGATGATCGCCAGTCGAGTTTCTTCACTCAAAGAGAGAATTTCCCAGATCGTAAATCGAGCGGGGAGCTTTTTGAGCAGCTTCATTATTCGACTCCCAGCCCGGACACTGGAGAGCTTCATTTCTTCAGCCCATCTGGGCTTGGGGAGGTTTTGATTTGTGGGCCCAGATGGACCTGCTTTATCTTCCTCGGACTCGGCATCCTCTTGGCTGGCGCCGGCTATCGGGTCTTCTTTATTAGTTGCCGTAGGGCAAGCTCCAGCTGCATTCGCATCCTCAGTAGATTGCGCTGGCTACGGGTGAATGGCCCCAGGTGTAGGGTTAACCTCTTGACAGGGCTGCTTCCCTTTTGACATCTTCATAAATTCAAGGAATGAAGGGGCTGTCTTGCCCCCACTCTTGTTGTATAGGCCTGACGGAGGAGGGATCTGGACTCCCTTAACTTCCGGCGGAGGTGTCTTGTAGGGTTGCTCCCCTCTGAACATGATGTTGTGATTGGGTGGTGGCTGGCGCCCCCATTTTCGGCCTGACCGAGTGGCAGGTGCAGCAGTTGCGGCCTCGGCCTTGCCTCCCCCAGCATGGGGTGCGAAGCAAATTTCTTCTTCTTCCTCTTCTCCGGGTAGGTTGAAGAGTGCTGACAGGGTATTGCAAGAGACAACTTGTGCTTTATTGGCCCCAGCGGCCTTTCTTTTCTTCTTCTTTTTGGTTTCTGCGGGTGCCTGCCCCCAGAACAGACTGCCCTCTTCAGGGGGTGCTGCTTGAGCTTCCTCCACCTGTTTGAGTGAGAGTTGTTCCAGTTCTTGCCATGGGACGTGGTCCCGTACCAGCAAAGGTTTCAATTCGGGCTGCACATATTCATCTAGCCCTTCAATCAGGTGCTGCATTCGAAGGACTCCAGGATTGGTTTCCTTGATTACTGGCAGCGGAGTTTGTCTCCTCCTGTTAGGTGCATGTATTCTGACAGTCGTAGGTGGAGTGACCCACACGGGTGCTACCACTGGCGGAGCAGGCCGAGGTGTAATGCCACGGACATGTGCCCCCCCTTTTGGGCGGGGTGCCCTCTTCTTCTTGTGCTTCTCAGGGATCTGCTGCCACCCCTGCTGTTCTTTCACGGGCTCCAGGAAATGGATTTCGTAGGTGCTCCGTGTGCTTGCTTCAGAGATCTCTGCAGGTAATGCCTGGTAGAGGGAGACCATGTTGACTGCTGCTCTCCTGAAAGGGGCTTCATGTGGCTGAGGAGGGTCTACTTTGTACTCTCCCAGCTCTATCTCATTCTTCTTTACCATTCCTTCAATGACGTCTTTGAAAACATAACAGTCTTCGATTGGATGTCCCAACATCTGGTGGTAGGGGCAGAATCTCGGACAGTCTTTTCTTTTCAGGTCCTCCGGTCTCCTTGGTTCAGGCAGAGTGACCATCCTGTATTCTGTTACCCAGTCGAACAGGACTCGGGTCTTGTCTTTTGGAAAGGAATAAGCTTTCTTCATTTTGTCCCTCAGCGAAGGACCTTCTTTATCATCTGGAGCTTTTGCAGGTTGCGGGGGAGCCGCTTTCTTGCCTTTCTCCTTCTGTTGTTCGAATGCCTTGATATCAAGCGCATTCGCTTCTTTAGGTGTGGGGCGCCGTTCCGCAGCCTTGCCTTTCTGGGCTGTGCTGGCAGTTGACGCCGGGACAGGCTTGGCCAGAAAAGCCTCCACCTAGGCCACCACATTATTCAGCCGGTCGAACGACCGTATTTCCATACCAATCATCTTTTCCAGGACCTCCCTCCTGAGATTTTATTTACATATTTGCACAACGTCCTCCTGATGCGGGGGCCGCTTGCACCTCATTCCGAGGTTCCTCCACCTCTTGATGAAATCAAGGGCTGTCTCATCTGCCCTTTGTTTTGTTGAGTAGAGTTCGGCCACTGTGACCTCCCTCTCTGTGACATGGAATCTTTCTCTGAATTTTCTATGCATATCCGACCAATCATTGATTGACCCGGCCGAGAGGCTGGAGTACCATTCAAATGCGAGCCCCGTCAGCGAGGACCCGAAGAACTTCAACAGATATGACTCGTCGGTGGCCAGATCACCCATAACGGTCATATAATATGCAATATGCTCCTTAGGGGACCCCTTCCCGTTGAATTTTTCGAATTTGGGCGGCTTGTTGACCCCTGGGGGAAGTCGTTTAGCCGCATGGTGTTGCAGGTAGGGAACCCGATAGGCATCGAATGCGACGTAGTCGCCTTCACTTTTCTCTGCGAGCTTCAGCTCGATCATCCTTTCCACCATCATCCGGTTCACGACCGTGGGGGCGACTGGCTCCGGATAGAAGTGCGCCGGCTGCAGGTACGGGGTGACCAGGGTGGTCGCCTGTGGAGGACGCAGCAGCGGGGGTGTCGGATGCACCTGGGGGGGCATCGGAGGTAGCAGCGGCTGAAGCTGTGGCGGCTGCTGTTGTGCTGTCGCCATGCTTGGCTCTGACGGCTGGGATAGTGTATAGAACGATGGAGGGTCGTCACGACGAACCGCCCCCCGGGATGATTCACCCTGGACTTCGGGTGGTTTAGAAGCCGACGAATGCTCAGTCTTTTCCATCAGCTGTTTCTTCAGAGAGTCTATCTCTCGTTGATATTTTAGCAGCAGCATCAGAACTGATGGATCAATAGTGGTGGGGATACCCTCTGTCGTTTCCCCGGACGTACCCTCAGGCAGGATGTCGAGGAGGACGTCGTCTTCCGTCGTCACCACATTAGCGGTCAAGACGGGGGCCTTATCATCCCAGCGGGGATAGACCTGGGGTTGTTTTCCTCTCATGATCATCAGAAGCTCTCTTACTGCTTCTGTTCTGCGGGTAGTCGGCCCGGGCCGTACGGCCAATTGAGCCAGTTCTTGGGGATCTTCAGGAAGCTCCCCATATCGGCTGGATATACCAGCCATGTTGCAAGTAAAGACCTGCATCCTTCTTCTCTGTCGATGGACCCTCCGTCTGGCTTGTTGCGGAAAGGTCAGCCTCTCGAACACAGAAACTCTTCTTTTTTCTTCCTGCTCGGGGAAGGCTTCATCGGCTTCGATCTCGAAACCGTCGTTGTATCCGTTGTCATCGACTGACGACACCATCATTCTATCTTCCATATCTTCTTTATCCGTTGCTGATGGGAAGTAGTCTTCATCAGTGGCGACTGTCTGCATTAGTCGCTGCTGACCCAGCGAGGGGTTGCCCAACCCTCGAAAGTAGTTCCTGATCAGACAGGTTACCTCCTCTTGACCCCGCTCTTGGTAGAGTACGGGGGATAGTTGTCGACCTCCGGCAGGAGGGATATAGGCCAGCCGAGCTCTGTCGGCCGACTGTTGGAATCTTCGTCCCGTGACTGGGATGTTGGCTTGGCGGGCAGCAGCCCGGAAACTTCTGCGGCGCGGAGGATCCGCAACCACTTCTTCTTCATTCTTCGGGGGCGAGCCCCTTTCTCTTCTCACCTCCGCCTCGTCGTTCATAGGACGGCGGCGGATGGGCGTTAGATGGTGGGCAGGTCGGGTCCGCTTGGGAACCCACACCTGTTTGAACTTTTTCGGCTTGAGTGCCGAGCTTCCTTGGCCATAGGGGCCAGTTTCTTCTCTTTCTACCCTCCTTCCAGTGAGAGCTTGATAGGTATTGTGGACAGGAATGTTGGGGATGACTTGGTCTGGGGTCACCCGGGCCGTGCGTCCGTCGAGGAAGACGCGCATGCCTCCAACTAGCATAGACTTCCCGGACTGAGATAGGGTTCCGGTAACTACAGCAGCATTCTTGCGGACCTGGCGACGCTGGCGTCCTCCAGGGTGTTTGTTGATGACGTTGGGGTGGGTCCCACGTATGACGTGGTGCACCAAATAGCTAGCGGCCGGGGCCGGACTTTCAAGCAAGTCTTCGCAGCAGGGAACCTTCAGAAGCTCCGTTTTCTCTGCGACTTCCTTGGTAGGCACTGGGGCTTCGACCTCCAGCATGTCTACAAAGGCTAACCCCAAAAAGTTGGGGAAGCCCACAGCGGCAGGGAAGCTGCCGAATTCCATGGGTACCGTCAGGTACCCTTGTGCGTGTCTAGCAACGATCGAATGATCGAAGTCGACGCCAGTTATCCCGTTGATCATCATTGTCCGCCTGCAAAGACAAATAGGGAAATAATCAGTAGCCTTTGAGAGGGCTTCGAAGCCCGAATATCTCGGCAAAGAGATGAAAGGTGACACCTGTCCCACCGGGCGTGCCAGACTGTTTACGACGGGTTTTTTCATCCGATCGTCTTGTCGTTTTGTTTTATTTATTTTTTTTATTTCGTGTATATATGTGTATATGCACGTATATACGCATCTTATTTCACGTATCGATCAACCAATTAACTAGCCGGTGATTAACTGATTGATTGACGACGCGGGCGTGCCAGTCACATGAGTGACAATTTTATGATGCGCTCATTCTGACCCATGTCGGGCGGATGTGAGGTTCGGTCGGGACCAGTAGTCTGCCATACCATAAAGGTTATGGCGTTAATTACATCCCCCACGAGGAGGGAACACCTTTGATTAATTGCCGAGATAGCGGGCTGTCAAAGTCAGAATGAAAAGAGCTACATGGTGATCATGACGAAGGCATGCAGGATGCATTTATTTATCATACAGGGATGCATAGTTCATCGAATTATGGACCCTTGGTACGTGGCAGAGGACGTAGGTCTGAAGACCACCATCGCGCATAGCGGAGACCTCCGGTTGGGCATAACCCGACCTTCTGTCAACACCATTTAATATACCCGAGGGTCGATGCAGACATACACGAGGAACCGTGATATGCGAGGTGTAATAACGATGTTATAGCACAAATTCGGCAGCATGCCCCCTCCCTTTGGACTATGCCAAATGGGGATATATGACATCCATCCACGGAGAGCTGGAATGGAAACCAAAAGAGAGTCGGGCGTAGCCCTGGGTCCGAGAAGGATCCAAATATGACGGGACGGTGTGCACCATTGCGCCGTTCATTAATATTCCCCTCGAAGAACCATTGGAGGACATGCGGTGACAGAACTCTGAGGGTCAGCGGGGTGACGTAAGAAACGTCGTATTCGGTGTGATGTAAGGGTGAAACCCTCCTCATTAATGTATCTCCCATGGACCTGGGTGAAGAACCCTAGTCCCCTTGTGAGGTAGCGGGGGTTGTCATGGCAGCTGATAGTGACAAAATATTGAATTCAGGCCACGTTTGGGTTTGGTGAAGTGGGGAAGACATCGGATATTCAGATGACAACCAATGCCGAGGTGAGATGGCACAGCGATAGAGTCGGCGCGAAGGCCAAACGGCACGGCATGCTCCCGGTGCAATGGGAGGATTGGGAGTAATCGGCACGGAAGGAGTTCGGCACGCCAAGGCAGGGGCATTCGGCGTGCCAAGGCAAGGGCAATCGGCGCCCCCTCCACCCGGCGTGGGTTTGGCGCCGGGAGGAGGTGGCGCCGGGAGTAGATGGCGCCGGGGAATTTGGCGCCCCCTCCACCCGGTGTGGGTTTGGCGCCGGGAGGCAGTGGCGCCGGGAGTAGATGGCGCCGGGGAATAGTGGCGCCGAGAGGCAGTGTTTTGTTGATTTTGCCAAAGGTATTGTGAGGTTTTCCTCGCCCAGTGGGATTTTCAGGGTGATGAATGGATAGGAACGGAGGGTGAGGGTGACTCCACTCACGAGGGGGGTTCCAAGGAGATCACCAGTTACGGGATTTATACCCTGTGATGTCAAGATGCCTTGAGATTACACAGCTCAGGCCCTCGCCATATCGGGGGATTAAATACGTGATTTCAATGAAACATCGTGCCATATTATGGAGTAAAGCTTCGGGCAAATTTTGGCAGCATCTCCCCTTATTTTGGGAGTATGCCAAGAGAATATTATGGGCTATCCACTCACGAGTGCCGGAGTAGAAACCTTAAACGAGAGCCGGGCGTAGCCCGTGATTCGAGGGTCTGAATCATGTAAGACCTCACCCCCTGTATTGCAATATCCCCAATGTAATCCATCGGAAAGCCTGCAATGGCAGGACTCCGTGGTTTAATGGGCTACAGAATGTAGGGGGAGAATTAACCCCTTTGATATAGCTCACGTAAGGCCAAAGGGAAGGGCAATGCACACCCACGAGGGGAGGATATAATGGACGAGGTCTGTATGGCTCGCTGTGGTGATGAAGGCATCAGGATGGCCAGACGACGTAAGGGTATCGATGCAGAGAAGAGAGGTGGTTTCGGCACGGAAGCTAGGTAGGCTCGGCACGATAGGGAGGTCCAACCGGCGTGGGGAGCTCTCGGCGCGAAACTCACGCCAAGAGACACCGGCACCGGGAGGCTTTCAGCAGGGGTTTTAAGGAGGTCTTCGAACAGGGTTTCGGGAGTTGTTCAGAGAGAGGTTTAATCTCGACTGTTTTGGATGATCGGAGGGGGAAGACTTTGGGGGAACACCTTTCCTCTGGGCCTCATCGGGAGCAGAACCACGGACGGAAATCCCTGAACCACGTCCCCCTTTATTTCACATACGAGGAGCCATGAGATAGACTGTCTCAGGCCCTCGAAATGTGACTGGAGGGGGGTGATAAATAATGGTAGCGAAGATGCTTCAGCAGAATTAGAAAACCAAACGATAAAACACGCCTAGTTATCTGTATCCTTAGCATATAGCGAGCTTCAGATGCAGAGACAGAAAGAAGAAGGTAATGAAAGGGCGGAATTCAACCCATTCTCTCATTCTTTAATTCATCCAGATGACTTACACGCATGCTACTTAAGAGAAAGAAATCTGACTCAACAGAGAAAGAAATCTAGGCTTAATCCCTGAAAGCGGGGTTACATTGGCATTCGATGCTATTGAAGCAAAGATGCTAGAGAAAAAAAATACAGAGAGAAATATTCAGACAGATAGGGAGGGGAAAGAGAAGGAGCTGCAGCTGTCCGGCACTCCCACCTGGATCCCTCTTCGAGCCTCTGCCTCTCTCCCTTTTTCCTTTCTTTAGCTTCTTTCAAGGGCTCTCGAGTTCCCTCCTTCTCTTCGGTGGCTAGGCACTCCCTTTTCACTCTTCTTTTTTTCTCCTTTTCTCTTCGACCCTTCTCTCCTCTCTCTTTCTCTCTCTTTGTTCGAAGGGCAGGCCTCTTATAGAGGCCAGACCCTCATCCTTTCGGCATGAACTTCCCGGCGCGCCGGGATCATCCTCTCGGCGCGGCCATCATCGGCGCGTCCCATCTCATATTTGGGCTTGGCCCATTTTCTTGTCGTTCGGCCCATTCGGTCCAGGATCCACTTGGTGGACTCCTTTCGACAGTGGGGCTCTTGGCATATGTATATTAAGACTCCGTGGGGCTTGTTTGCACCTTGCATTCACAAACACGTGCGAGGCATTGTGCATCCCTTCTTCGGAGAATCAGAGATGTCTGAACATCTGTTTCAGCAAGCAGATGGTTGCCTGAATGTTGGTATAGTTTTATCAGCCTGACTATCTGAATGACAGCAGTACTGGACAGCGACCTAGCCAAAGACGGCTTTAGTCGAACAACATGATAGGGGTAGTGGATTTCTTCTATTCAGACTCTCAGATCTCCTAGGGATGGTACGTGAGCTGTGCCCTCGACTGATCTTCAGAACTGTGAATCTGCTATGATCTCTTCTGACATATTTTAGGTGTCAACACCATCGAACTTGTCGATCCTCACCTTTCCTTCATCCGCCGCCATTACTCCCACTACTCCCTCGAACCAGAACAAGGCTCTGATACCAGTTGTTAGGGATATGGAGTACCCAGACGAGGAGGACAACCAGCAGAGGAGGAAGAAGGAGAGAAGAAGAATCACACAAGAACACACAAGGATTTGTTACGTGGTTCAGAGGCAAGATGCCTTCCTACGTCTACGGCCGCAGCAGGATTCCACTAAGATAACACTACCAGAAAAAGCGGGATTTCATACGGATATTTCAGATGGATATTTTTCCGTCTTAAAATCCGTCTGTATTTGTGACGGATTAGTTTCCGTTACAAATTCCGTTGTTATTAAAGACATACTATATTCCCTATGAATATCCGTCTATAATTAGAGACGGAATATATTCCGTCTTTATATCCGTCGTGATTTGGGACGGATATTCAGACGGAAATAATTCGTCTGAAATCCGTTACAAATATTTATTACCTCTAGTGAAATTTTCCCCCTTCTTCCCCCCTTCCCCCGCGACGGATCGAGCTTTCCCCCTTCTTCCCCCCTTCCCCCGCGATCTCCGTCTCACTCCCACTCTCCCTCTCACTCTCTTTCCACTATCTCCTTGCCGAGGAGAGGTCCACCGGTGCCGTAGTTGCCGTTGCAGCTAGAGCCGCCGTCACCATCGAAGCCTTCCTTGTCGTCATCATCGCCGCCAGAGCCACCCTCGCAGTCGCCGTCGAAGCCTTCCTCGTCATCGTCGTCCCCGCAGAGCCGCCCTCACCGTTACCGTCGAAGCCGTCCTCGTCGTTGCCGTCAAACCCGTCCTCGTCGTCACCGTCGGTGGCGCGTTGTCACCATCCTCTCCGGTCTGGTAAGTCCCCTCCCTCACCCTCTCTCTGTAAAACTCTCCCTACCTGCCGCGCCTCCTCCATTGCCATTGCTGCATTTGTTGTTCGTTTTTTTTTAAAGCTTGGGGATCATCAGGGAGGGCGGGGGTTCTAGCCGATCTGAGAGGGGGAGGTTGGTCTGGGAGGGGGAGGGCTTCCAACAACTATTTTGGGGGAGGAGGGTCAGGCTCGGAGGGGGCCGGGGGTGCTCTGGCAGAGGGCGGTTCAGGCATGCAGGGGGATCCAGCAGGGAGTCCTGGGTGGGGGCTACGGGTTAGGAGGGTTGGGGGTTTCAATGGGGGTCCGGAGGAGGGTTCCGGTGGGTGAGGGGCTGTCTGGAACTGGGGATTTCAGGGAGGGGGTCTCTGACGTGGGGTCCGGGGTGGGGGCCACTGGCTGGCAGGGTGGGGGGTTCCAGTGGGGGGGAGTCTGGGGGAGGAGGGTTCGATTGCGGCAGGTCTGATGGGGGGTTGCTGTGCGCGTGGGGTGGTTCAGAGAGGGGGGATCCGGCAGGGGGTCTCGGGTGGGGGCTCATCTCTGGGAGGGTGGGGGATCCGGGGGAGGAGAGTTCAGGTTGGTCCAGGGGGGCTACTCTGGGAGTGGGAGGTTCAGGGAGAGGTGCTACAAGGGGTCCGCGGTGGGGACTGCTGGCTGCGAGGGTGTGGGGCTGCGAGCTCGCCTGAATATTGCTAGAGGGAGAAAGGGGGTAGGGAGGGGTTGGGAGGACTGTTGGTCGAAGGGTGGGGGTGGGGGTGCAAGATCACGCGAGCCACTCCGGCGGGTGGGGGGGGGTTAGTGGGAAGAGACTGGAGAGGGGGGGTCCAGTAAGATGACGTTGGCAGCCATCATGAGGGGGATCAATATGAATGCATGGTTTATGCAGAGCCCAAGTGGCAGCTGACAGCTTGCTATGCAAGAGAAGGTGAGTGGTTGACTCAATCTGAGCATTTGGACATCATAAGTATTTAGAACACAAAGATATTCCACTCTGCTGGACTCTTCTATCAGTGGGTAAAATTCTATGGATGAGCTTCCACAGGAATAGAGAAACTTTGGGGGGAATGAAGGTAGACCAAATGAGAGAGTATGGAAAGGATTGATCAGCTACAGTCAAGTGCTTCCTCCATGAGCTGATAGTAAAATCTCTTGTTGCAGTGAGAGACCATACCCTTGTATCATTGGGCAAAGGATCTTTGTTGATATAAAATGAGGCTGCCCGAGCAATGTTTTGTGGAAGAACATGCCGAATAACATTCCAATTTGTATTGAGAGTATTACTCAAATCTTGAATGGTGATATTTTTGTCCTCGATGAGCCTCCATTGACTGGGTAAAATAAGGTCACTGAGGGGTTTATCACCAAGCCATGTATCTTTCCAGAATGAAAATAGCCTAGGGGCTTTGAAGAATCTGTTGTGTTTTAGAATTTGGTCCTTAGCAGCTAGCCAATCCATTCTCGGAGCATGTATCTTAAGGATTTAAGTTTAAGACAAAAAGTAGTAATAGCAGATGAAGCAATAGGGATGGTTCTCCAATATTGATCAACAACCTTAAGAAAAAGCTCATGGCTAGTCCACATTTGCTGAAAGTAAAATTTACTCTTAAATTTGTTGGGAAACATCAATTTAATAAGTAGAGGCGCGTGATCTGAGGCCTCTCTAGATAAGTGTTGCACCGTGATTGGGTACAAATTCAGCTAATTAGTATAAATGAGAACCCTATCTAATGTAGCCCAAATCCCCTTCTTGCCTTGTTGATTATTGTGCCATGTATACTTAGAACCCACATAACCAGCATCATATAACATTATTGTGCCATGCTCCAAAGATTCCAAACTGAATGCACGAATTGCAACCATAAAGGTAGGTTTAGTTCTGAAAATGGGAAAACTGGGAACTCAAGTTCAGACAGTGTAAACGTCATCTCACGTGCATGAATTCAAGAATTTCATTCTACATGCCTGAGTTCAAGCATACTTTGTCATGAATAAGCCCAGAGGGGTTTCGTTCTGCATACAAGAAATTAGAAATGCAAACTTAGTGCATGAACTTAGAGGTCCCATTGGCGTATGGCTATGTTCGGAGAAGGTTCCCATATACATAAATATAGAAATTTGTTTCTGAATGCATCTACTTGTAAATAAAGGAATAATTTTTTAAAAAAAAAATTAGTGCGCCCATAACAATAGTCGACTTATAGCAATAGGTAAATACTCAAAAAATTCTGCTTGTGATTTCCGTCGGAATATCCGTCTGCATTTCAGACGGATTATGTCGATCAGAATATCCGTCTGAAATTCCAACGTTATTTACAACGAACAATATATCGTCTGTATTTAGTCTTAAATACAGACGAAATATCATAGATGGTCAGAATTACCGTATGAAATTTGTAACGGAAGAATTTCTGTCTCAAATCCGTGGGAAAAAATTTCTTTTCCCTAATACACGCACGACCCTCTCACCGTGCCTTTGCGTCCGGGAGACCGTCACCCACCCTAGCTAGCTCCTGCGTCCGGGAGGCCAACAGGGAGGGGGTCGCTGGGGGGTGGGAGGTGCACTGGGTGGGGGGGGAGGGGCTAGTAATAGGGGGATTTCGGGGGGTGGGGGGGAGGGGGAGGAGCAACAAGAGGTGGTCGCTGGGGGGAGGGGGGTGCGGTGGGTGGTGGGGAGGGGAGAGGGGGAGGTGCCAGCAGGAGGGGGGCTCCGGTGGGGGGGAGGGGCCAGTAGGAGGTCTGGGAGGGGGTCATGACTCGCGACGAGTAGAACACTACAACAATATCGTGACCCTATCTAACCCTTGTGAGGTATATGCTTACTCACCATCCCGGGTAAACGAAGTGTCACTAACAGTGCAAAAAAAGCCAGACAGGAAGTAGCACACAAAAGTGTAATCAGCGGGATTTAGATTAGAGATAGCGGTGATCAAAGACCAAGATGATCTAGCAAGGTCACTAGAAAGGAACAAATGGTCCTTTGTTTCAGCATGGGGCATTCGATAGTAGAGACACATAGAGCATATGCAAACACCGCACCTGATCTGATTATCAGTTGGCACCGCCGAATGGTAGACCCTCCATAAGAAGAGAGAAGTATTTGATGGAATAAAGGAATCCCATATCTTCAAGGAAAAAGAACACATGGATGCTGAACCAAGATTCCTATGAAAGGAGGCAACAGAAAATAAACCGATGCTATTGGGGCACCAAAATCTCTGATCCGGCCAGTCATTAATTAATATGGAGAACACATTTGTAAACGAAACCTGTTATGTCTACAATTCTTCTGATAACAACAAGAGAAGCTTTATGGGAAACTATAAAGCTGCTTTTATTGCTGTTAACTTTCTGATCAGGAGAATCCTCATAGTCTTTTATGAAAGCCAACAGACATCTGACGTTCTTGGATGAACCATTAGAAAACACCAATGTGTCATCGGCATACAGTAAGTGAGATATTTGCATACTACCACGAGACACATGAAAGTGTTAAACCTTCCCACTGCTAAAAAGGCTGGTAATGCCTGTGCCTAAAGCTTCTTCAGTAATGATAAACAAAGCTGGGGCCAAGGGGTCACCCTATCGGACACCCCTTGTGGATTTAAAATAAGCAGTTGTCCTTCAGCAGAGACTCCTTATCACACCAATCTCCATTGTCAGTTTTGATTTTGTCAATGGTCATTCTAGCTCTCCTTTGTTTCACTTGAAGATGATAGAACTTTGTGTTTCGGTACTTGGGAGAGCAACGAAGACCTGGAAATCAGTCATGGAATTGATATAGCCCATAGTGCCTCCCTTCTTCTCCTCGGGAGATAAAACAAGATTAAAGTCACCCCCCTTCTTCTGGTCAACTAGATATCCTAGGAATCAAACACTTTGTAAATTACTTAGGAGACTTTATACATCCTGACTTTGACATATTTGTCTAAGTTGCACACACAAGATTAGATTGTTATTTTTTTAATCATAATTAGACATCATCCAAATACTGAACACAACACATTGGTCTAGTTCTAAACAGCCCCCCTCCCCCTCCCCTGGGGCTTGTTCTTTATAAGAGAACCCACCCACCCAATTGAACCTTGTCTTATGATGATAAGAAGATATAGAGAAATGGAATGACCACATATCTTAAGTAGTACATATATACAAAGATGTGGATAAATGCAAAGAAATCAGAATTCTCTATAGCAATAGGTAAATACCCAAAAATTTCGTTTTGTGCTTTAAAATTATGTGGAATTTAATTGCATGTAAATATATTTTTAAATCTGATTGTAATAGAAATTTGATGTTAATTTGACTAGAAATGTAGATTGTTTAGCTTCGTTGTTCTTCATTTGAAAAATTTTATAATTTGGGTGTTATTTAATTTGATATGTGCATAATGATTATTGCGTTGTTATATAATTTTATGTTATATAAATGCATGGGGTATTCCCTGTGAGTTGAGGTGCGTGGGTGCGACCTAACATTACACGCACCTCAGGAGAGCGCGTTAAAACCATGTCAATGTGTCTTCCCGTTCAAGACTTTGGGATTGATGTGTATGTTCTCATTTATTTATGAGAATGTATATATCTACCTCAAAGTCTTGAATTGTCCCGTTTGGATAGTCTGTGAATGTTTGATCGCACTTAGGCAGTCATTTACTATATATGTTTGTATGGTTTGTTGAGAATTTCGGTTGCGTCTCCTCACTCTTCTCTGATATACCATTATTGATTTTGAGTGTTTTCTTAACCACTTACTTGTAAGTGTTTAAGAAAATTTTAAAATCAATAAATATATTTGGTATATCGGAGAAGTGTGGGGAGATGATGCCGAAATTTTTAGCAAATCGTGCAGCACATATAGTAAGTGATTGTGCGATCAAACCTTCATGGATGGGTTAAAAAGTGATAATCTAATCAATATTCCTCTTCCAACTGCAAATGGTCTATGATGAACGATGTGAGGAAAGGGTCGGGTGTAATATTATGAGTAATGATTTGAAAGTTAGGATGTGTATTATCATTTATTGGGTGCAGGCAAAATGTCGACAGATCGTTCATGGATGTATCGTAGAATAGTTGACCGGGTGGTGTCAGATGACTTTAAGCTTGGGGTTGAGAGTTTCATTCAATTTACATTGAGAAATCCAAATGCAGCAATAGATCGCGATGGTCACATTCGATGCCCTTGTTCAAGTTGTAGAAACTTGAGGTGGTGTTCAACATGGGATGTGCAACATCATTTGTACACGAAAGGGTTCGTGGATGGTTATACGAATTGGACGTGTCATGGTGAGCAATTCTTGAGTTATGAGCCCGACAATATTGCAGGCACAAGTGGGTACGTGGATATGGTTGTAGATGCTGCTGGTCCTAGTTTAATATTCACGATGAAGCGCCGAATAAGATAGCCGGAAGATTTTATGAACTACTTAGGGATGCTGATGGGTCGCTGTGGGATGGTTGTGAAAATCACACTCGATTGTCTGCAGTGTCACAGTTGTTGAACTTGAAATCTGAATTTCACATCAGTGAGACTTGTTTTGACCGTCTCCTCCTCTTGATCAAGAGTATGTTGCCTCGAGACGAGAAGTTGCCAGAAACTTTTTACCGTGCAAAAAAGATGGTCAATGACTTAGGACTTGGATATGTGAAAATAGATGCATGTCCGAATCATTGTATATTATATTACAAAGATGATGCAGATAAGATATCATGTTCCATTTGTGGCCATGACAGATTCAAACCTAAGGGGGGGTCAATTCAAAGGCAAAAGATGTACCTTACAAGGCGTTGCGATACTTCCCTCTTGTGCCTAGGCTGCAGCGACTGTATATGTCCTCAAAGACGGCTCGGCATATGACATGGCACACCGAAAGAGTACGTCGTGCCGATGATATAATCAGTCATCCTACCGATGGTGAAGCTTGGACTCACTTTAGTCGTACTCATCTTGCCTTTTCAAGGGAGTCACGTAATGTTCGATTGGGTTTATGCACAGATGGCTTTAATCCATTCGGTGGTTCAGTGGCAGCTTATTCTTGTTGGTCAGTGTTCATGACACCGTACAACCTTCCGCCGCACATGTGCATGAAGCGAGAAAATCTATTTTTGTCCCTAGTAATTCCTGGTCCAAAAAGTCCCAGAAAAAATTTGGATATATATCTCAGGCCGTTGATTGATGAGCTCAAACTTGTATGGACTGATGGAGTTGTTACTTATGATGCATATAGGAAGAAAAATTTTATTATGAAGGCTGCACTGATGTGGACAATAAGTGACTTCCCTGCATATGGAATGCTATCTGGTTGGAGCACACATGGGAGGCTAGCATGTCCTTACTGTATGGAAGATACCAAATCATTTGTATTGAAACATGGGGGGAAATGCTGCTGGTTTGATTGCCATCGGCGGTTGCTACCAAGTGACCATCCTTTTCGAAGGCAAAAAGACTCGTTTAAAAAAATATTGTTGAAATGGATGAAGCTGACTTGCAACGGGTGTCGGGTCTACATATGGCGTCACGGGTGCACAATTTACCAGATGTAGTTCAATTATCTGGTAGCACACGGCAACTCCCTAATTTTGGAAAGGATCACAACTGGGTCAAGAAAACATTTTTTGGGAATTACCTTATTGGTCAACTCTTCTTGTACGACACAATCTAGATGTCATGCATACCGAGAAGAATTTTTTTGATAATGTGTTCATTACGATCATGAATGTTAAAGGGAAAACAAAGGACAACGCCAAAGCACGTATGGATTTAAAGATGCTTTGTAGACGTCCAGAACTGGAACTACAAAGTGTCAATGGCAAAACTATGCAGCCTAAAGTAACTTATGTGCTTCATGATACACAGATCAAGGAAGTATGCTAGTGGTTGAAACAGCTGAGATTCCCAGATGGATATGCATCCAACATAGCCCGTTGTGTGAATGTTAATGAGGGAAAAATATATGGTATGAAAAGTCACGACTGTCATGTGTTCATGGAGAGACTACTGCCTATTGCATTTCGTGATTTGTTGCCAAAGCAGATATGGGGAGCACTAGCTGAGATGAGTCAATTTTTTAAGATTTTATGTGCATCTGAACTCAGACTTCGGGATGTACAAACTATCGAACAAGAAGTTGTCACAACCATTTGTAAGCTAGAGAAGATATTTCCTCCGGCATTCTTTGATTCGATGGAGCACCTGGTCGTTCATTTGCCATATGAGGCTATCGTCGGAGGTCCAGTACAATTTCGATGGATGTATCCATTTGAGAGGTATGTGACAATTTTTGTTAACTTATAAGTCATCCATAGCCGCTACATATTGTTGCCATCTGACTTGTTGTTGTAGGTGCATGCATGAATTAAAAATGAAAGTTCGCAACAAGGCACAGGTGGAGGGTTCGATTGCTGAGGCATACATTCTTGAAGAAATTTCGAACTTCTGTTCTATGTACTTTGAGCCAGAGATTCAAACTCGTCGTACTCGACCTCCACGTAATGATGATGGGGGAGTGGATGAATCGTCCGATCGGCTCTCCATATTTAAACATCCTAGACGTGCGTTCGGACGTTGCTTGACTCGCACGCTCGAAGATAGAGAGTTGCACGCCGCTGAGATATATATTCTTTTGAATTACCTCGAGATTGAACCTTATGTTGAGTAAGATCTTAATTCACATTTCCAGCAACTCCATAAGTCTATACATCCTCAAAGTCTATACAACATTGGCTTCACAAAGTCTATACATTGGCTTCCTCAAAGTCTATACATCCTCAAAGTCTATACATTGGCTTCCTCAAAGTCTATACAACATTGACTTCACAAAGTCTATACATTGGCTTCCTCAAAGTCTATACATTCACTTCCTCAAAGTCTATACATTGACTTCCTCAAAGTCTATACAACATTGACTTCACAAAGTCTATACATTGGCTTCCTCAAAGTCTATACATCCTCAAAGTCTATACATTGGCTTCCTCAAAGTCTATACATTCACTTCCTCAAAGTCTATACATTGGCTTCCTCAAAGTCTATACAACATTGACTTCACAAAGTCTATACATTGGCTTCCTCAAAGTCTATACATTCACTTCCTCAAAGTCTATACATTGGCTTCCTCAAAGTCTATACAACATTGACTTCACAAAGTCTATACATTGGCTTCCTCAAAGTCTATACATCCTCAAAGTCTATACATTGACTTCCTCAAAACCTATACATTGGCTTCCTCAAAGTCTATACAACATTGACTTCACAAAGTCTATACATTGGCTTTATCAAATTTTTTTAATCATTTTTTTTACGGGATGCTACATTTATATTGTAGACAATTTGATTCAGAATTAGCTGAAAAATGTCCAAATATCCAGGATGTGGAGATTGAAAAAGAACGCGAGAAGTTTTTTTCCAAATGGCTAAGAAACCGAGTTAGTGTGAACTGTGAATATATATGTTTGTATTTACGTATGTTGAGGTAATTGTTATTATTTTAACTACTCTAATTTGAATATAGGTTGAACAAGGTCTAATTACTGATCAAAGAGTACAACAGATAAGTTATGGCCCCTCGAACCAGACACGTGCCTATCCGGGATATATTGTGAATGGATACAAATTTCATACAAGGGATTATGGGCGAAATAAGTCTACGATGAACAGCGGCGTATGTGTGAAGGGAAGTTTATACAATGAAATGGAATTGGACTACTATGATATTCTTGAAGAAGTCTTAGAACTTCAGTATTTGGGACAAGACAATCATGTATACATATTTAAGTGTCAATGGTTTGATCCTAATTCTGTTCTACATGACACAAATTATGGGATTGTCAATGTCAAGCATAGGTTTAAACTTAAGACCTATGAACCGTTCATTTTACCCGCACAAGCCCAGCAAGTGTACTATTCAAGCTATCCATCATCCAAGAATAGAGATTGGTGGGCAGTTTGCAGGGTTAATTCAAAACTCTTTCCCACTTATGAGTTAACTATGAGTGGAGATGTCTCAGAGGTTGCTCGTGCTGAATATTATCAATCAGACGAAGTTGGCGTTGTCGGTTCCTCTAGGTTTAATATGGACGAATCTGATGAGCCACTGTCATTACGTACGCGAGATGGAGTGGAAGAAGTCGATCCGACGGAGCTAAATGTTGATGTTAGAGGGGAGGAAGAATCAGATGAAGACGAAGATTTTGAATCTCATGAGACTACTATGGATGACGAAGATGATGAAGTTGAGTTAGATATATCAACATGAGGGAGGCATGTTTTGATAATTTAGTAAGAAGATTCTTACTTTTAAGCATAATTTTAAATAACATTTGTCTAGCCTTATATAATTGTGGATTAATATGTATTAATTATTTTGTTATTAATAAGGAAATGGTGCGAGGAGGTCGTACTAGGGGTGGGAGGAGATCTAGCAGTGAGAGGGGCACTACTACCTCCTCGCTACCATCTTCTTCAGACACAGGTATATTTGATCAATAAGTTAGCTATATAAATATTTTAATTATTTACAAACTGAAAAGAATTTATTTATAGGTGCAAGTGTCGGCTCACCACCAATTGTACATACGCCACCACCTCCCGCTACAGGTATGTATATTTTAATTTAAATTCTTGAACATTTGTTCTACTTATGAAAATAAGTTCTTGCAGGTCTCAGTGGCCTCCCACCTGTTGTGCATACGCCACTCCCACCACCTCCCGCTGCAGGTATGTATATTTTAATTATATATTCGCAATATTTGTATCACTCCACGTGACAATAAATTCTTGCAGGTCTCAGTGGCAAAAAGACTCGAGGATCATGTATGTATATTTTAATTTAAATTCTTCAATATTTGTTCTACTTATGACAATAAATTCTTGCAGGTCTCAGTAACCTCCCACCTGTTGTGCATAGGCCACCCCCACCACCTCCCGCTGCAGGTATGTATATTTTAATTATATGTTCGCATTATATGTATCATTCCACATGACAATAAATTCTTGCAGGTCTCAGTGGCCTCCCACCTGTTGTGCATACGCCACCCCCACCACCTCCCGCTGCAGGTATGTATATTTTAATTATATGTTCGCAGTATATGTATCACTCCACATGACAATAAATTCTTGCAGGTCTCAGTGCCCTCCCACCTGTTGTGCATACGCCAGCCCCACCACCTCCCGCTGCAGGTATGTATATTTTAATTATATGTTCGCAGTATATGTATCACTCCATATGACAATAAATTCTTGCAGGTCTCAGTGCCCTCCCACCTGTTGTGCATACGCCACCCCCACCACCTCCCGCTGCAGGTATGTATATTTTAATTATATGTTCGCAGTATATGTATCACTCCACATGACAATAAATTCTTGCATGTCTCAGTGCCCTCCCACCTGTTGTCCATACGCCACCCCCACCACCTCCCGCTGCAGGTATGTATATTTTAATTATATGTTCGCAGTATATGTATCACTCCACATGACAATAAATTCTTGCAGGTCTCAGTGCCCTCCCACCTGTTGTGCATACGCCACCCCCACCACCTCCCGCTGCAGGTATGTATATTTTAATTATATGTTCGCAGTATATGTATCACTCCACATGACAATAAATTCTTGCAGGTCTCAGTGCCCTCCCACCACCTCCCACTTGTATAGGGCCCACCCCCACTAGTCAGCCCCTTGACGATGTCGGCAGTTGTCACGAGGGAGGCACGACCCATGATAGACGTCGCCCGTGTTGGGTATCTGGGTAAATCTATAAGGTTATATTACATTAATTAGCCCTCAACTGTCTAATATGAATATTTTGACATTTGCAATTGCAGTATGAAATTTGAACCCCACAGCGCTGTCCATCATTCCACCGAACTCATGTTGGCACATGTGCCCGGGGCAGCTTCCACTTTCAGAGATTTTCCGATGTCCGTCCGCGATTCATTGTACAACATGTTCTTAGTAAGTAATTACGTCATTTAATTCAAGTATTTCCCAAAGTCAATTTACAACTTTATACTAAGTGTGAAAAATAATTGATTTACAGCGGTCTTTTCAATTCACATGTGGACATGACGCGGCGAGATGTCGTCGTGCCTGGGAGTCTACTATGCTCTCAAGTTACAAGAGGAGAATACATGAGGCCCGAGCACACGCTAAAAAATTGAGTGGGGGGAGTGAAGACCGACAATTGTGGAAGGCGCATTGCCCTCTATGGATGAGACAGGAGGATTGGGAGATATCTTGTGACCATTTTGCCGACCCCAAGTGGATAGAAAAGTTCGAAAAAGCCAAAGCAAACAGGACGTCAAAACCAGGTTCAAATTTGCATACGAGTGGGTCCATCTCTTATGCGGCTCATAAACAAAAATTGGTAAGCAATATACCAATTTATCTTCTTACAATTTATCCCAATATTTGACTTTTTTTTACTATGAATTGTATAACAGACTGTGGAGCTTAATCGACCTCCGTCGTTCCTCGAGGTGTTCGACAGAACACACAAAAAGAAGGGGACTAATGATTTTGTGAGTGACACAGCTAAGTCAGCAGCGGTAAGTTTATCTACATATGTAACTTGTACCGTTCATTTAAATTGGCATGTAATTCATATGAAATTGACTAGTTATTTTATTCAATTTGTAGGAAACATATAGCAAAGCAGTGACAGAGAAGTACGGGGAGGGAGACACGCAGCAGCCGGAGTTCGATCCGGTGGAGTGGGTGGCAGCAGCTGGCGTACCGAAGAAAGGCCGACTATATGGTTTTGGGGAGAGCCTAGACGCAAGCGCGGTGACATCAGCGTGTGCGAGTTCTAGCTATACTTCTTCCAGTGGCAGTGCCTTCACTATACCTTCCGTTGCCCCCAGCGCTTCTGCCAGCGACATGATGGACATGGTCCGATCGCAGATTTCTGATATGCAGCGGCAGCAGCAGCATTTCCAGCAAGAGATCTCTAGCCAAGTGTCAGTATTCTTGCAGGCAATTAGTGGCCTCCTCTCCCAGAGCGGAATGGTCCCTCAGAAATCAACCACCATCACACCACAGCCCGCACAGGTGAGTGTTTACTATGTTTTTATTTTGATGGAATTACTCAATTATGTTCATTATTAATTTTAAAACTCATTTACTTCAGAAGAATTGAGAAAATACGGGGGCCGGGGGTCTAAAACTTGAAATAATTCAGAAGAATTATGTTCCAACACGACCGGGGAGATGAAAGTGACTTGTCAGAACTGACGGAATCCAAATCGGATGCCCGGTTTGAGCTCGGCGCTCAAACTTCATTTCTAAAATACACTTGGTTCAAATGAACTGCCAGGTCGGGGCCGGGGGTCTAAAACTTGAAATACCGGCCGGATGCCCGTGCCGATCGTTCCAACACGACCGGGGAGATGAAAGTGACTTGTCAGAACTGACAGAATCTAAATCGGATGCCCGGTTTGAGCTCGGCGCTCAAAGTTCATTTCTAAAATACACTTGGTTCAAATGAACTGCCAGGTCGGGGCCGGGGGTCTAAAACTTGAAATACCGGTCGCATGGCCGTGCCGATCGTTCCAACACGACCGGGGAGATGAAAGTGACTTGGCAGAACTGACGGAATCCAAATCGGATGCCCGGTTTGAGCTGGGCGCTCAAACTTTATTTCTAAAATACACTTGGTTCAAATGAACTGCCAGGTCGGGGCCGGGGGTCTAAAACTTGAAATACCGGCTGGATGGCCATGCCGATCGTTCCAACATGACCGGGGAGATGAAAGTGACTTGGCAGAACTGACGGAATCCAAATCGGATGCCCGGTTTGAGCTCGGCGCTCAAACTTCATTTCTAAAACTGACGGAATTCAAATGAACTGCCAGGTCGGGGCCGGGGGTCTAAAATTTGAAATACCAGCCGGATGCCCGTGCTGATAATTCCAACACGACCGGGGAGATGAAAGTGACTTGTCAGAACTGACGGCATCCAAATCGGATGCCCGGTTTGAGCTCGGCGCTCAAAGTTCATTTCCCAAATACACTTGGTTCAAATGAATTGCCAGGTCGGGGCCGGGGGTGTAAAACTTGAAATACCAGCCGGATGCCCATGCCGATCGTTCCAACACGACCAGGGAGATGAAAGCTGTAATATCCCGGACCTTTCGGATCCTTCTTCGTGGGTCCCGGATCTAGTTTTCGGAGTGTCCGGCTCCGTTGTGTCCGAAATTTCGTTTCGGACATCTTTCGTGTTCGGATCGGCGCGATCCGGAGTCGTTTCGGAGGCCCGGAGGCGTTCCGCGGCTTTTTCCGCGCGTGTTTTCCGATTCCCGGTGTGTGTTTCGGCTTTTCTCTTCGGACGCTCGCTGCGGGCGAACCGGGCAGTTCCCCGAGGCACGAGTGGTACCGTTGCGATCGGTGCGTTCCGAGGATTCCGGAAATGTATTTTTCTAATTTTCGGTATTTTTCCGAAAAATCGGATTTTCTATATATTCTCATTTTCTTTTCTTTTCTTTTTTCTTCTTTTCTCTTTTCTTCTTCTTCCTCCTTCCTCCTCCACCGTGTCTCCCTCCCTCTCCCTCTCTTCCTCCCGGTTGGCCACGGCGAGCTCCCCTCCGGCTGCAGACGGCGGCGGGGCGACGGCGCGGTGACGTGGGCGGCGGCGAGGCGATCGTGCGGGCATACGGCGAGCGTGGGAGGCGTGGAGAGGCGAGATTCTAGCGGCGTTCTTCGCGACTTCGAGCTCGGATCGGAGCGTTTCGTCGCGGACCGGAGGTAGGGTGACGTTCCTTAGCCTCATGTCTTCCTTCCCCGTGAGTTTCAGCTCGAGACGAGGTCGAGAGGGGTTTATTTTGAGCCGGGAAGGGTCGATCATGCCGCGGGGTGAGTTCGTCCGATCCATCGTTTTGAGCCCCGATTTCACGGTTTAAGGGCGTAGGAGCATGCTAGGGGGCTTGGGGGTTCTTCTCTCGCCATTTCCCCCTCCGTGGGGTTTGTTTTGAGGCCGATTGGGCGATTCCGGTGAGGTTCGCCATTTTCTCGCCGGTGAGCGATGTGCGGTCGAACCAGTGGCCGCACAACCCCTATGCGGTTCCGTTCGGACCGTTCATCGGCTCGGCGCGCTTTGGGTGAGGCTTGGCGCGCAGTGGGCTTGAGCGGTCTATCGTGGGACCGCATATCCTAATGTGCGGCCCCACAGCTACCGCCCAACCCCAAGGGTTTTGACCGTTGGTTGTGACCGTTGTGCAGTGCTCTGGGAGGTGCGGCCAGGAGCTGACCGCATAACCCCTTGCACGGCCAGGTGCTGGCCGTACATCCCCTAGCGCTATGGTTGGATGTGCGGTCTGGCCCTGACCGCACAACACCTGAACGGCTAAGCCGTAGCCGCCCTTCCCCAAGTGCGGCTAAGGACTAACCGTCCAGGCTTTTTACCGTTGGGAGACGAGCGGCCAGTAGGTGACCGTTCCTCACCCACGTGCGGTCAAGAGTTGGCCGCACATCTGTTTGAACGGTCCTGTGTTGGCCGTTTATCCGTCGTTTGGACCCTGGGTGGAACGGTCCTGATATGACCGTTCTAATCCTTGTGCGGTCCCTGTGTGACCGTACTTCCGTGGGCGGCCCAGTGTGGACCGTTCAAGGGTACGGGTTGCGTCGGTGTGTCTCTCGTCGTACAGAGTGTACCGGGAGAGGTTGTTGTCAGCTGGTCACCGTGCGTCGGTGTTCGTACAAGGAGCGTTCCTCGTACCTGCAGTTGCACCGTTGTTTTCCGAGACTTGAGAGTCTACTCCTTCTGTGACCCTCCACTAGTCGTAGCCTACTAGTACGCGTGTGCTAGTCGCACCAGGGAGTGGTGTACGGGCTGACCTTTAGAGACGGTTTGTGGACCGGTTACCGTTGGGCCCCACGTCTTGCAGCCAGAGTCCGGCTGAGGGGAAAACCGGTCAGAGGGCCAGACCAGGGACGCGCGGTCTGTGTGTGCACACGTGGTTGGGGGCGGTTGGACCCACGTCGACGGGCGTGACCCCAGCTAGTCACTTGTTGTAGTTACTTGTACGGTGTTTGCGCCTCGGGTAGGACCTACCATGTCAGGCGGTTCACCTGCGGTGCGGTGTAAGACGTCAGGGGACGCTACCGGCTGTGCTTCTAGTGGGTGGTACTCCTGTTGAGTACGGAGTGTCAGACTGTCAGTCGTGTGTTTCCGACCTTCGGGTTTTGACGGTTCGACCGTTGAGTTTCGGTCTTCTCGTACCGTGGCACGTGTGTCGGTTTGCGTGCCATTAGGGTCTAGTTCTGTAGAGTACAGGGCTTTCCTTTCCGAGGTACCTTCCTACCGTTAGGGTAGTGGTTTCTCGTTTTACGAGGTAGGGTTCGAGTGATCCCTACTGAGTCTTGTTCCGAGACTCATTCCCTGCGTGTTTTCACCGTGTTTCAGGTGAGGCGCCACCTTCGGGGAGCTCGTCAGGAGCGCAGCGTGGTGCGGGTGCCCAGAGGTAGTGCCAGAGGTCAGAGCCGGGGGATGCCCCGTGTAGCTGTACTTTTCTTTCTTGTCACTGTACTAGTCGTGGACTACGGTTGCTGTTGTTGTTATTTTATTGTGGACCATGTAAAATGTTAATTCATTTCCTGCTTAATATCATAACTGTTTAATTTCTGCAATTATTTGTGATGCTTGTGTAGTTTCCACACCATCCTTTTAACCCTTCCGAGTCTTCGGGCTCGTGGGTGGCGGTGCGAGTCTCGGGTTATCGGGCCTTCCCGGTAATCGGATTCTCGGGTCGTTACAGCTGGTATCAGAGCGCGGTTGTGGAATTACATGAGAATCGTAGGTAATTGTATTGGTCCACTAGTCCATGACGATGATGTACATGTGACGCTGGCATTGGGCACCGCGTGTTTTATTCTGACCTTCCGTTTCTGAGTTTTCTGTCTTGTGCTTAAGGAGCGAGGATGGCGCCGAGGAGGAGTTCTCGCTCTCAGCAGGGGCAGTCGGCTGGAGGTCAGGAGATCCAGCAGGGGGTCCAGAGGGACCAGGAGGAGCATAGCAGAGTTCCGGGAGCTACCGAGGCCGCGGATGCTGCGAGGGCTCCGGGGGCCGAGGGTTTTCTCCGTGGCATGTACCATCTCATGGCTCAGCAGTTCGGCGGAGAGGCCGGTGAGGGCTCGTCAGTCAGGGGTGGGCCAGGCCGAGCAGTGAGGGATTTCATGCAGTTTCATCCACCTTACTTTAGCGGCCAGGCAGACCCTGATGCGGCTCGTGATTGGCTTGATGAGATGGAGCGGGTGTTCAGTTCTGCGAAGAGTGCTGCCGAGGACAGAGTGGTGTTGGCCTACAACCAGTTGCAGGGTACGGCTCGGAGGTGGTGGTCTTCCGAGTGGAAGACGTCCTTTCAGCTTCGTCCGCTTGAGCAGATCGAGTGGGATGACTTTGTCAGTGCTTTCGAGCGTACGTACTGTCCAGATATTGTTGCTACGCAGCGGATGCGGGAGTTTCTGGAGCTGGTGCAGGGTGACATGTCCGTGTTGCAGTACAGGGCCCGATTTGTCGAGCTGGGTCGGTACGCACCTCATATCATGGAGCATGAGAGGGTGAGGACGACGCAGTTTGTGCAGGGCTTGAGGCTGGAGCTGAGGCACCATCTGATCGCGAATGGGGCCACTGATCTCGAGACGGCGTCTCGTGTTGCGATTTCCTTGGAGATGGATATGCAGAGGACTCGAGGACCGATCAGCCAGGGGCAGTCTGTGTCAGGTCGCAGCCAGCAGTCGGCTACTCAGCAGCAGGGTTTCTTTCAGTCTGCGTCGGGTGGTTCAGGAGTACCGGCATCGGCAGCTTCGGTGACAGGATCTGCGTCCTTTGGCACGAAGGTCAAAAAGTTCTTCAAGAGAGGGTTCGGCAAGAAGAAGTCCAGGGATCAGGGGCAGGCTTCATCGGGCAGTGTGCAGCAGCCGTTTCCTTTGCAGCGACAGGGATCGGTGGGTGGATCGCGAGGACCTTGTCCACGGTGTAGTGGGACCCACCCAGGCAGGCAGTGCACGGCGCCGATCATCTGTTTTCGGTGTGACCAGCCAGGGCATATGGCGCGTGACTGTCCTCAGAGGCCGCCGCAGCAGCAGGTTTCCCAGCAGCAGCAGCAGCAGGGACAGTATCCGCCGCTACCCAGGTCAGCTAGTGTGGGAGGCAGGCAGAGAGCTCGTGGCCAGATCACGCACTTGACCAGGGCAGAGGCAGTAGCGTCGCAGCTCGTGGAAGGTACCGTTCAGATTTTGGGTTGTGCGGCTCGGGTTTTATTTGATTCTGGCGCGTCTCATTCGTTCATTTCGGAGGATTTCGCGTCGAGCGTCGAGGAGCCGGTGACCCAGTTGTCTTGTGATTTGGCTGTGGAGTTGCCTTCGGGTGACTTTATGGTCACTCCGTATTGCTTCGACCAGGTTCCGGTGTGGATCGATGGGCGGAGTATGCCAGGCAGGTTGCATGCGTTGCAGCTTTGGGATTACGACGTGATTCTAGGCATGGATTGGCTCGAGACTCATGGAGCGGTGGTGGATTGTGGGATGAAGAGGGTCTACTTCCAACATCCGAGCAAGAGGACCTTCTATTTCCAAGGTATCCGTTCCGCCTCTTCTCGATTTATTATCTCTGCTATTCGAGCCCGTCGATTGCTTGATTCAGGTTGTCAGGGTTTTCTCGCGTCTGTGGTTGTGTCTGACCGGATGGAGCCGAATGTCGAGGACATTGCGGTGGTGTGCGAGTTTCCCGATGTTTTTCCTAAGGAGTTGCCTGGATTACCTCCCCAGCGGGAGATCGATTTCGTGATCGAGGTTGTACCTGGTACGGGACCTTTGGCGAAGGCTCCCTACCGTATGGCCCCCGCGGAGTTGAGGGAGTTGAGGGCGCAGTTGCAGGAACTGTTGGCCAAGGGGTACATTCGTCCGAGCTTTTCCCCTTGGGGTGCGCCCGTGTTGTTCGTGAAGAAGAAGGACGGTAGTCTGCGGCTGTGCATTGACTATCGGCAGCTGAATGACGTGACCATTAAGAACAAGTATCCGTTGCCGCGGATTGATGATTTGTTCGACCAGCTGCAGTCCGCGCGAGTGTTCTCGCGGATTGATTTGCGGTCCGGTTACTATCAGCTGAGAATTCGCGAGTCCGATGTGGAGAAGACTGCGTTCAGTACGAGGTACGGGCATTATGAGTTTCTGGTGATGCCGTTTGGGCTCACCAATGCCCCAGCAGCCTTCATGGACTTGATGCAGAGGGTGTTCCACCCGTATTTGGACCAGTTCGTGGTCATTTTCGTGGATGACATCCTTGTTTATTCGCGGTCTGCTGAGGAGCATGCGTACCATTTGGGTGTGGTGCTGCAGACGTTGCGAGATCACCAGTTGTTTGCGAAGCTCAGCAAGTGCGAATTTTGGCTCAGCGAGGTGCACTTTCTGGGGCACGTGATTTCTGGTGATGGCATTTCCGTGGATCCCGCCAAGGTCGAGGCTGTGATGCAATGGCCGAGGCCGAGGTCGGTGACGGAGATCCGGAGTTTCTTGGGGCTTGCGGGTTATTATCGCCGGTTTATCCAGGATTTTTCCCGCATTGCGACCCCGATGACGAGGCTCACGCGGAAGGATGTGCCTTTCGTCTGGTCCGAGGAGTGTGAGCAGAGCTTTAGGGAACTGAAGAGATTGCTCACCTCGGCTCCGGTGTTGGTTTTGCCTTCTGGATCGGGAGGTTTTGTGGTGTGTACAGATGCTTCCGGCGTCGGATTGGGTGCTGTTCTGATGCAGCATGGTAGAGTGGTGGCTTATGCATCTCGGCAGCTAAAGCCCCATGAGGAGAACTACCCTACCCATGACCTTGAGTTGACGGCAGTGATCTTCGCGCTGAAGATCTGGAGGCATTATCTGTACGGTGAGAAGTTCGAGGTGTTCACTGACCATCAGAGTTTGAGGTATGTGTTCTCGCAGAGAGATCTGAACCTCAGACAGAGGCGTTGGATGGAGTTCATGAAGGACTATGACTTCACCCTGTCTTATCAGCCGGGCAGGATGAATGTCGTCGCCGATGCCTTGAGTAGGAAGGTCGTGATCAGTACCTTGATGCTGAGGAAGTGGAGGCTCTGGGAACAGGTGCCCGAAGTATCTTTCAGGCTCAAGATTCCCCAGGAGCCAGGGTTGGCAGTGCTTGCGAGTCTGACTGTCACTCCTGCAATCCGTCGTCAGGTGACAGAGGCTCAGCATGCGGACCCTGAGTTGCCCCGGATTCTTGCGATGGCTGATGTGGAGCTTGGCGAGGACGGTGCTGCGAGGTTTCGTGGCAGGCTGTACGTCCCAGCGGAAGAGCAGGTTCGTCGTACGGTGTTACGCGAGGCTCATGGGAGCAGGTACACTGTGCACCCGGGTGCGACGAAGATGTATCGGAACTTGCGGAGGCAGTTCTGGTGGCCTGGCATGAAGAGAGATGTGGCCGAATTTGTGGCCAGGTGCCTGATCTGTCAGCAGGTGAAGGCGGAGCATCAGCGACCAGGCGGTACTCTCCAGCCCTTGGATGTTCCTGCTTGGAAGTGGGACCATGTGACCACGGATTTTGTGGTGGGGTTGCCCAGAACCCCGACTGGGCAGGACAGTATTTGGTTGCTGGTGGATCGGCTGACGAAGGTGACGCGGTTGCTACCGGTCAAAGTCAGCTGGAGCGTGCCTAAGTTGGCTCGTCTTTATGTGGAGCGGATCGTGCCGTTGCATGGGGTTCCCATTTCGATCGTGTCGGATCGGGATCCGCGCTTCACTTCTGGATTCTGGAGGAGTTTCCAGCGAGCTCTTGGCACGGAGTTGGCATTTAGCTCGGCGTATCATCCACAGTCAGATGGTCAGTCTGAGAGGACCATTCAGACTTTGGAGGACATGCTGAGATCCTGCTGCCTGGAGTGGCAGGGGAGTTGGATTCATCACCTACCGTTAGTGGAGTTTGCCTATAACAACAGCTTTCATTCGAGCATCGGCATGGCTCCTTATGAGGCATTGTATGGGCGTCCTTGTCGGACTCCACTTGATTGGTTTGAGGTGGGTGAGCGTGTTTTGACGGGACCGGAATTGGTGCAGCAATGTGTGGATGTTGTGCACCTGGTTCGTCAGAACATGTTGGCGGCCCAGAGTCGGCAGAAGAGCTATGCTGACCGTAGGCGGCAGCCCCTCGAGTTCGCCGTGGGCGATCATGTGTTCTTGAGAGTTTCTCCGATGAAGGGGGTGATGCGTTTTGGACGGCGTGGGAAGCTGAGTCCCCGCTATATTGGTCCTTTCGCGATTGTGGAGCGCATCGGTGAGGTTGCTTACCGGTTGCAGTTACCCTCTGAGTTGGCGTCGGTGCATGACGTGTTCCACGTCTCTATGTTGCGGAAGTTTATGCCCGATGACTCTCATGTGCTCGAGTTTTCCGTTTGGCCTGAGGTGACTCCAGATCTTTCTCTCCCAGAGTTTCCGATCCGCGTGGAGGATAGGCGAGAGCAGCGCCTGCGGAACAAGGTTATTCCCTTGGTCAAGGTCGTGTGGCAACGACACTCTGGTGGTGAGGCTTCGTGGGAACGTGAGGACGAGATGCGTCAGCAGTTCCCGTATCTGTTTGAGTGAGTCTTCCTCTTCTTTCCCCTTGGGTTGTTCTCAATTTCGAGGACGAAATTCCTTAAGGGGGGAGGGCTGTAATATCCCGGACCTTTCGGATCCTTCTTCGTGGGTCCCGGATCTAGTTTTCGGAGTGTCCGGCTCCGTTGTGTCCGAAATTTCGTTTCGGACATCTTTCGTGTTCGGATCGGCGCGATCCGGAGTCGTTTCGGAGGCCCGGAGGCGTTCCGCGGCTTTTTCCGCGCGTGTTTTCCGATTCCCGGTGTGTGTTTCGGCTTTTCTCTTCGGACGCTCGCTGCGGGCGAACCGGGCAGTTCCCCGAGGCACGAGTGGTACCGTTGCGATCGGTGCGTTCCGAGGATTCCGGAAATGTATTTTTCTAATTTTCGGTATTTTTCCGAAAAATCGGATTTTCTATATATTCCCATTTTCTTTTCTTTTCTTTTTTCTTCTTTTCTCTTTTCTTCTTCTTCCTCCTTCCTCCTCCACCGTGTCTCCCTCCCTCTCCCTCTCTTCCTCCCGGTTGGCCACGGCGAGCTCCCCTCCGGCTGCAGACGGCGGCGGGGCGACGGCGCGGTGACGTGGGCGGCGGCGAGGCGATCGTGCGGGCATACGGCGAGCGTGGGAGGCGTGGAGAGGCGAGATTCTAGCGGCGTTCTTCGCGACTTCGAGCTCGGATCGGAGCGTTTCGTCGCGGACCGGAGGTAGGGTGACGTTCCTTAGCCTCATGTCTTCCTTCCCCGTGAGTTTCAGCTCGAGACGAGGTCGAGAGGGGTTTATTTTGAGCCGGGAAGGGTCGATCATGCCGCGGGGTGAGTTCGTCCGATCCATCGTTTTGAGCCCCGATTTCACGGTTTAAGGGCGTAGGAGCATGCTAGGGGGCTTGGGGGTTCTTCTCTCGCCATTTCCCCCTCCGTGGGGTTTGTTTTGAGGCCGATTGGGCGATTCCGGTGAGGTTCGCCATTTTCTCGCCGGTGAGCGATGTGCGGTCGAACCAGTGGCCGCACAACCCCTATGCGGTTCCGTTCGGACCGTTCATCGGCTCGGCGCGCTTTGGGTGAGGCTTGGCGCGCAGTGGGCTTGAGCGGTCTATCGTGGGACCGCATATCCTAATGTGCGGCCCCACAGCTACCGCCCAACCCCAAGGGTTTTGACCGTTGGTTGTGACCGTTGTGCAGTGCTCTGGGAGGTGCGGCCAGGAGCTGACCGCATAACCCCTTGCACGGCCAGGTGCTGGCCGTACATCCCCTAGCGCTATGGTTGGATGTGCGGTCTGGCCCTGACCGCACAACACCTGAACGGCTAAGCCGTAGCCGCCCTTCCCCAAGTGCGGCTAAGGACTAACCGTCCAGGCTTTTTACCGTTGGGAGACGAGCGGCCAGTAGGTGACCGTTCCTCACCCACGTGCGGTCAAGAGTTGGCCGCACATCTGTTTGAACGGTCCTGTGTTGGCCGTTTATCCGTCGTTTGGACCCTGGGTGGAACGGTCCTGATATGACCGTTCTAATCCTTGTGCGGTCCCTGTGTGACCGTACTTCCGTGGGCGGCCCAGTGTGGACCGTTCAAGGGTACGGGTTGCGTCGGTGTGTCTCTCGTCGTACAGAGTGTACCGGGAGAGGTTGTTGTCAGCTGGTCACCGTGCGTCGGTGTTCGTACAAGGAGCGTTCCTCGTACCTGCAGTTGCACCGTTGTTTTCCGAGACTTGAGAGTCTACTCCTTCTGTGACCCTCCACTAGTCGTAGCCTACTAGTACGCGTGTGCTAGTCGCACCAGGGAGTGGTGTACGGGCTGACCTTTAGAGACGGTTTGTGGACCGGTTACCGTTGGGCCCCACGTCTTGCAGCCAGAGTCCGGCTGAGGGGAAAACCGGTCAGAGGGCCAGACCAGGGACGCGCGGTCTGTGTGTGCACACGTGGTTGGGGGCGGTTGGACCCACGTCGACGGGCGTGACCCCAGCTAGTCACTTGTTGTAGTTACTTGTACGGTGTTTGCGCCTCGGGTAGGACCTACCATGTCAGGCGGTTCACCTGCGGTGCGGTGTAAGACGTCAGGGGACGCTACCGGCTGTGCTTCTAGTGGGTGGTACTCCTGTTGAGTACGGAGTGTCAGACTGTCAGTCGTGTGTTTCCGACCTTCGGGTTTTGACGGTTCGACCGTTGAGTTTCGGTCTTCTCGTACCGTGGCACGTGTGTCGGTTTGCGTGCCATTAGGGTCTAGTTCTGTAGAGTACAGGGCTTTCCTTTCCGAGGTACCTTCCTACCGTTAGGGTAGTGGTTTCTCGTTTTACGAGGTAGGGTTCGAGTGATCCCTACTGAGTCTTGTTCCGAGACTCATTCCCTGCGTGTTTTCACCGTGTTTCAGGTGAGGCGCCACCTTCGGGGAGCTCGTCAGGAGCGCAGCGTGGTGCGGGTGCCCAGAGGTAGTGCCAGAGGTCAGAGCCGGGGGATGCCCCGTGTAGCTGTACTTTTCTTTCTTGTCACTGTACTAGTCGTGGACTACGGTTGCTGTTGTTGTTATTTTATTGTGGACCATGTAAAATGTTAATTCATTTCCTGCTTAATATCATAACTGTTTAATTTCTGCAATTATTTGTGATGCTTGTGTAGTTTCCACACCATCCTTTTAACCCTTCCGAGTCTTCGGGCTCGTGGGTGGCGGTGCGAGTCTCGGGTTATCGGGCCTTCCCGGTAATCGGATTCTCGGGTCGTTACAAAAGTGACTTGTCAGAACTGACGGAATCCAAATCGGATGCCCGGTTTGAGCTCGGCGCTCAAAGTTCATTTCCCAAATACACTTGGTTCAAATGAACTGCCAGGTCGGGGCCGGGGGTCTAAAACTTGAAATACCATCTGGATGCCCATGCCGATCATTCCAACACGACCGGGGAGATGAAAGTGACTTGTCAGAACTGACGGAATCCAAATCGGATGCCCGGTTTGAGCTCGGCGCTCAAAGTTCATTTCTAAAATACACTTGGTTCAAATGAACTGCCAGGTCGGGGCCGGGGGTCTAAAACTTGAAATACCGGTCGGATGCCCATGCCGATCGTTCCAACATGACCGCGGAGATGAAAGTGACTTGTCAGAACTGACGGAATCCAAATCGGATGCCCGGTTTGAGCTCGGCGCTCAAAGTTCATTTCTAAAATACACTTGGTTCAAATGAACTGCCAGGTCGGGGCCGGGGGTCTAAAACTTGAAATACCGGCCGGATGTCCGTGCCGATCGTTCCAACACGACCGGGGAGATGAAAGTGACTTGTCAGAACTGACGGAATCCAAATCGGATGCCCGGTTTGAGCTCGGCGCTCAAACTTCATTTCTAAAATACACTTGGTTCAAATGAACTGCCAGGTCGGGGCCGGGGTTCTAAAACTTGAAATACCAGCCGGCTGCACGTGCCGATCGTTCCAACACGACCGGGGAGATGAAAGTGACTTGTTAGAACTGACGGAATCAAAATTCATTTCTAAAATACACTTAGTTTAAATACTGTTTCAGGCTAGTGGTTGATTTATAAAATATGCAGTTATCAATTTGATATGTTTGCTTTCAATTTATGCTAATTTCTTCGCACTAATTTTTTTATCTATGAATTAATGTTACTATTTTTTTAATATAGGGGGATCCTTCTGCGGGCGGCGACAGAGGAGATGAGCAGGGCGATGAGGATACGGACGATGAGGATATGGACGATGTACCGCATATTTCTTGATATTCAGACGGATCAGCAGGGTTAATGTCTTTTTTTTGTGGTATTTATTTGATCAGAATTTTATTTTTCGGTGGTGTTTATTTGATTAGCAGGTTCCCAATATTTTTTTTCAACATGTAGAATTTCTTGATGTTTATTTATGATTAAACAGGTTTTGTAAAATAATTTAAGATTTATAAAAAAAATGTAGATTTCAGACGGATTTTCAGACGGGATGTGCGACGATTTTTGTCCGTCTATTATCCGTCGTAAAATCAGTTTGAAATATAGACGGATTTCAAACCACATTTCAGACAGGAAATGAGTTGAATTTCAGACGGTTATTGTATCCGTCGTAATATCCGTTTGAAATAGCGACGGATTTCGGACGACTTTTCATACGGTACATGATTTCAGACTAAGAGTTGGGGCTTCATTTTAAGACGGTAACTATATTCCGTCGTAATAGCCGTCTGAAATTTCAGACGGATTTTCACACGGAAAATATGTCCGTCGTAAATTTCAGACTGATAATTTTAAATTTCAGATGGAAATTACTCGTATGAAAGTCAGACGGAATTTGTGACTGATTAAATTCTGTCTTCGTTTCAGACGGAATTTCCGACGGAAACATAAACTGTCACAAATTTGTGACTAAAAATTTCAGACGGTCGGTTTCAGTCTTAAATATGTCGCAAATCCGTCACAAACGTGGTTTGTGACGGATTTTCAGACGAATTTCAGACGGATACGGGCCGTCTGAAATCTCGCTTTTTCTGGTAGTGTAATCACAGACTGGGTTACAATACAAGGAGAGAGCCCATCCTTTTATACTAGGAGATTAGGACGTCATAAGTCAGGGTATTGAGGACAATAATATCCCTGATCAACAGAAATCCTCTTCCGGGATACATCAGACGCGCATGCTCGCCTGTCCCCTCGGATGCTCTCCTGGGACCGAGTATGCCCTCCAGTGACTGCAGATGCTCCCCCACCATCAGTCAGATCAATGCATTGCCAAGACAATGCGTCGACGCATTGCCAAGGCAAGGTCGACGCACTCCAAGTGATATCGACTTGCCTTGAACCCACAATGCATGCTTCCCTGACGCCAGTGATGCTCTCCAAAGACAATGAATGCCCTCCAGAGACAGCATGTGCTTCCCTGCTAGAACCCAGACCGCATATGCTCCACTGGAGCAGCGATTGCTCCCCTGGCACTGAAGGATGCTCCCCTGGAGTAGCGATTGCTTCCCTGGCACTGAAGGATGCTCCCCAGAGGCAGAGGATGCGCTCCTGAGGCAGAGTGTGATCCCGTGCAGAGGCGCACGATGAAGAGTTCTGACTCCACACTCTAACAATCTCCCAGTTGGAGTCTGAACTCCAAATAAAGCAAACATCTCAATGTATTAACCCTGCTCAATATAACAATGGAAATACTGCTACGACATCCCTCCATTAATCATCCATGGAGGCCAACTGAGACTTTGCACAGCCTCAGTTTCTCTGTGGTCACCACCTTGGTTAACATGTCTGCTGGATTCTCTGCACCAAGTATTTTCTCCAGTAGTAAAACATCATCTTCAAGCAGACCACGAATGAAGTGATATTTCAGTTGTATGTGCTTAGTCCTTACATGAAAGACTGGGTTCTTGGCAAGGTGAATTGCACTTTGACTGTCACAAAACAGCACACTATTGCTTTGTTCCTTGCCCAACTCCTTCAGAAAATTTTTCAGCCATACCATCTCTTTGCTAGCTTCAGAGATAGCTACATACTCTGCTTCTGTTGTTGAGAGAGCAACAACCTTCTGAAGTTTTGAAACCCAACTCACTGCAGTGCCACCCATGGTGTAAACATAGCCAGTGGTACTTCTTCTGGTGTCCAGATCACCATCAAGATCTGAATCAACAAAACCTTGTAAGATAACATCACTTTTCCTGAAACAAAGTGATTTGCCTGAGGTGCCTTTTAGGTATCTCAGAATCCATTTCACTGCCTCCCAGTGTTGCTTGCCCGGATCTGCCATATGTCTGCACACAACTCCCACTGCATGTGTTATATCCGGCCTGGTACAAATCATGACATACATCAGACTTCCTACAACTGATGCATAAGGAATTTTCTTCATGGACTCATGCTCTTCAGCAGACTTTGGTGACTGCTCTTTAGACAGCTTGAAGTGACTTGCCAAAGGAGTGCTAACAGGTTTTGCATCCTGCATGTTGAATCTGCCCAACACCTTCTGGATGTAACCTTCTTGAGATAGCTTCACAATACCAGATGTTCTATCCCTCACAATTCTCATCCCAAGAATTTACTTTGCTACTCCTAAGTCCTTCATAGCAAATTCATTTGATAATTGTATTTTCAGATTGTTAATCTCTGTCATACTTGATCCTGCAATAAGCATATCATCCACGTACAACAACAATATGATATAACAATTATCAAACTTCTTAAGATAACAACATTGGTCCATATTGCATCTAATGAAACCATTGTTACATATGAATCCGTCAAACTTCTTGTACCATTGTCTGGGGGCTTGTTTCAGACCATACAAACTTTTCTTGAGATTGCACACAAGGTTTTCTTTGCTTGGGACTGAAAACCCTTCTGGTTGTAACATGTAGATGTCTTCCTCCAAGTAACCATGGAGAAAGGCTGTCTTCACATCTAGTTGCTCTAAATGTAAGTTCTCAACAGTAATAATGCTCAACACCAGTCTAATAGTGGTTAGTTTCACAACTGGAGAAAAGATCTCAGTGTAGTCTATACCTTCCTTCTGCTGGAAACCCTTCACTACCAACCTTGCTTTGTACCTCTTACTGTCATCAGGTACATCTTTGACTCTGTAAACCCACTTGTTATGCAATGCCTTCTTGTTCTTAGGGAGTTTAGTTAGCTTCCAAGTCTGATTCTTTTGCAATGAGTTCATCTCATCTTTCATGGCTAACTCCCACTTAACAGAATCTGTAACCTGCATTGCTTCATCACAACACTCGGGTTCACCTTCGTCAGTCAACAGTAGGTAATGCAAAGATGGAGAATACCTTTGTGTAGGCCTAGGTATTCTTGCAGATCTTCTCAGTTGTACCGGTGTACAAGGTTGTGCTTCTATTTCAGATACATCCTGTATCTTATCATTCACATCATCTTGTGAAATTTCTTCTAGCTCAACCTGTCCACCATTCTCATTTTGTTTCCCTGCACTGTCAGATTCTACAACAGCCCTGTCTTTGTACAAGACATTTTCATTGAATATAATATTTTTCCTTCTGAGAATTTTTTGATTTTCATCATCCCAAAATCGATATCCAAACTCATCAGAACCATATCCAATAAAAAAGCACTTTATAGACTTAGCATCTATCTTATCCCTGTCATTAGAATCTACATGCACATATGAAACACAGCCAAAGACTTAGTGTGAAAGATTTACCTCTTTCCCTGTCCAGGCCTCCTCTGGAATTTCACCATCCAAAGAGACAGATGGTCCTCGGTTTATCAAGAAAGCTGCTGTGTTAATTGCATCTGCCCAAAATGTTTTTGGCAGTCCGGCATGTATCCTCATACTCCTAACCCGTTCATTCAAGGTTCTGTTCATGCGCTCGGCAACTCCATTCTGCTGTGGCGTTCTTGGAACATTTCTTTCCATCCTGATACCACTAGCTGCACAAAAGTCCTTGAATTCTTTGTTGTCATACTCTCCACCATTGTCTGATCTCAGACACTTAACATTCAAACCTGTCTCATTCTCTACAAGGGTCTTCCAATTTTTTAAAGTAACAAATACATCAGATTTCCTTTTCAAAAAATAAACCCATACCTTGCGAGTAGAGTCATCAATGAAAGTGACATAGTAGAGTGAGCCTCCAAGAGATGGTACTGGTGAAGGACCCCATACATCTGTATGTACAAGCTCTAGCTTCTGTGTCTTCAAAGTTCTAACTGTCTTTGAGAATGTAACCTTCTTTTGCTTCCCAAAAATGCAGTCTTCATAAAGACCAACTTCCACAGATTTCAAGCCAGACAATTTTCCTTTTGACAGTAGTACCTTCATCCCTTTCTCACTCATGTCACCAAGCCTGCAGTGCCATATATTGGAGTCAACTCCTGAATTTGCCACTGCCACTATATCTTTGTTGTTGCTAGTCATGTAGAGAGTACCCATCTTGTTGTCTCGTACTATAATCATACCACCTTTGGTGATCTTCCAAGATCCACCCATAAAGGTTGTGACATAACCTTCATCATCAAGCTGTCCAACAGATATCAAGTTTCTCTTCAAGCAAGGTACATGCCTTACATTCTTTAACTTCCACAAAGTGCCATTTGTGGTTCTTACATTGACATCACCCTTCCCCACAATATCTAAAGGCTCATCATCAGTAAGATAAACCTTCCCAAAGTTTCCAGCAACATAATTTTGTATACTTTCTTTTTGTGAGGTAGAGTGAAACGACGCACCTGAGTCAAGAATCCATGACTCTAAAGGAGTGTCAACACAAAGAACTAAAGCATCTTGAACTTGCTCTGCTGTAGTTGCATTGGCAGACTCTTCATTATGGTTTTTCTTCTTTTGAGCCTTGCAATCTTTCTTTAAGTGCCCCTTTTTACCACAATTCCAGCACCCATCACCACCAAACTTTGATTGACCTTTCTTCTTGGACCTAGATCTGCTCCTATTTTGACCCCGCTGTTTTGTTCTTCCCCTGCTCTCTGTATTCAAGGCAGAACCTGAGACTTCATTTGATTCCCTTCTGCGAATATCTTCGCTTAGAATCAGGTCTCGAACCTCATTAAGCTTCAACTTGCTCGAACCGGAAGAACTACTTACAGCCGTCACAGTTGCATCCCAACTTTCAGGTAAGGAGGATAAAAGAATCAAGGCCCTAATCTCATCATCAAAGTTTATTTCTACAGAACTCAACTGAGTTGTAATCACATTGAATTCATTGATGTGGTCTGTAACAGAAGCACATTCGGCCATCTTCAGATTAAATAAACGACGCATCAAATATACCTTGTTTGAAGTCGAGGGCTTTTCATACATATTTGATAGCGCCTTCATCAATCCTGCCGTGGTCTTCTCGTTCACGATGTTGAAGGCGACGTTTCTGGCCAACGTCAAGCGAACAACTCCGAGTGCTTGTCTGTCTAGTAGATCCCAATCTTCCTTCTTCATCCCTGCCGGCATCGTTCCAAGAAGCAGCTCATGCAGCTTCTTCTGATACAAGTAGTCTTCGATCTGCATCTTCCAGAAACCGAAGTCCTTGCCATCGAACTTGTCGATCCTCACCTTTCCTTCATCCGCCACCATTACTCCCACTACTCCCTCGAACCAGAACAAGGCTCTGATACTAGTTGTTAGGGATATGGAGTACCCAGACGAGGAGGACAACCAGCAGAGGAGGAAGAAGGAGAGAAGAAGAATCACATAAGAACACACAGGGATTTTTTACGTGGTTCGGAGGCAAGATGCCTTCCTACGTCCACGGCCGCAGCAGGATTCCACTAAGATAATCACAGACTGGGTTACAATACAAGGAGAGAGCCCATCCTTTTATACTAGGAGATTAGGGCGTCATAAGTCAGGGCATTAAGGACAATAATATCCCTGATCAACAGAAATCCTCTTCCGGGATACATCAGACGCGCATGCTCGCCTGTCCCCCCGGATGCTCTCCTGGGACTGAGTATGCCCTCCAGCGACTGCAGATGCTCCCCCACCATCAGTCAGATCAATGCATTACCAAGACAATGCGTCGACGCATTGCCAAGGCAAGGTCGACGCACTCCAAGTGATATCGACTTGCCTTGAACCCACAATGCATGCTTCCCTGACGCCAGTGATGCTCTCCAGAGACAATGAATGCCCTCCAGAGACAGCATGTGCTTCCCTGCTAGAACCCAGACAGCATATGCTCCCCTGGAGCAGCGATTGCTCCCCTGGCACTGAAGGATGCTCCCCTGGAGCAGCGATTGCTTCCCTGGCACTGAAGGATGCTCCCCAGAGATAGAGGATGCGCTCCTGAGACAGTGTGTGATCCCGTACAGAGGCGCACGATGAAGAGTTCTGACTCCACACTCTAACATCATGCACACCAAGGCAACATCGCGCAAGAACAAAACCTTGTGTGTTAGGTCCTATGCCAGAGGGGAGAAAGCAAGAAGTAGACGGCAGAAGAGTATCAAGAAACACAAGAAAATGGTTTTGGGCTCTGTTGAAGGTAGATCTGAGGAGCTTTGTTGATGCAGCAACCCACTTTCGTGTGCAAGTAGCATCCCGTGTAGCTCTTCCAGCGTAAAAGACTCAAGACGAGTGGTCACAGCAGGAACAAAGGAGTCAAATTGAGAACCAAGGCCATTGAGGACATGAAGGAGAAGATCAGAAGAAGGAACAGGATGGCCAATGGCAGACAATTTATCCGCAAGAGATTTCACCTGCTGGATATACTCAGTGACAGACGAGGACCCACGACGGAGACCATGCAACTGGGATTTAAGTTGCAAAATGCGGGCTCGGGAAGTGGACGCAAAGGAGGAGGCCAGCGCGTCCCAGGCAGCGCGAGAGGAATTTAAGTGGACGATGAGGGGCATAAGAGATTCTGAAACTGAAGCAAAGATACAGGAGTAACATCTGATCGCGCTGAACCCAGACAGGGTAGGCAGAATTTGGAGCAGGTGGATCTCCCAGCATCTTTGGAGGTGGGTCAGTACTGCCTTCGACGAGATCAAGGAGCCCATGGGCACGAAGCAGAGGCAGGAACTGGGCGCGCCAAAGAAGATAGTTATCAGCTGACAGCTTGAGAGGAAGAAAGGTCATCATAGAAGCAGAGGATGAGAAGGAGAGAGTAGGTGGTGAGATGTTGGCGACCAGAGGCGCAGTTGCCTGCTGTTCCGAGGTAGTGGAATCCGTGGTGGATGTTTGAGCCTTCGATGCATTGGACGAGGAGGCGGCCATAGGAAAAAGGAAGTCGTGAGACAGAATGTCTCTGATACCATATCAAGAAACACAAGAAAATGGTTTTGCGCTCTCGCTCACAATCGGAGCGATATCACATTACTTATATAGGCAGAACAGTTTACAACAATATCAATATACTCTGTACATCCCGTAGGTTACGGGAGAATCCAAAAATCTTATCTACATCCACTCCAACCACTCGTGCGTACACTTCGCTGTCGTGCGTACACCGCTCAGCCTGGTTGGGTTGAGGAGGACTGCGGCTGATCCGGTCTTGCTTCCTCGCGGTGAAGAGGAAGAGCATTCGGAGACAGAAGAGAAGGAGGCGACGGGAATGACAAAGGCGGAGCGGGGCGCTTCCTCACGGTGATATGCAGATTCGAAGGGGTCCCCATGGCAGCGACCGCGAGTTTGAGATCCGAGTTGGGCGTCTGCTCCAGCTTCGGCACCCTCATTCCTACGTTCTCGATCGGAGTGCTCCTGTGACTGGAACCGCTCGTGGTGGAGGAGCGGCCCCCACTCAGTGCGATCTCCGCCACAGTCCAGGCGGTACTGATCCAGGCGTGGAGAAGGCAGGGCAACGGCAGCAGAGGGCGGTGGCAGCCACGGCCCCTCCTCGGCCGACCATGGCAATAGAGCTGTGGAGACAAGCAGCCCATCTGGTAGCAGATCAGCTGCCATTACTAGCCCCAGCATAATAGAACTACTCAATCTACGAACCCTATAAATGTGCCTTGAGAGATGCCGAAGCGGTAATGTAGGTGGGCGTGGGGAGGGGATGAGGCAGCGTCTTATATAGAGGACCTAGGCGAGGAAAACCGGCACGTGGAGGGCACCACTTGGGGAAGGCGTAACTGCCACGTAGAAGGCGGCGAGCCTCATGGTTGCGAACTGGCCCAGGCTCGTCTCTCGCGCTTCCCGCAGCAAGGCCGGGTTTCCAGTAATCTGTAGGGACAGCTATCCTTCAGTGGTGAGATGGTTTTGTCCGTTCCATCGTTCGGTGGCCTAGAGTAATGTTCCATCGGAAGGCCCCGGATTGTGAGTCAGAGATCGAGCCCCACCGTGCGCTTGGCACGTGAGAGGATGAAGAGTGGTGGTGGGGTGGTGACAGCGACCGGAATGCGCAGGCCGACAGAAACCTGGCGAACTGATTCACGGCGCACGCCACGGGAGTGGTACGGGAAGTAGCAACGTACGCTGAAATGATGATCCTGCTCGCGTCCGGTCTCTGGAGGGAGCGAGGGGTTACCGCAATTGGATTAAGAGACAAAAGTGAGAGAGAATTACGAACATGTCCTCCACGTGGCGTCCAACACGGAAAAGTACCTACGGATACAAAATGCAATTGTTTCCAAATATAGTTATTTAATTTCAAAAGTACTTGGTATTTTTTTCTACGAAGGTTTTTGGCTATCTTGATATCTTGAGACCAAAAGATGAGAAGAAAGTTGTGAAGAGCTCTAACAACTCGTGTGCCCTGTCTGTTGCAGGTCATGAAACCTATTTCACAACGTATTTTTCTTCTTCGTGTATCCATGCTCTAGATTCTGGTGTATCGCTTTACACACATGAAAATGAAGTAAATTTGTACTTATTACAGTTTAAGAAGTATAAAGTATAACAACCTGGATTGGAATCACGTTTTTGGACATCGAAAAAGCATAGTTGATTAGCATCGGCGTACCCAATAATTAATTTAACCTTTTTATTTATCTCTAACGATGTGATTAATTAAGGATAAAAATAAAGATACTCTCTTATTCCTAATTTGATATCACGATGATGAGTTATTCGGGATCAGATAGTATAGTCTCGAGTTAAGGTTGGATAATTTATTCGACCATTTTGATCGAATTTTCTAACACACGCAAGATAAGGTTACGTGGTATTTTATTTATTTTATTTTTTATTCTAAATAAAATAAGAAATCTGTTATCAAACTACGTTAAACTTAACTGTGAATTACTTAACTAGGAATACCCTAAACGGTTATCAAAGCAGCGTTTAAGTCATAAAGGTTACCTATCGATAGTTATCTATTTAGTACATGTATGTATATATAGTACATGTATGTATATATAGCAAATGAGAATGATGTTGAGGTTGGTCAAGAGGTACCATATTTTATTGATCTGCACACAGGAAGCGAATTATGTTTTACACATATCAATTAATCTTCTTTTATGTTATATGGAATTAAAACTGTATAGCTATAGACTAGTAGGTGAACATGCGATCGCACATTGATGGCTCGTACATCTCCACCCATCCTCTCTTCTCAAACACAGCGTCGCGGCGGCTGCGATGCAGGCATATATATGTTCCCTTACTCGAAATAAACCAGGAGTGAAGAATCCATATCCAAAAGCTGATGTGGTGATGACTCCGTCACAAAAAGGAGGTGCAAAAGGATGGTTCATCAGAACGACATCTCAATTTCTGAGACTAATAAGCAGAGTAAAATCATGATGGCGAATCCATTTATTGTTGGATCGCCGTTGCGATCGATAATATGAAAAAGGAGAGGAAATCCGGAGAGAATATTTTCGCTGTCGCTCTATGAAGGTAAACGATTTTAACGATGTGGTTTTCTACCAGATCTGATCAGATTAGTAAAACGGTGGTATATACATTTATAAAACATTGAGAATGCATGCAACTGGGAGACGAAGCAGACAGGGGAAATCGGCGGCGGAATGCCGTGGGTTACTAGTAGTTCTCTCTGCTACTGCTACTCGCTCGCACGACAAAAAGAGGGGACAAATGGTGAATGCATGGCGAGTAGTAGGTACCCGCAGAAACCGGAAAACCGCGGCAGGAAGGAGAAGTAACAAGAGTACGCAGCATGCCCGAGGAATGGCAAGTAGACAAAACAGTACGTAAGAGATGACGACACAGGAAAACGAGAAGCTGGCGTTGTGCCATCCAGGGGCGAGGAAAAGAAACGAGAAATAGAGATGACAGCAGGAGGAGGAGGGAGAGGGTCTCATCCATCACGATCAATCGCTAACCGTGGAGGTGGAGCCGTTGTCCAGCACCATCTGGCGCTCCCGCTGCTGCTGCTGCGGGTGACGGTGGAGCATCTTCTCCCTCTCCGCACCCTGCTGCCGCATCAGGATCACCTGCTCCGTGGCGAACACGCAGAGGCCACGGGCACACAGCTTATCCTGTACCAGTGGCGATCTCACCAGGACATGAAGCAGCTGCTGCCGGGTCAGCCTCTCCAACCCACGCAGAACCGGCGCCGCGGCCGCGTACGAGGACGGCGGAGGGCAGGCGAACCGCGACTCGGCCGGCATGCACTGGAGCGCCGCGACCTGCGCCTCCAGGAACTTGACGTACTTGCGCGCCTCCTCCAGCATGACGCCGATAGTCATCTTCCGATCCCACGGCATCAGCTTCGCCAGCATCCTGATCCGCTCGCTGATGCCCCTGCGCCTGGACCGGCCCCGCGTGTTTGGCGGGATCAGCTGCTGCGGAGTGGGCCTTGCAGTACTTCGCGGGATGGAGAGCTGGCCAACAGAGCATGAAGGTGGAGGAAGAGGAGCGGCAACATGCGAAGCGAACGACAAAGGCAGAGGGAGGCGATGGGAACCCGGAGGGAGGCTATTCCTCGTGATGCAATCCAGATCCGAAGGCGCTTCCATGGCGACAAACGGGAGATCCGAGGTGGTCGTCTGTTCCAGCTTCGGTACCTTCATCGTCATGTGATCGGAGTTCTCCTGGAGATGCTCCGGGGTGAGATGTGGGGGGCACCCGACCTGGAGCAACGGCCTCCCATCGCCCTCGCCGCAGTAGTACTCCAGGTGATGGGCCTGGCCTAGAGGAGGCAGCGACAACAGCTCCGCCTCGGCCATAAGAGCGAGCAGTGAAGGGGAGACGAAGACCCCCTCCGGCATCAGACCACCCTCCATTGCTCCGCCTCAGCAGCAGAGAAGAAGATAGCCCCTGGAAACTACGAACCCTAGAGATGTGCTGGGAGAGACGAATGATAAGTGTGGCGATGGAGGAGGAGAAGAGGGCGGCATCTTATGAAGGGACCTTTTCTGGCGAAGGCGACCGGCACGCGGAAGGCCACCACTGGGTCATCCGTAACCGCCATCGTGCAGTCGGCGCCGCAGACCTGTTTTTTGCGTGGGCAAACGTACGGAGCGACCGGCGGTTCCCCGTCTCTCCCGCTTCTTCTGGCTGCTCTGCCCGTCGGAGCTTTCTGCTACGCCGCGGAGAAGGCTCATGTTAACGTGGTAAGAGGTGTCCGCCGTTTGATTCTGGCTCAAAGAAAAATGACAATTCCCATCGGACGGCACGAATGAGCTGATTCCGCTACGGGCGCGGCGTCGAGGTAATTTACGGAAATGCCACTAAACTGCACCGCGACAAAAGATGACTAGATGTGCGTACGCAGCTGCGGAGGGACGAGTGGCAGTGCCGTTATAAAGTGAAATTGATGTGTGTGTGTCAGTGTGTGTGTGTGGGGGGGGGGAGTGGAGGGGGAGGGGCGTCTAATTTATCGTGGGGCGTCTTCTGCCTGACTTGCTTACGCGCGTGCATCCACACGTGGCCGGGACACGTCATCGTCCGAGTTTAAACTACAAGGACAAAAAAAAGTTACATAGAATAACGAATGTGCCCTGCATTTGAGCCGAAAAGAGACTCGTTAATTAGAATCTGAGTATGATAAGTAGGAGTCTCACCGGAATTTATAATAATTGTTTCGGCGTTTTGGTTTTTTTCACATGTGAGTCAGGTCCGGGGCCGGGGAGATGTCCGGGGAGAAGATGAAGGGGGTCGAGAGCTCAAAACCAATGCCCCTTGGAGGTCTCCCAGTACATACAAAGAGACACCTACATGGGCATCGTGCGAAAGATGTTAAAGTACCGGGTAAGCGATCCCGGGAGCTCCCCCTCGATGGGGGGGGGGGGGGGGAGGTTCACTACAATCGTAATGTTATAAGATGGTTGGGTTTTTGGCTTAAATGCGTGTATTATTAGTTTTTTCTATGAATAACCCTATACGACGAGCGATGGAGAATAGCGGTGTCATTAATTTTAAAATTATATTATTTAATTTTAAATTCTCAATTTACATCGTTAAAATTTTTCTACTATTAATAATTTTTTAAAGATTAAATTATAGGGACAAAAAAATATCTAGAGTAACGAATGTGCCTTGCATTTGAGCCGAAAATAGACTCGTTAATTAGAATTTGAGTATAGTAAGTAGGAATCTCCGGAATTCAGCATAATCGTTTTGGCATTTTGATTTTTTTCACATGTGAGTCAGGTCTCGTTGGAGACGAGATGGCCTCCGTTCCTTTTACTAGAGTCCGCATGTCTGATCGATGCACAGGGTTAAGTGATTCTTTATCATTTAAAATCTTTTGAAGTAGTTCTGAGGTTATTTTGAGAGATTAAGAACTCGATATTTTTGTACTTGATTCTCTCATTTTTAAAAAAAAAATTCTTAGACGAAAGTCAATAACCGTTGTGACCTTTTGATGAAGATTAAAAATTATCGAGAAATCTTGGCTCTAAAGCCACGCTCAGGGTGCATTCTCAAATGCGCCCTCAATGGTCCAGGATCGAGGAGATGTCCGAGGAGAAGATAAAGGGATCGAGAGTTTAAAACTAATGCCTCGTGGATGGCCGCCCATCACATACAAGAGACACCTACACGGGCAATGTGAGAAAGATGGTAAGTGATGTGTAGGTGATCCCGCGAGCTCCCCCTCGATGGGGGGAGATTCATTACAATCGTCATGTTATAGGATGGTTGGGTTGTTGGGTTAAATGCATGTATTATTAGTTTTTTCTATGAATAGCCCTATATACCCATCGATGGCAACAGAATAGTGGTGCCATTGATTGCAAAATCACATTATTAAATTTTAAATTCTTAATTCACACGGTTAATCTTCTCTACTATTAGTAAATTATTTGAAGATTAAAAAACATATGATTTAATTATTTATTTTTTATATATCTAATGAATATAAAATGAACGCTTTGAATAATATATAATTTTTATATCACATATTATATAAATTTTTGATATTAAATTTGAATGATTTTTCATGTGTAATTATATTTATGATATTAGAGAAGATTTAACGCTGTAGATTTAAATTTTAATATTAAATTACGTGATTTTAAAACACATGACACCATTTTTTTTCATACACTCATGGGGGGTAACACGTGCGCTCGAAAAAAATACGAGGCAGTTTTTTTTTCCGATCTCTCTCCCTCGTATCAACTACAACATTAATATCTCAATATCTTAATAAGAGTTTTCTACCTTTCATTTGGAAGTGATTTTAGGCTTCCATCAGACTTTGATCTAATCATTTTTTATGGTAAGCCTGAAAGGTTATTTATACAATCACAACATCGTTTCCCACTTTAAACCAGTTATTATGAACGGAGTAACAACACCAATTAACTTGACAGTATTTGATTGTAAATGATGCACACTTGATTGTAATCCGTTGCAATCATCGTCGCATTTGTGATAGAACATGGCCATTAAATTTTTGCCAAGCCTTCACATGCTTCATTAAATTTACAAGTTATGATCATGACGATGAGCATTGCAGATCGTGAGAAAAACTGAAATGCATCAATGACTTCACGCTCACAGAGGTCGCCCACCATCGAGCATAATTCTCCTCAGATCATATGCCTTTGAAAACATATTGAATGAGATTTATGAATTAGCCGTTTTAGAAACCTTTCGGGAATTATTCATCATTCCATGTATCCACTATTTAATAAGAAGAGTAGATGACCATCAGTCAGCACCCAATCCGTTTTTTTTTTTGTCAAGATTAAGACTAACCCCCCTACAACAACTAAATGAATTGGCCTTGCAAATTTAGTAGCAACCATATATCTCTTGCTAACATCAATTCTTGTTGCATTTAAACCTGTGTCAAGCTTGGTTTAGCCCTTGTAAATGAACTTCCACATCCGGAGCATTACCATAAACAATTAAACACCTAAACTGTATTTGCACAATAAGGATAACCCAAAATGCAATAATTAATTCTTCCACACACAGTACATTTTCGATGCTAATTGAGGAGGGGGAAAAATCGTCAAGCTCAACAAGACACGGTAACACCAGACCCAGTACGGCCCGTGTCGTCAGGCTCATAGCGACCATTGCCAGTTAACCCGTAGTCCAAGAGCGCAGCTCAATCGAGACTCACTCAGAACTGAACGACTCACAGACATAATTCTCACACACGTCCGTACCGGACGTCATAAGATTCGCCAACGGACGAGTGTTGAGATCACAATTATAGGACTTATCCCAAGGAATGTAAGATCACGTCCACGCCGCCGACATATCCGCCACGATACCTTTCCTTAGAGAACGGGCAAGTGGACAATAGACAACCCTCATGATCGAATAAAATATCACTTCACTAACCACGCCCTTATCAAGTCAAGAAAGAAACGGTAACACGACGATCGATATTGTAGCGGCAGGAAAATAGTTCCTAGGCCACGTACCACCTTCTCTATTTATTTGTTGGGGAAGTCGTCTCGCGCCCGTGGAGGCCTGCACACACCAAGAAACTAGAAGGACGTCAGAAAGAGTCCCGGGTGTTACCCCACAGGACAACCCACCGATGCTTAAGTCAGCAAGGGATTAATGAGCAATAGAGAGGAGTTAGGTGAGAGAGAAGTAGAGGCCGTAGTAGATGATCCGAGAGGCGTGTAGATCCTCTGCACGCGTGCTCGCCGCTCCCAGTGGGCTCTCGAAGAGTGCTCGCTGGGTAGTAAGGCCGTACAGGAGGAAGAGGCTCTCTGGTTGTAGCGGATGGTCTCTCTGTCGTAGTTGCAGGTCGGGTTGCTCTCTTCTCAGTATGAAGCTCTAGTCGCCGAAGTGCCCACTGTGTCTCCTCTTGCGTAGTAGTGTGGGGTTTAGTAGAAGAATCTACCGTGTCCTCTCTCTTCTGTCGATGTCCCTTTTATATGGGTTGTCCTGGAGCGAGGGGCCTCATCCCTTGATAAGGAAGGGTCCGTTTAGTAGAGTAGCGTTCCCCCGCTATGTTGGCGGGAGTTTCCCGTTGGAGGGCGATAGCCTCGCCGTCGGTCGGTCCCTGGGCGAGTCTTACGGCACTCATGGCGCGTGCTCGCCCGTTACGGGATCAAGGCCGACGTCGTGGGGGTAACGGTCAGTCGTCAGAGTGTCCTCTGGCAAGAACTGCGCTTGGGCCGGCTTCATCGGCGTCGTGGAATCCGATGCTCTGTTGAGCCGGTCTTCCTCTTATTGGGTTGAGCATGTGTGCTAGTCCCTTGCCTAGGCTTAGCACGTCCAAACCTTAATGGGCCGCTCGTGCTTGGGCCATTTCTGGGTCAAACTAGATTTACCCTCCTCACTTCCCCCCTACTCTTACTTGCCGAGCACTCGCAGGGGACTGAGAGTAGCCCAAGAGAGGGTTCTTCTGGAGGGTGTGATGCGAAGACGATTTCCTCGTACGGCGGGAGTTGGTGACTTCGAGAGCCTGCTTGGCGCGCAAGGTGCCTCCGATGGTGGCAGAAGCTGCGCTGGGAATGATGACTTCGGGTCTTGTCTTGTTATGGGGATGTGGGCTCAGAACGGTCACCTGGTCTCGATAAAGGTACCGCCGTAGCGGCCGGCGTCCCTTCACCTGGCCCCCAGGGGACAATCGTCGATCTGAAGTGAGCGGTTATAAGAAGTGCTGCGGGGTCTCTCGCAAGCCATACCCACATCTTGCTGGTCGCCGCACTCCGTTGTAGGCGTCTTCCTCCCTTTGCCTGGTGAGTATCCTTCTTTTTCTGTTCTTCTTCTCTTCGGTAGCGATGCCTCTACGTAGGAGAGCCCTTAGCGTCGAGTCTTCCTCTTCGGAGGAGATACCTCAAGGTCGGAGTGGTAGGCCGAGCACCTCGGGAGCAGGCACTAGTCGGCCTGGTTCCCCTCCTCTAGTGGCCTATAGGGTATTCCATGGCTTACGGGATGCCTTTAAAATTCCCCCTGAGTACGACATCGTCTTCCCCTCCGTGGGAGATGACATAATGAGTCACCCCTCCGGCGGGATCATGATTCCGGTGGCCTCCTTTCAGGCGGGTCTCTGTATCCCGGTCCATCCTTTTATCGCAGCCGTCCTCTGCCATTACGGGCGGAACCCTGGGGGCATAACCCCCAATTCTTACAGTATCCTCTGCGGGTTTATCTACGCGTGCCGTAGAGCGTCAGTGGAGCCGAGTGTCGACCTGTTCCGGCAATTCTTTCTCCTCCAGAGTTACCCATCCGACACCTATCTCGCCTACTTCAAGGCTCGTGCCAACGACCATTTTATCACAGTCTCCTATACCACGTCCAACCGTAAGGGATGGGCGGAGCGGTACGTATACCTGATCAAGTCGAAGGATTGGGAAAGAGCCTCTAACGGTTGGATGTGGAGTGGCTTTCCTCTCCCTTGGCGTGATTCGAAGTCTCCCCTCAATGTCAAGGGCCGCCGGGATTTGAAGGCTATTTCCCGGTATCCCCTTGCAGATGCAGACCACGTTCTGACCCTGGCGCTACTTCGAGAGTTGGGGTTGTGTCCTCCGTTGTCGCAGGGTACTGGTTTTATCTTCCCGTAGGGTCGTGGCGATAGTGACCGGTGCTCGACTAACCTTGTCCTTATTTTCAGGGGCGGTTGAAGGGCAGGGGTGGACCCACGAGATCGTCCGGCTGCCGCGGCTTGCTCCTCGCCCCGTGGACCACGTTGCTCCGGGAGCCAGCCAAGTATCGGTCGTCCCCCCCCCCTGCCCAGCTTGCGTTTTCCCTAGGGAGGTTGCAGTATCTGGCCCTCGTTGGCATTCCTCTGGTGCGTTCGCCCGAGGCGTCGGTGGCCAGTGAAGGGTCTAGTCTTCGGCAGAGTTCCCCCGAAGCCACTCCTAGCGCACCCAGTGAAGAGTCCGCCATGGCTGGCGGTAGTCGAGCTTATCTGACCGAGGACGAGCTGGCTGAGATGGACAGTCGCCGCCGGTCGAGGAAGAGAGGGATGGATTCGACCCCGGCTAGTGGCCGGGTCCTACCCTTGTCCAGGGCGCCTCCCCCTAGTGTTCACCCGCCGTCATCGCCTGTGGTGCCAGCAGCTGCTACTCCGGCATCCGTCTCCAGCGCACGAGGGGGGGGGGTGAAAGGGGCAAGGCCCCTGTTGCTGTTGAAGTTGATCCTCTTCCTCCGTAGAGGGTTCCCCTGGTCAGTCCTCGCAGCCCGAGGACTCACCAGCGGGGATGCCTAGTGTCCCGGGCATCGTTGACCTTATGGTGCGGAGTGCTCGTTGGCATGAGTACGTCGGGGAGCTTGGTCCCAAGACCGTAAACTAACTGACGGCCGTCGCTGCGAGGAGCGTGTGCTTGGTCACCAGCGCCTTTTGGCTGTGGAGGCACCGCTTCCTTGATGCCGTCCGTGAACTGGAGGCCAGTCGGGCCCTTCAGGCAGAGGCCGAAGGGCGCTTGAAGGAGTCTGAAGCTGCGAACGTTGGACTCCAAGAACAGTTGTCCCAACTGGAGTCGGCCCTGGCAGGTATGGAGCGCGACCGGGACTCTTTCCGGGTGCGGGCTGACGCGGCCGGAGAGCGTGCGGCCAAGCTGGAGGCGGAGGCCCGAGTCATGGGGGCCCGTGGTCAGGAGATCTAGGCGGAGCTTGCCAGGCTGCGTATGTCTCTATCCTCAGCTGGCGAGGAAGCTGTGGGGAACTTCCGTTCCTTCTCGGTCTACCGGGACGAGCTGACGGAGGTGGCCTTGGAGTACTATGGGCCAGCCCGTGACCGTGGCTTCCGGGAGGGCTGGGGCGCTGCTGTGAAGGCCACGGCGGAGAGCCTTGGCCTGGCGGCCCCAGACCTCCCCCCTCCTTCAACCCCTTACGGCTCGGAGGCTGACGGTGGAGAGGAGGGGCCCGACCCTGTAGAGGCGGGCGTTGAGCGGTCGGTGTCTAGCGCGGGTGATCAAGCACCCGCGGATGTTGCTGTGGTGGACTTGATCGACGAGCCACCTTCTCCTAGTGTTGTTGATGTACGTGCGCCTGCTGAGTCTAGGGCACGTGATGATGTAACTGGGGTAGGTCCTTGAGAGGATGTCCCTAGCTATCTTTTCCTTTTTTGCACTTTTCGAGGGAGCGCGACTTCCGGGATCCGTCGCTTCGATTTCCACGGATTTGATTGAAGCGGTAGGAGTCCTCATAATCCTAGGGACTTCGGTCTCTTCTATAAATTGTGGTTTTCGCAGCACTCCAGCGATCAGCTCTGCACTAGCGAACCTTTGTAGGTAGCCTTCTTAGAGAATGTCCTCAGGAGAGTCTGGTACTTCGTCGGATGACGAATTTCTGAAGGCTCGTCGTCAACCCTTGGTCCTTCGGAGAAATCCAGCGCCGGTACCGTGGCGGCCGTGGCCTGCGCCTGGAGAGGGCGGCCCGGCACCTGAGCAATACAGGCTCAAGTACCTGGATGGCTGGCGGGAGGCCTTAGAGAAGGTTAACTGTTTATATGTCGGCAGGGGAGTCCTGCTTCTTGAGCCGGATAAGTTTCGTCCTTGAAGGTACAAGAAGTGTCAGGGTAATGCTGCTTTCCACTCTTCCGCTAGTTCCCCTTGCTTATCTTTGTGGTATATAACCATTGCTTGCTCCTTGCAGGTGCTTGGTGAGATGCTCCTCGTTACTGGAACATCTTCCTACTTTCTGGTAGGAAGGATTGTAAGGAAGGGTGGGAACTGTTTTCCCTTCTTCCACTTTGTAGGCACGGTCGTGTGGCATGGACGACGGCGGTGGGCTCCTCTGTTTGCAGGCATGGCCAGTACGTCTCTCCCCGTCGCTGATGGGGACTCGTCGCACACTGTCCGTGGCAAGGCAACCTCTCCATTCAAGGGAGGCGCTGGTGGCAGCCGGGGCAACGGGGCCTTGTTCGCTAGTTTGGAAATATGGCCAGTACGCCGGGGTGGCCTTCCTAATGAGTTGGCCTCGTAGTACCGTTGTCTCCCGTTGGCTTGTGTAGGCTTTCTGGTTCCCTGTGACGGGTGGACCTCGTTGGTCTTCCTCCAAGTAGGGGTGGCTGGAGCCGCTGGCCTAGTTTTCCTTGTGCAGGCCTTCTACCAGTGAAACCTTTTGTTGGCATGGGGGCTTTGTCCCTCTTCTCTGGCATATGAGGCTTTTCTGTAGGTACCCTCCCATAGAACAAAAATGGGTACCTACGCCTGCTCGGAGATTTAGCATGATCGTTGGCGGAGGACGATGCCGAAGAAGCGAGTCGCTGGAGTCATATGTCGCCATCGTCGAGCACGTTTTGTCTTTCCATGTACTTGTATTTGGCCCATGTGAGGGTATTTTGCCAATTTCTGGCAGCTTGTATTTTTTACTAAAGAAATATAAATTCTTTATTTTGAGTCAATACTGTTGTGTACCTTTTGTTGGTGTGCTTCTGCGTGCTTTCTGGGCGATCCTCCATGCTCGTATTCCACAGTGTTCGTGTCCTCCGCAGGAACCCTAAGGTTACCACTTCGTTTTCAAGGGGAGCGGTGCTCGCCTCTAGGGAACTCTTAGGTTACCTTGGTTTTCAAGGGGAGCAGTGCTCGCGCCTTTAGGGAATCCTTCGGTTACCTTCTTGTTTTCAAGGGGAGCAGTGCTCGCCTCTAGGGAACTGTTAGGTTACCTTGGTTTTCAAGGGGAGCAGTGCTCGTGCCTTTAGGGAACCCTTAGGTTACCTTCTTATTTTCAAGGGGAGCAGTGCTCGTGCCTTTAGGGAACCCTTAGGTTACCTTCTTATTTTCAAGGGGAGCAGTGCTCGCACCTTTAGGGAACCCTTAGGTTACCTTCTCCATCGTTCGTGGACAACTTACCTTAGTGGAGTACGGCTGGTAACGTTTCACTGGAAGTATTTTTTGAGGTTGACGGAGTTCCACGTCCTGGGCACCTCTCTCCCCCCAGCGTCACTAGCCTGTATGCTCCTCTACCGAGTGTTTCTGCTACCCGGTATGGGCTTTCCCAGTTCGGTGCGAGTTTTCCTGCGGCCCCTCGTGGGTCAGCCACACTTGCTCAACGTAGAACCAAATCTCTGGGGAAGAAGTGTCGCTCCTTAACCCGGGCGTTGTAGTATTGAGCCAGCTTCTGCTGATATGCCACAAGTTTCACCTAGGCGTTGATTCTTCCTTCTTCGAGCAAGTCCAGGTTTTCTCGCATTGCCGGGTTGTTCCTGACCTCATCAAAATGTCCCACTCGTAACGAGGGGTTAGATATTTCCACCGAAACCACTGTCTCAGCTCCGTAGGCGAGATGAAAAGGTGTCTCCTCGGTGGGGGCTCTAGCTGTGGTCCGGTGAGCCCATAGAATGCCGGGTATTGAATCAATCCACGCGTCGCCTGCTTGGTCCAGGCTAGTCTTGATGCCATGGAGTAGAGTTCGGTTGACATTTTCCACCAACCCGTTGGCTTGGGGATGTCCCACTGAGGTGTAGTGGTTCCAGATCTCCAACTCCGAGCACTTTTCCTGAAAGGCAGTGCTCGCGAATTGTCTGCCCGGTAGTAAAAATCCTGGGGATCCCAAATCGGCAAATAATACTTCGCAACACGAATTTCCCGACTGCTTCACTTGTTATCTTTCCCAATGGTTCGGCCTCGATCCACTTAGTTCCCGAACTCCCCCCTGACCTGGTTGGCGATGAGCATGGAGTCGCTGTATGCTCGCACACTTGACGCCCCCAGGTGTTTCGCCATGCGCAACCCAGAGAGGTGCGCCTCGTACTCTGCCACATTGTTTGTGGTCGGGAAGTTGAAATGCATGGCGTACTGTAGCTCCACTCCTTCTGGTGAGAGTAAGACCAACCCCGCGCCGCTGCCCGTAGCGTAGGACGATCCGTCGACGTATAGCTCCCAAGTGGGCCTCGAGGACTGCTCGGGTGAGCCTTCGACGGGCAGGGTGCATTCAACGACGAAGTCCGCGAGCGCCTGGGCCTTGATTGCTGTCCTTGGTCGGAACTTGATGTCGAATTCTCCCAACTCGATGGCCCACTTGACCAGTCTCCCAGACGCATCAAGGTTCTGAAGGATTTGCCGGAGGGGCTGATCGGTGAGGACGGCGATCGGGTGGGCCAGGAAGTATGGCCGTAGCTTGCGAGCAGCTGTAATCAGTGCGATGGTGAACTTTTCAGTCCGCGAGTACCGGAACTCTGGTCCTTGTAGTGCTCGGCTAATATAGTAGACGGGCTTCATGACTCATGTCTCCTCCCGTGCAAGCACAGCACTCATGGTGCAGGGCGTTACGGACAGGTACAGGAGCAGCTGCTCTCCCCTTTGGGGCTTGGCGAGGACAGGAGGTGTCATCAGGTAGCGCTTCAATTCTTCGAACGCCTGCTCGCACTCCTGGTCCCAGTCGATCCATCCCTTCATTTCCGGCGCCAGGTTTGCTTGCTTGATCAGTCGGAAGAAGGGTAGACATCGTTCGGCGGCTCGGGACAGAAACCGGGCCAGAGTGGCAACGCGCCCGGTGAGGCACTGTACGTCCCTCACCCGTTTAGGTCACTCCATCTCCAACACTGCTCTGATCTGATCGGGGTTGGCTTTGATTCCTCGGTGGGTGACGAGGAAACCTAGGAACTTTCCTAACCGTACCCCGAACGCACATTTAGCAGAGTTGAGTTTCATGTTGTACCTTCTGAGTGTGGCGAAGGTCTCCGCCAAGTCACACAAGTGTTTGGCTGCTCGGAGGCTTTTCACGAGCATGTCGTCGATGTAGACCTCCATGTTGCGGCCGATCTGCGAGTCAAATATATGGTTGACTAGGCGTTGATACGTGGCTCCAGCGTTCTTCAACCCAAATGGCATGCGAGTGTAGTAGTATAAGCCGTGGTCGGTGATGAACGCGGTCTTGTCTTGGTCGGGCTGGTGCATGCTGATCTGATGGTACCCAAAATAGGCATCAAGGAAGCTCAACATTTCATGCCCGGCCGTAGCGTCGACCAGCTGGTCGATCCGTGGCATGGGGAAGATGTCCTTGGGCGTGGCTTTGTTGAGGTCAGTGTAGTCCACGCACATCCGTCACTTCCCGTTACTCTTGGGCACCAGGACTACGTTGGCTACCCAATCTATAAATTGGGTAGGCTGGAGCAGCCCTGATCGCAATTTTTCTCCCACTTGCTCCCTGATGATGGCTTGTCGCTCGGGGTTGCACCACCTTCGGCGTTGTTGTACTGGGCGGCAGGTGGGGTCCAACCTTAGTTGGTGCATGATGACCTCTGGGGGAATTCCGAGAAGCTCGTCCTCGGACCAAGCGAACACGTCCTGGATGGCCGCGAGGAAGCTTGCGTACGCTTGCTTATCGTGCTCGGCCATGGTAGCGCCAATCTTTAGTGATCTGCTTGGGTCGTCCCCAACCTGGATGAGATATAAATCCTCAGCTGGCGCACTCGTGCTCGGACCCGGATCTTCGGTCCTCGCCTTTTTCTCTAGAGGCACCTCTTCGGGACGTCGATCGCGGGTGGAGATAAGGTTGCATCTTCTGGACTCCCGTTGATCACCCCCGACTTCCCCTACCCCACAGGGGGTGGGGAACTTAAGCTTCTGGTGGTAGGAGGAAGGGACGCCTCGAAGCGTGCCGAGGATTCCTCGGCCGATGATGGTGTTGTACCTTGTCATTGCACGAACCACAGTGAAGTCGGCGAGGAAAGTTACCTCTTTTGGTGCCGTCCTAAATGTAATTGGGAGCGAGACTCGTGCCGGAGAATCCATACAGCGGCGTGTGCAATGGCGCGAGTCGTGACACATCCACACCCATGAGCACAAGACAATCGTACGCAATAACATCGGGTCCACTTCCATTATCCACCAGGATGTGTCGCACAGTACATTGGTTAATGGTGGCGGAAACCACCAAAGCATCAGAATGGGGCGTCGTGACGCCTTCCAGGTCATCCTCGGAGAAGACTATGGGGTCTACCGGGTGACCTGAGGGGGAAAGTTCCCTTGGGGTGCCATCGCCTTGGTCCGCCGTATTGATGGCTGTCACGTACCGACGTCTTCTGCTCGCGCTATCTCCCCCCGCGGCTGGCCCCTAGAGATCATCATGATCTCCTTTCTGTTGGGTTGATTGTCGATCGGGGGAGGCATCTTCTGTCATCTTTCGGCGGCTTTGGCGAGGAACTTGTCGAGGAGCCTCCTGAGGACGAGGTCTTCGATGGCATCCTTCAGATTGATGTAGTCGGCTGTGTCGTGACCGTGATCTCGATGGAAGTGGCAGTACTTCTTCTTATTCCGTGAGTTAGGATCCGACTTCATCCATGAAGGCCATTTGAGGAATGGCTCCTCACGGATCTCCATCATGATCTGGTCGGGTGGGGCAGTTGGGGGTGTATAGTGGCGGTAGCCACCCCTTTCCTTCTCGGAGTGGTCGCGGTTGTCCCCGTTGCGTTGCTCCCGTTTGCTCCGACCCTCCTGTGGTGGGTCGGCAGCTCTCTTGCGGTCGGGCTGGTCGGTCCCGGCCGTGCGGCGCAGGGCCGCGGTATTCTCCTCGCAGTGCGTGTGCTTCTGGGCTAGCGCGAGGAGGTCTGGAAGGATCATCGGGGCTTCGACTCCGAGTGCGCACCGGAGAATGTGGTTCCGCGTCCCCTGGGCAAGTGCCGTGGTGGCAATACCGATGTCGAGATGGGGGATTCGGAGTGCCTCCGCGTGGAAGCGGGAGACGAAGTCCCATAGCGCTTCTTCCTTCCCCTGCCTGAGAGCGAGCAGGGTTACAACAGACTTGGCTACCTTTCGGCAGCCCACAAAGTTCTCCTTGAACAACCATTTGAGCTGTTGGAAGGAGGAGATCGTCCCGGCCGGCAGGGACTCGAACCATGCTCGGGCGTTCTCCCGAAGAGTCGTGACAAACGCCAGACATTTCACGGTGTCCGAGGCCCAGTGAAACACCAGGTGGGACTCGAATCCGTGCAGGTGGTCGGCCGGATCGGTGGTGCCGTCGTAGGAGGCGAATGACGGCAGCTGGAGCTTTGGCGGGATGGGGGCCTCCATGATTTCCTTGGAGAAGGGAGCGTGGAAGTCTAGGTCGTCATCGATGAGGCTACGATTCTTGGCTGTCAGGAGGACGTCGTCTAGGTACCGGACCTTGTCCTCTATCTCGTCGAACCGTTGGAGCCGACGGTCGATCTCCGGGTTGGAGTGAAGTGGGATGCGTACCTTAGGCGCAGGCACTCTGTGTGACCGTCGGCTCCTTGTGACCGAGGCGTGCGATGCCTCCCGCACCTGCCGGAAGTTTTCTCCGGCCTGGCCTCCTTCGGCCTCCCGTGGCTCGGGTGGGGCGCATTGGGGCCTCTGGTCTCGGAGTTCTCAGCAGAATTTCGCCAGGGCTCGGACCTCCTGGCGGGGCTCGTCTAGGTCACCTGGGGTGACCTCTTGTCGGGGGCGAGCGGAAGAAGCTTCTGGCGATCCATGGGAGGGGCGTATTGGGGCCTCTGTTCCCGGAGTTCTCGGTAGAATTCCGCCAGGGCTCGGACCTCCTGGCGGGGCTCGTCTAGGTCACCTGGGGTGACCTCTTGTCGAGGGCGAGCGGAAGAAGCTTCCTGCGATCCCCGACGAGAATTGGGTCCCTGATGGGAACCTCGCCCCTGGTTGATGGCGTTGCGGAGGCTTCCACAGGGCGCCATAGCTTTCCGCTCGGTTTCCCACAGACGGTGCCAAGAAGTGTAGCGGCAAGAAAATGGTTCCTAGGCCACGTACCACCTTCTCTATTTATTTATTGGGGAAGTCGTCTCGCGCCCGTGGAGGCCTGCACACACCAAGAAACCAGAAGGGCGTCAGAAAGAGTCCCGGGTGTTACCCCACAGGACAACCCTCCGATGCTTAAGTCAGTAAGGGATTAATGAGCAATAGAGAGGAGCTAGGTGAGAGAGAAGTAGAGGCCGTAGTAGATGATCCGAGAGACGTGTAGATCCTCTGCACGCGTGCTCGCCGCTCCTAGTGGGCTCTCGGAGAGTGCTCGCTGGGTAGTAAGGCCGTACAGGAGGAAGAGGCTCTCTTGTTGTAGCAGATGGTCTCTCTGTCGTAGTTGCAGGTCGGGTTGCTCTCTTCTCAGTATGAAGCTCTAGTGGCCGAAGTGCCCACTGTGTCTCCTCTTGCGTAGTTGTGTGGGGTTTAGTAGAAGAATCTACCGTGTCCTCTCTCTTCTGTCAATGTCCCTTTTATATGGGTTGTCCTGGAGCGAGGGGTCTCATCCCTTGATAAGGAATGGTCCGTTTAGTAGAGTAACGTTCCCCCGCTATGTTGGCGGGAGTTTCCCGTTGGAGGGAGATAGCCTCGGCGTCGGCCGGTCCCTGGGCGAGTCTTACGGCACTCATGGCGCGTGCTCGCCCGTTACGGGGTCAAGGCCGACGTCGTGGGGGCAACGGTCGGTCGTCGGAGTGTCCTCCGGCGAGAACTGTGCTTGGGCCGGCTTCATCGGCGTCGTGGAATCCGATGCTCTGTTGGGCCGGTCTTCCTCTTATTGGGTTGAGCATGTGTGCTCGTCCCTTGCCTGGGCTTAGCACGTCCAAACCTTAATGGGCCGCTCGTGCTTGGGCCGTTTCTAGGTCAAACTAGATTTACCCTCCTCAGATATAAATAAGATCTTGGACGTACCTAGAGGAAGGGGGTTATTTGCCTAAAGACGACCCCACAGTCACACTCCTGCTACCAGAAAGAGAGACAGAATGATTGCCACCATCTCAGGCTCTGAGCCTCTTCGTTGAACATTAGTTTTCTCTTTCGAGTACTCTCTCCCCCTCTGGAACTCTCACCTCTCTCTCTCTATTCCTTAACGGTTGTATATACACATTTTTGACTTAAGTCTCAGAAGATTGTCCCCTGGAATTGTACACATGACTCCTTATGATGCACGATCCATTGTTTACAGATTTTCTCTCTTCCTCTTCAAAGAAATCCCAAAGATGTAATTAATGCAAGACTTAAGTAACACTTTTAAACCTCTACACTAATTAATTATAAACATCAACCGTAAAAAAAATAATACCATGTAACTTTGCTTTTCACCTCACCTTTTGCCTCACTCTTTAGGAACTGTTTTATATTTGATTAGACATCTCCGGTTAGAAACGCCATTGGATAAAAGTAATATGCCAACAATGTGAGAAAATATCATTAGTAGGAACCCTCTAATCAAACAATTACATGACTTTCAACAAGTAAAAAAAAATGCCGTTAAAAGTATGATATCATAATATTTCTCCTAATAGGATGTTTGGTTACTCTTTTTTACTTCTTTTTTCTCTCAAAATTAAAAATGGGAATAAGGAACTCACTTAGACGTGTTTGGTAACTCTCCCTTAATTTTTAGGAAGAAGTTTCGCCCTTTGAAAAATTCTCTCAAAATAAAAATAAAGGTGGACCATTTTTTTTTTGAAATCACTCACGTCTCGCACGTATTCTCCTTTCCTCTCCCTCCCCCTTCCCTCTCCCTCCCCCCTTCGCCCTGCATCTGACGGTCCCCTCCGCCCGTCGGCCCTCCCTCCCCCCTTCCCCCTGTGTCCGACAGCAGGGGCATGCAAACGACGGCAGGCGGCGGCGGCTGCTCGGCGAGCGGCGGTGGTGGAGGGCAGACAGGCCAGCGGGTTGGGGAGCGCTCGCGAGCGGCAGCCCGGCTGGAGGGCGGACAGGCGACGGCGTAGCGGCGGAGTTCACGCAGGGGCCGGTGCAGGCGCGCAGGGCCATGGCGGAACCCGCGTAGACAGCGACGACGGCGGGGACCACGATCAGGAGCTTCCAGCCCTGGATCCTCGCAAGGTGGCTGAGGGCGTCGGAAGGGTAGCAGCCGGGGGCGGCCACCATGATCCACCGCGAAGGCCTCCTGCCTCTGTCCGCCTGGCCTGGCCGCCGTGAAGGCCTCCTGCCGGCCCCCTCCACCCCACCTCTGTCCGCCTGGCATGGTCGCCGCCCCACGTCTATCCGCCTGGCCTGGCCGCCGCGAAGGCCTCCTGCCGGCCCCCTCCACCCCGCCTCTGTCTGCCTCTTGTCGGCCCTATGTGTGGCCTCCCGATCCCGCTCCCTCTCTCTCCTCCTCCGCTTCTTTTTAAAATTTATGTTACTTTTACCAAACGCAGAATGAGGTGTTAACACTATTTTTAAAATTTTAGTTAAAAATTGACGTAGAATAATTTTAAAGAGAGAAACAGTTTTTTTGAAGAAGTTGTTCCCAGACACCCTATAAAAGAGTAATGATGAAATAATTTTCGTTCCCAAGAATCGAGTTTATTAACCTGGGAAAGCTTGCATCAGAAGAAAAGTATTTTTTTTTCGTTGGGGTGGGGGTGGGGAGAGGGTGTATGGGATACAGATTTAGAGGTACCGATTTAAAGTTAAAAACCTTTCGGGTGGCCTGCAAATAAGCCCAGACCCACTACCCACATGGAACATGTAAATGAACGAGAAAATGTCATATCTATATGGAACAATCATGCGATTATGACAGAACAATACGATGAAAGCAAAGTACGGGGCCAAAGTGGTGGAGTGGGTGGGGCTCGGCGCGCAGCGGCCCTCTCCATTCTTCCCCGGTCGCGGGGGCTCCCTCCCCTTGCGGTTTCGTCCGGCAGGGGGGAGCTCCCTCCGGGAACTCTCCCCCCCCCCCCCCCCCCCCCCCCGGCTCCGTCTCCTCTACAGGAGGATCCTTCCAGGTGAGTCCCTCCGGGTCTCTGCTGGGTTTTGTCAGGGGTTTTTTTTTTAACCCCACCTGGAACGGTCAGGGAGATCGGAGTTTCTCCGTTCTCCCTGGAATCCCCCCCTCCTTACTCACCCCTCCCCGCCGGTCGTCCCTCCGCTCCCCTACTTCCCTGTTCTTCCCGTCGATCACCCTTCCCCCTCCTCGTCCCCGCCCCCTTTCTGTCGGACCCTGCCCCCCTTCGCCTCCGCCCTGCTCTTCCACTTCCCCTCCTCGCTGTTGCTCCCCCCCTCCCCCCCGCCTCCAGTTCCGCCTCTCAACCCCCTTCCCCTCCCCTCCCCGCCGCCTCCCGCCCCACACCCGTCCTCCCCTCGCCGTCCTGTTCCCCCCCTGTCCTACCCCGAACCCCCACTCCCCGGTTCCCCCTCTCTCCCCTCCCTGTAGCCCCGCCCCATCCCCGGCTGTCCCCCACCCCCTCCGTTTTTGGGCCCCTCGCATACCACCCCACTCCCCCTGTCCCCTCAACCTCCGTCGCTCCCTTCTCCCTTCGTCTCCGCCCCCTCCTTTTATCAGCCCTCGTTCTTTCCGGTTCCCCGCTCCCTGGTTCCTGTCCGCCTCCCCCCTCCCCTTCCCCCCCTGTGACCGTCTCTCTCGAAGATGGGTGACTGCTCAAGCTCCCGGGGTTGTTTGGGTATGTTCTGTGTTGCAGGTTTCGGGCTTCCTCCCTCAATCTCAAAAGGACTCGGAGACTCTGCGCTTATCCCCCGTGCACCCTTCGTGGTGTCGGCCTCCCGAGCTCCCTTGTTTCACCGCCATCAGATGGTGCGGTCCGGCAGCCTCGCACTCCTTGAGGATGATCCCCGTTCCCTCCACCAGCGGCAGCCTCATCCTCGTTCTCTGCAAGTCTCCCCATTCCTGAGGGATTCCTTTGTACTGGTCTGTTCACTGTTTGCTTCCCTGTCTCTTCGCCTGGAGGTCGTTGTTAAGGGCCGGTTGTGGCTGTGCTTGTTCGTTGGGTTGCCTGTGCCCTTCGCTTGTATCTTCTGCTTGCCTTAAATGTATGAATATCTTATGCTTCCAAAAAAAAAAAAAAAGCAAAGTACGGACAAGACTTGCTTAATTAAATTTAAGATTTTTAAACAAATTATTATTAAATATTTATTTACATGAACATTATTTCTAAATTTACATTAGTAAATATATTTTTATATTTGTCAAAATATTGTAAAAAATTATCGTAATTAACTTTCGTCGAATGATTAACGAATATTGTATAAAGATTAAAATATTCTCTCTATTTTATAATTAACAAATTAAAATATCTTTAATAAATTTTAAATTTCTCGTCTTTAACCGTAGAGATGAGAGGAGGGCTAGAGAAACAGAGAGAAGCGCCGAAGGGACGTCTCCTCCGGTGTCGTCTACTTGCCGAGTGAGTGAGTTGGAGAGAGAGAGGTTGCGAGGGGAGCGATGGCGAAGTAGAGAGAGAGAGGATCGGGATGGGGGTTCCACAGGTGGGTGTGGGGGTCAGAGAGAGAGAGAGAGAGTGGCGATGTCCGACGGGTGGGGGGTTTGAGAGAGAGAGCAGAGAGATGAGATTAGAGAGATAACGGGGGGTAGGGGATCGGTCGGGTGGGGTGTGTCCGAGAGAGAGAGAGCAGACAGGTTACCACTTGCATAAGATGGTAGCAGAAAGGATTGTGGAACACATATTGACAAAAGAATATAAGACTAATTAACCCTGCGCAGATATGTGTGTATACAAATTGACGGCGGTTTACGAGATTTGACCGGCAGACATCTGAACTTGCAGATGATAACCTGTGAAATGAATTGACCTTTTTGCCAGGAGAACCTAATTAACCTGCTTTTCCCGTGTTACACCAAATCTGTACAAAATGATCCACGCCATCCTCTAAAAAACGTACATAGAGGAGGAGAAGAACAGAAACTCCACTGCTCCTGGTTTCTTCTCTTTCCCCACAAGATGCAGTGCCCACCGTGTTAGAGAGAGAGAGAGAGAGAGAGGTTGTCTTCCATTATGGGCAACTCAGAACCAGAAGGGCGCCGAAGCTAAGGCCGGGATGGCGGTTTGCTGAGCAGCAAGTTGGCTGCAAAACAGGGAAAGAGAAGCGAATATCACCACCGTAATCAGTAGAAATTAAACAAACCTGATGACACATGAAAAAAATCACCTTTTGATATTTTTCTGATGCTTGGTGTGCTACGTAGATGTTTAAATTTTGCAAAGAGAAGGGAAAATTCCAATGATTGGAATGCAAAGAAAAGGGAAAATTCCAATGTTTGGAATTTGTATCATAGGATTTTCAAAGTGTTAATTTTTAATCAGATTTGGATGATGGCATGGCAACTGTAAGGCAAATGTAGCTTTTGATGTTAAGTTGGAGTCCGGTAGATGACAACTAAAGGGATACTTTTATGGAGTTTCGTAGACCATAGGGTCCAAAACCCACAACGTCGGCGCTACCTAAGGTAAACCGCTACCGCCGGATCATCAGACCGCATCGTCCCCTCCCAAACGAAACACGAAACCAAGACGTGAAGGCACGGGAGCTTACCCGTTGCCGCTCCCCCGGCTGCGAGCCCTCGTTACCGCGGCAGGCAGTGAGATGGGGGCCTTCTTCGTCTTCTCCGGCGCTGTGACCCTTGCGTCTGCCCTATTCTTCTCCCCCTCCGCGGCTCCTCCGACGCGGACCACCGCGTTCTCCGAGATGGGGCCGAGCGACGGCCGCCACTGTGCATCTGCCGGCCGGTGGCGCCGCTTCTGGCCCACGGCAGGGGCGGCGGCACCCTTCGGCTGCTGGTCTGAAGGTGTCGCCTCTACCGCCGCATCCAGCCTTGATGCCCTCTTCGGGTAGCCACAGCTCACCAACCCCAGAAACCCCATCTTCTCTCTCTCTCTGTGACACCTTCTTGGCCTCCCTTTGGCGCCATTTATAGGCTACGGGACGGAGGGGGGGGGGGGGGGGGGGAAGAGAGACGAAGAGTAGAGAAGGAGATAATTACCATAACACCGCCCGCCAACACCGTTGCAAGTTGCAACAGCATGCAGGTGCGTGGAAGCGGTGTGCGGGATGGGACATCTTCGTGGGCCTGGCATGCGGGAGCATTAAAGAGTGACCCATGGATCTGGACCCTTGCCGGACTGGAGGGTGCATTGGAGGTGAAGGATCCCAATGGAATGGCGGTGATGCAAAAGAAACATCCATCACCCATGACCATAATTAGGATAATTATTTTTTAAATAAACATATTCATAACTCTCAAATACCTTTCTAATCTATGAATGTATATGCTGGTAGTGTACAAAGCATTTGATGAGGTCAGAATCCAAAATGGGTTAGTAAGACAACGATGGCCTCCGTCATTCGGGTTCCGGCTAAGCCCCTCTTTGGTAACCGATTAAATTTAGTCCGAATTAATTTAAGTGATTTAATTTAGCTTAATTTTATTCCAATTTAATTTATTTACAAGTGATTTAACTCAGATTAAGTCTGTTAATTAATCTGATTGATAGAGGTGTGATTTGATAAAAAATTGAGTTAATCTTGGACGGCACCAACGGGTGAGGGGGAGATCGGGAACCGGGGAGGGCGCGGCACCGATGGGTGAGTGGGAGGGGGCAACGGAGGGGGGGTGAGAAATGGGGGCAAAAAGAAAATTTTATGCACCGGATTAAGTTATCTCTCCTCTTGAGCTGAGAGGGATAACTTAATCTGACTTAATCTTGAGTTACACCATTTTTAACCCCGTTAGCCAAATCCACCCCTCTAAAATAAATTAGACTAACTTTGAGGTTAAGTCAACTTAATCCTGATCTAAGGGCCCGTTTGGATGGGATGTTGAGGGGATTCCAATGATTGGAATCCCCTGCCCAATCCAAAGTCCATCCAAATAGCGCACAGTGATCTCGGCTTCCGTGCATGTACATAAATTTTTCGGAGGAGAGATGATGCAGACACAAGTCTCTCCCCTAACCCAACCCTCACAAAAGTGGCCTTGGGCGAGCTTCTCTGGTGGGCGGCGGGGATTCTCGCATCATTTGACTATATTACCCCTGCTAGGGTTTTACACAAACGTTGGATGTCATCATCTCTTGGGCGCCTTTCCTCCTCGAAGCTCGCAATATCATCCACTGCTGCGAGAGGATTCCATTCGAACGGTGCCATCCCCTATACAAAAACCTAGCAGATCGGCCAACCATCCACGACAAGCTTCTCTCCCCCGCCTCGCGACAACGATCATCCTTCTTCCCCCTCCCCAGGACGGTGATCGGCGTTCCCCTTTGAGCATTCATCCAAGTGCCGTTTGTTTGCCTTTAAGCGACGTTGCCGTCTGCGAGCATTCTTCCTCTGGCATTCTTCCCCTTATCATATTATATAATATAAATATATGAAAAAAATAAATATTTAATTATATACATATAAAAGTATACAAAATATAACTATATATGTTTATTTTTATTTTTATTTTATATACATATAACCGGACTGCATGCTCCCCTATCACCAAAGATGCTCTCCTGGGGCCGTGGACGCTCCCCTGAGACTGCATGTGCTACCGGGTTCAAGGCAATTTGATGTCAACGATCAGGGGGAGCACATGCAGTCTCCGGGGATCATCCACGACCTCAGGAGAGCATTTGATGTCTCATGAGAGCATGTATGACCAGGGGTTCAGGGCAAAGCATATGTCAACCCTTTAGGGGAGCACATGCAGTCTCAGGGGAGCATCCACGTCCTCAGGAGAGCATCCTTAGTGAAAGGGGAGCATGCAGTCATGGGTTCGAGGTAATTTGATGTCAACCATTTGGCGAAGCACATGTAGTCTTTGACGAGCATCCACGGCCTCAAGAGAGCATTTGATGTCTCAGAGGAGCATGCATGACCAGAATTCAGGGTAAATCATATGTCAACCGTTTAGGGGAACACATGTAGTCTCAGGGGAGCATCCACGGCCTCAGAAGAGCATCGTTGGTGACAGGGGAGCATGCAGGGAAGGGATTGATGTGGGTGTTACTTGGGAATAAAGGAGGGGAAAGGTGAAAGTGAAAAAGGGTAGTGGGTAAAGCGATGATTGGCATAACCGATATTTTCAAAGTGTTAATCCTTTCCGGAGACCGTAACGCTTCAAATGCCCGAAGATCGCCCCTATGTGATTGGACGAACCCTGCACAAATCCCTTTATTGTCAGATTAGTACGATTACAGGGATTTTCAGTAATTTGAAATCTTACGCAGCCCATCCAAACGGGCCCTAAGTCCGAAACAAAGCTGTGCAAAAGGACCATGCTGTGATGGGCCAGAACAACGAGGAATTGGACCTTTCTGTAGTCACAAGGACTCGGTGGTTGTTCCCAAGACGAGCTACAAGGGCTATACTAAACCTCCGGATGGTTAAGTCAACAATCATATTTTAGATTAGGAGGTCTTGTTTTTTACTATTGGGTCAAAATCTGTAAACCCAAAGAAAAAACCAACTGTATGGAAACGATTTAAGGCATGCAGACATCTAGAGTGGGCCCAGTAAGGATTGCATTTACCTCACATGCATCCTTATGTATCCCTCTCAAAAGGAGGCATGCATCCAGGGTGAGATGCTGCCAGCGGTCGCCCTTCGCCGGCCAACTCCACCGTCGGCGTCGTTTCTCCCTTGCCATTGTCAGAATACGTTGTCTTCTCCGTATCTTCTCGCAGAGGACGCTGTCGGGCACCGCCCGTCGGAGAAGCTTTGCCGCCTGCTGGAGGAGCTACTGCCAATTATCGCCCTGGCCTATATCCTCCCCCGCTGTCATTTCTCCCTCGCCGTTTAATACTCGCCCATCTCCCAAATGTTGGTATCGTTTCCCCAGACGGATAAGTTTGCAAGCGGACGCCTCCTTGGATGCTTCGCCGTCGTTGAGTCTGCTACTATCGATCGCTGTCACTGGAGAAGCCACCCACAGATGTCGTCGCCACCAGGGGTGCTCGACCTCGCCGGAGAAGCCACGACGTACGCTGTTCATGTGATTTGAATTTCTCGAACTACTATTCATTGCAAAATTACCGAAAACACTGTTCATTGAAGTTAATAGGGAATAAGGTCCAAGGTCTCGAGGGATTTTAATGAAAAATTTATTTGTTGAAATCTACGAAACCACGTTACGGAGATACACAGACTCAGGGTCATAAAACATATGAACCACAACTTATTTAATCAATACGATACTATTATCCAGGGACTATGTCTAAACTCTAACACTCCCTTCACGGTCAAGATGGGCGGTGGACATTAATTGGGTGGAGATGGCAAGAGGAGTTGAGTCCAATACCATGCTCTCATACCATGTTAAAATCCACAAAATCATGGTGTTGAGATATACAGGTTCAGAGTCATAAGCATATGAACAACAACTCATTTAATCAATACGGAATTATTATCTAGGGATTATGTCCAAATTCTAACATCATTAATCCAAACTCAATTAGATGAGACATCTGTCACGAGAGAAAGACTGCATAGCACTCTCAAGTAGCCAAATGTGAGGTTTATACGTTAATACTGATTAAAAATTAACCAATGCGAGGTTGAACAGTCTGACCACAACAAGTGCTTAGATTTGCTTTTTATTTGTTGAGGATACCCGTTATTGGCAAAGGGCGATCAGGGGCTGATCTTGCTTATTGTTGTTAGCTCTCGTGAAAAACGTACGAGTTGCCCATCTCGAGGATTACGCATGAAGTAGACTTAATTCTCATACTTCCCATCAGACTAAAACAATGTTTGATGTGATTTAATGATGGCAATGACAATTGTCCTCATCGGCATTTAACTTATCTTTTGTTGTCGTTCTTAAAAATATCCAAATAAACATGTAAGATTATACTGTTTTTGGATAATTATATTTTCTTAACGGAGACAGAGGAACCGGGATCAAATTTGGAACCTCCCCTAAAAGGAGGAGGCCGTGAGACCACCACGAAAAATTGTGAGCTGAAACATGTAGTACTATCATGTATAAGTATTACCTTTACTCTAATTAATAACTCACATGGGTCTATACACATTGTACAAAATTCTGATAATAAACATGCTCTTTTTTTTCCAAAAAATAAAAAAGTGCAGAGACATGAGGGTGATAAATTAGGTCCAGCAACAGAAATATTAGCCTTCTTATCCAGTGTTGGTGGTGTGCGAATCTTAAACGTGGAAGACGATGCTCCAACCCTACTGCGAGAAATATCACTCCTATAAATGTGTCTGAAAGTAATCTCGGATATCCTCTGGAACTAAAGAGCATGCACGACAATCTCATCTCACTCTTACGAGGTGCTCTGCAAATCTGTGTATGCCGGTGACGTGATGTCTGCAGTATCTATAATGCACATATCAATCACCCTCAATAGTGTACTCATACTCCCATGTAGAGTGGTGTCGTCCGTCTATGATGAGCTGCAAGTGTTTAACAGTTTTACATCAGTAACTCGAAGGGGAAGTGCAAAAGTTAAGACACGAAGAAATAAACGATTAATTTATAGTTACGTACAAATATAAGTAAATGATACATACTACTAATCATATAGGCCCAAACTCGACCACATCTCATCTCCAAACAATCTGACATTATGCGTGCTCCTCAGATAAGACAAGTAGTCTTCATATTCTATGGAACCTATATAGTGCTCCTAGTACATGCGTAAGTAATGTTCAAACTCTTGGGAATCCTGTGAGTACACAATCGGCAGTGACCAGATCCCCTTCCCACCGCATCCCACCACCCTATTGAACCCCCCCTCTCACCTCCACCCTCTCACCGCCTCCCTCCCACGTCCACCCTCCCACCCACACCTCCCACAGCCTCTCGCCGCCCTCCCATCACTCCCCCAGCCTCCCACTAGTCAGATCTAGCCGGTGGGAGGCCGAAGGAGGTATGGGAGGGCGGCAGGAGGCGGTGGTTAGACCCCCCCCCCCTCCACCCTCCCACAGCCCCCCTCCTATTGCCTTGATTCGCCCTCCCACGGCCTCCCACCCCCCAAGATCACCTCCACTACCCTCCCACGGCCTCCCACCCCCCAAGACCACCTCAACCGCCCTCCCACACCCCCCCTACGGCCATCCACTGCCCCCTTTGCCCACCCACCTGCCACCCCCCTCTCTCCTCCTCTCTACAAACCAAAAATATATTAAAAAAATTTTAATACCTCGCCGGAGGCCTCCGACCGTCGATCCCCGCCGTCGGGACGCTCCTCACTGGCCTGCACCACCGCCTACACTGCCTGCACCACTGTTGGATGCCACCCACAGCCACAGCGTTCGACACCTCCACCCCCATGTCCATCGCTGGCTTTTAACGGCGAACTGGCACGAGTCGGATGGCCCGAACTAACCAGATCAGTCCCACTTCGAACCAGTCCGGTATGTAGCGGGACGCACAGTTCTGTGCGATCCAGTGCACACCATTTGCATGCCACGCGCCGCCCATCTCACCCACCAGTTGGTGTCGGGATATGGCCGAATAAATTCCAAATATCTCGGGGGGGGGGGGGGAGTTCAAATAGTTTTGAACTCGTCAAAGGTTATCCCTAACTAATGGAGCGAATATCTCTGTGATTTTATAGGAGGCGATTCTTATGGGACAGAGATGACCGGTGATAAGCCTCTATAAATAGAAGATTCATTTGAGGAGAAATACATGCGAGAACAAAACTTGCCATCGGAGTCTCAAAATATTTTTCCCTCTATCTCTTTCCTCTTCACTGATATCAGAGTTAGGTTTTGATCCCTTGCCGTCGCAAGCGCCCGTTGCGTCGTCGCTAGGGGTGATCATTATTTGGGTTCAACCCGAAAATCAAACCGAACCGATAGATTTGATTCGGTTTGGTTTGGGTTGAAATTTTAAAAAAATTAGTTTGGGTTCAAACCGAACCGTATTAAAAATTTTAGTTTGGTTTAATTTTGAAGTTCAAGAAAGCGAATTGAATAACCCGAATTTAAGAATATTTTTTATCAAAATTAATATAAATGTATATGTAACTATAAATCCCAATTCAAAAAGTCCAATTGTTGCCATCTTAACAGGGTTTCTGACTTTATGAAATAGGTTTCAAATCGCCTTCTATTTTACTGTAACTGAAGTTCTTAATTTTTTATGTGAAAATATTATGAAGTTTGTTCTTACAAGTTACAACTTTTTATGTTATTTTTTAATATTTACTTTCTTTGGTAGAAATTATTTTACCCTACCTTTCTCTATTGTTGTTTGAATCCAATCTAAATTCTAAAAGGGGAGATGAATATGGTTCAAACCGAACCAAATCGAACCAAACCGAATTAATTCGGTTTGATTTGGTTTGATTTCAAACTAGTTTGATTTAGTTTGGCTCGGATTGAAGTCTTAGTTCGATTCGATTTAGTTTGAGAAAAATTCTCTTCAAATCAAACCAAACCAAAATGTGCTCACCCCTAGCCATCGCACCTCGATCGTCGTTGCTGCTCCCACTGTCGCTGCCTCACTGCGAGTCTCACCGCCGTTGGACACCGTCCTGATTCGTCTCGCCGCTGCTGCAACCCGGTTCAGACTCTGCCTCCGCCGGCCATTGCTACTTCGCCACAGCTGCTCCTTCCGCCATCGCACGCATACACCGTCGGGCTCCTCACATCGTCAAGGTAGGGTACCATTCGCACTATGCTACGGGGAAGACATAAACACTGACAGAAAGAGAAGACATATTGTGCATATAATAAAATCGCCGATTGTCTATCTCGTTGCACTGTTCTTGAGAAACTTTAAGATAATATAAAGAAAAGAGCCTTTCTTCTTTCGACATTACAAAAAGATAAAACCCTTCTTTGTTAAAAATATCATCCTCCTTTCTTTTACATCGAAAGGCAAAAGTAAACCCGAGGTTATTACCCTGCACAGCCACCGAAAAATCACTATAAAAGTTGAAAATGTTCACAGAGATTTATATTTAAAAGGATTTTTTACACATTAGTCCCTACAAATATGACAAATTACTTTTTAGTCCCTAAACTCTCACTATTGTTTAAAAAGCCCTTGGAAAAGTTATCGTTAAACTAAAAAGTCCCTACCATTTTTTACTGTCGATGATATTAAACGCAAGGTGAGTTAACTTGACCGTAGTTGGTGAAAAGACCAACCCACCCTCGATTAATCGAGGGTCATGACCGTACTAACCCTTCTGCCGCGCCACCCTCCTGTTTAGGGTCCCCCCCGTACACAGTCGCCACCCTCATGTTTCCTTTCCCCCCCGTACACTGTCGCCATTGCCGTCGATTTTACTCTTTGGTCGTCGTGACAACAATGACCACTAGCCACCGCCAGGGTCGATTTGGCACCAGTGCCATTGCCCAAACCTACACGGACCAACCGCGGCACTTCACGGCACCCCATCTGCCGCCGCAGACGTTACGACCGCCCTCGTTCAGACGCCGCATCACCGGAGTCACCACCCCACGTCCAGGTCTGGGCCACACACCTCCGGCTCCACTCCGGTAAGCGTCAGGCGCCGCTGCCACCTCACACTCCATTTACCCTGTCCCCTCAACCAATTGGGGTATTACATATCAAAGAAAGTTGTGGTTGATATTCATAGTCTGACTTAGCAATAGAGACAAAGGGCAAGACTACATTGAGAAACATAAGCATATCAAGGTAGATTTTGACGTAGCATCCCAGCCTGGTGATCAGAGCCCTCAGACACACACAGATGAATAACTTAGTAAAAATGCGTATACTAGTATGATCTATAAATATAAATCTTTACTCATGCATTTTATATGTTTATAGAGTCGAAATATTAAGGACATTAATTTTTGTTTTCTTTCTATATGGTTTAGGGATAAGATTGTTGTTATGTCATTTTTACTGTAATGTTGTTAGATTATTTAATGCTCTAAAAAGTTTTGTTATTAACTATAGATGTCTGAATTCACGGGGGCAATTTCTTTATGGTTCAATAAAAAATTTTGCTGTAATATTTTTTCAGTCACTCAATTCATATTAGTTAATAATGTTATTATTGTACTCAGATTATTGTGTATGCGTGCTGATTTTGTAATGTGGATAACTGTTCTAAAGAGTATATTTTTGTCTTCAGATTGTTAGATTGTGAAAATGGAGGAACGAGAGCCATCATTAAAGTTGACATATTAGTTTGATGGTTATTGGAAAACTCTTAAGTCTAGGAGGAGGGCATATGCACTAGGTCAGAGCAAGACAGTCGTGACATATCCCGATTACTACAGTAGATGCATACTAATTGAGGATATGGGACATATATCTAAGTGGGCAAGTACACATTATTTAGAATTTCATTATGAATTGCCTAATAGCAGACATGTTCAGTATGAGGAAATAGTTTCAGATGCTCAATTATATGAGGTGATGAAAGCCCATTTACCCGTAGGGAAGATGACCATATATGTTAGCACATTGGACAGTCAGCCATTAGACTTACAGCCAACCAATATTCCACATAAAGGTATGGCCAGCCAGTCCACTCAGGCCCATTCTCAGACATTTGTTGATATTGATTAGATGGATGATGATGCTGAGGTTGGTCAACATCCTAAGTTTGTTCATGATGCTGCAGTTGTTCATCGGGATGAGGTTATTCATGATGTCCCTACCCCTGCCCCTGCCCCTGCCTCTACCCCTGCACCTGCCCCTGTAGTTGATGAGGATTATCATATTTTAAAGAAGAGGATAGGTTCTAAATCTGAGGACAGTGACTCAGAATTTGTTGCATATGAAGATGAGTACAACGAATCTGACGAGAGTGTGGTTGATTCTGATGAGGTACACACTGAGGACAGCTATCATTCAAGGCAATGTCCCTCAGACGAATCAGATATTGATGGAGAAGTTTTAGATGATGATGGAGATTTGTTGGAGGTTGATGAAGAGACCCTAGATATATCAGTTGGTTCTCTATTTGCAAATAGTCTGGAGTACAGGATTACTCTACGTCAGCATGCTATAAAAAATCAATTCGAGTTCAAGCAAGTGAAAAATGACAGCATGAGAATTACTGTTGTATGTGCAAATGTTAATTACAAATGGAGATTGCATGCCTCAAGGCTGCAAGATGGAGTTACTTTTGCAGTCAAAACAATGCAGAAAAATCACACATGTTCAGCCACATCTAGGTGTGATAGTAGGATGGCATCCAAATCTTGGATTTCAGCCAGGGTAATGGATGCAGTGAAGGAGAATCCTGACATACCTTCAAGAAAGTTGCAAGCTGATTTATTGAAGTCTTACAATATTTCAATCCCTTATCACCGCATTTGGCGTGCACGAGAGTCGGCAAAGGAGAAGGTGTTTGGGAAGGTTGAGGAAACGTACAAGTATTTACCACAGCTACTGAATGAATTAAAGCAGAGCGACCCTTCCTCAGTTGTACAATACAAGATTGGATTGGATGGTTGTTTCCAGAGGGTGTTCATTTCCTTAGGGGCATGTATTAGTGGTTTCAAAGATGGCTGCCGTCCAGTGTTGGGCATAGATGGATGCCACTTGAAAGGGTATTACACTGGGATCTTGGTGACTGTAGTTGCTCTTGATAGGAATCATAGTTTGTTCCCAGTTGCCTATGGTGTTATTGAGGGGGAGAGTATAGACTTATAGACATGATTTTTGCACATTTTGAAGGATGCTATTGGCAATCCGACAGGGATTACATTCATTTCTGATATGGAAAAGGGCATTGAGGTAGCTATCCTAGATAATTTTCTAGGTGCCGAGCATAGGTAATTAAGTTTCTCTTTTTACAATGTTTGATCTATTGCTAGTTTTATTTTCCCTAATGTCTGAATTCAGTGACTATTTATTTTAATGACATTGACTATAGGTTTTGTAACGACCCGAGAATCTGATTACCGGGAAGGCTCGATAACCCGAGACTCGCACCGCCACCCATGAGTCCGAAGACTCGGAAGGGTTAAAAAGATGGTGTGGAGACTACACAAGTATCACAAATAATTATAGAAATTAAACAGTTATATAATTAAACATGAAATAAATTAACAGTTTACATGATACATGGTCCACAAGATATAATAAAATAACAACAGCAGTAGTCCACAACTAGTACAGAGACAAGGAAGAAAAGTACAACTACACGGGGCATCCCCCGGCTCTGACCTCTGGCACTAATGCTGGGCACCTGAACCACGCTGAGCCTCAGACGCGCTCCCCTGAGGCCGCGACTCACCTGAAACACGGTGAAAACACGCAGAGAATGAGTCTCGGAACAAGACTCAGTAGGGATCACTCGAACCCTACCTCACAAACGGAGAAACCGTTACGCTAGTAGTAAGCGAGTACCTCGGAAAGGGAAGCCCTGCAATCTACAAAACACCGATCTCACGGCACAAAAGCCGACACACGTGCCACGGTGGAACGACCAGAGCACCACGGTCAACACGACAAAATCCGAAGGTCGAAGTCGCACGACTGACAGTCTGTCACTCCGAACTCGACAGGAGTACTTCCCACTAGAAGCAAGACCGGATGCGTCCACTGACGACTTAGTCCGCGTCTCAGGTGTCTCCCTCCGGTCCAGCAGGAACTGAGACACCGTACAAGTAACCACAAAGCAAGTGACTAGATGGGGTCACGTCCGTCAGCGTGGGTCCAACTGCCCCCAACCACGTGTGCACACACAGGCCGTCCGCCCCTGGCCTGGCCTCTAACTGGTTTTCCCCTCAGCCGGACTCTTGCTGCTAGACGCGGGGCCCGACGGTAACCACTCTAAAAATCATCCTCAGGGTAAGCCCGTACACCTACTCCTGGGTGAGACCAGCACACGCGTACTGGTGGGCTACGACTAGTGGAGGGTCACTAAAGGAGTAGACTCTCAAGTCAACAGAAAATAACGTCCACATCCGACGACGTACGGGGATCGTCCCACGTACCAGCACCGTCGCACGGTGACCACGGTCGGAAAAGAAACGGGGTTGCAAATCACCCGGGGCAACCCTGAGCCTGACGGTCTATTCTAGACGTGTCACAGGCTCTAACGGTCTAAGGCTGGACCGTCACAGCCATCTGACGGCCCAACACAGGGGCGTCAGGTGCCCAGTGCAAAACAGGGTGTAACGCACCTACCCTGGTACGTTACAGTCTGTGACACGCTTACCCTGGTGTGCCACAAGATGAGTGGAAACATATTGTGACACGTGCCACTCGGTGCGTCACAGGCCCTGACGCACTTAGCCTGGTGCGTCACAGGCTGTAACGGACCAAGCCTAGTGCGTTACAGTGTGGGAATGCATCCACTCTAACGCACCCATACAGGGGCGTCACAAGGTTGTGACGCGCCAAGCCTGGTGCGTCACATGCCTTGACCCCCAACGGTCAAAAATCAACGGTAAAGCCAACGGTCGAACGTCCCGGACGGGCCAACCCAGGCGCGTCACAGCGTATGTGGCGGTCTATCGGGGGACCGTCACACTCCACAGACCCCAATTGGCTGAACACATGGCTATAACTCACCCACCTGGGCGCGTTACATAGCGTGACGGTCACTGGAAGGACCGTCACACCCGCCCGAGGGTGAAACGGCGAAAAATGACAAAAAAATTGACCACGCCCCCGTGCCTCCACCGGAGAGGGGGAAATCAAAGGGGAAGACCCCTGGGGACCCCTAGCATGCTTCTAAGCCATCAAAACGCGAAATCATGGCTCAAATTCATAGATCAGGTGAACTCTCCCCAAATCATGGAAAAACCCAAACCCGTATGAACACCCATCTCTCGGCCTGCCCTCGGCCTACAAATCGCGGGAAAAGAAGGCAAGAGGCTAAGGGACGTCACCCTACCTGAAATGCACCCCGAGGCCCGCCGGATCGACCACAATCGCAAGAAATCGCTTGAAAACCCTCGTTCTTCCTTGAGCTCCAACGGTCCACGAACGCCCTACGATCACCTCGCCGTCGCCGTCGTCACCTCGCCGCTGCGCCGCGCCGTCTGCGGCCAGAGGGGGTGCCACCGTTGTCTCGCCGGATGAAGAAGAGGGGGAGAGGGGCGCTCTCACGGTGGGGGAGAAAGGAGGAAGAAGAAGAAGAAGAAGAAGAAAGAGGGTGGGGAGAGAGAAAAGGGGGGGTATTTATAGGAAAATCCAAAAATTTTGGAAAATACCAAAAAATCAAAAATTATATTTTCACGATCCTCGGAATGCACCGATCACAACGGTACCACTCTCGCCTAGGTGAACGACCCGGTTCACCCGCAACGAGGTTCCAAAGGAATTACCAAAACACACATCGGTAATCGGAAAACACGCACGGAAAAGCCGTGGAACGCCTCCGGGCCTCCGAAAGAACTCCGGATCAAGCCGATCCGAACACGAAAGATGTCCGAAACGAAATTTCAGACACAACGGAGTCAGACACTCCGAGAAACCAGATTCATGACCCACGAAAAAGGATCCGAAAGGTTCGAGATATTACAGCCCTCCCCCCTTAAAGGAATTTTATCCTCGAAATTGAGAACAACCCAAGGGGAAAGAAGAGGAAGACTCACTCGAACAGGTAAGGGAAGTGCTGACGCATCTCTTCCTCACGCTCCCAAGAAGCCTCACCACTAGAGTGCCGCTGCCACACCACCTTAACCAAGGGGATGACCTTGTTCCGCAGGCGCTGCTCTCGCCTATCCTCCACGCTGACCGGAAACTCTGGGAGAGAAAGATCTGGAGTCACCTCGGGCCAAACAGAATCCTCAAGCACATGAGAGTCATCGGGCATATACTTCCGCAACATTGAGACGTGGAACACGTCATGCACCGACGCCAACTCAGGAGGTAACTGCAACCGATAAGCTACCTCATCGATGCATTCCACGATGTGGAAGGGACCAATATAGTGGGGACTCAGCTTCCCACGCCGTCCAAAACGTATCACCCCCTTCATCGGAGAAACTCTCAAGAACACGCGATCGCCCACGGTGAACGCGAGAGGCTGCCGCCTACGGTCAGCATAACTCTTCTGCCGACTCTGGGCCGCCAACATGTTCTGACGAACCAGGTGCACAACCTCCACACACTGCTGCACCAACTTCGGTCCCGTCAAAACACGCTCACCAACCTCAAACCAATCCAGTGGAGTCCGACACGGACGCCCATACAACGCCTCATAAGGAGCCATGCCGATGCTCGAATAATAGCTGTTGTTGTAGGCAAACTCCACCAACGGTATGTGGTGAATCTAACTCCCCTGCCACTCCAGACAGCAGGATCTCAGCATGTCCTCCAAAGTCTGAATGGTCCTCTCTAACTGACCATCTGACTGAGGATGATATGCCGAGTTAAAAGCCAAATCCGTGTCAAGAGCTCGTTGGAAACTCCTCCAGAATCCAGACGTGAAGCCCGGATCCCGATCGGACACAATGGAAATGGGAATCCCATGTAACAGAACGATCCGCTCCACATAAAGACGAGCCAATCTGGACACGCTCCAGCTGACTTTGACCGATAACAACCGAGTCACCTTCGTCAGCCTATCCACCAGCAACTAAATACTGTCCTGATCGCTCGGAGTCCTCGATAATCCCACCACGGAATCCGTGGTCACGTGGTCCCACTTCCACGCGGGAACATCCAAGGGCTGGAGAGTACCTCCCGGTCGCTGATACTCCACCTTCACCTACTGACAGGTCAAGCACCTGGCCACAAACTTGGCGACATCTCTCTTCATGCCAGGCCACCAGAACTGCCTCCGCAAGTTCTGATATATCTTTGTCGCACCCGGGTGTACGGTGTACCTGCTCCCATGAGCCTCGCGCAACACCGCACGACGAACCCGCTCCTCGGCTGGGACGTACAGCCTACCACGGAACCTCACGGCACCGTCCTCGCCGAGCTCAACATCAGCCAAAGCTAAAATCCGGGGTAACTCAGGGTCCGCATGTTGTGCCTCTGTCACCTGACGGCGGATAGCAGACGTGACAGTCAGACTAGCAAGCACTGCCAACCCTGGCTCCTGGGGAATCTTGAGCCTGAATGAAACTTCGGGTACTTGTTCCCAGAGCCTCCACTTCCTCAAAATCAAGGCACTGACCGCGACCTTCCGACTCAAGACATCGGCGATGACATTCATCCTGCCCGGCTGATAAGACAGGGTGAAGTCATAATCCTTCATAAACTCCATCCAACGCCTCTGCCTGAGGTTAAGTTCCCTCTGCGTGAACACATACCTCAAACTCTGATGGTCAGTGAACACCTCGAACCTCTCGACGTATAGATAATGCCTCCAGACCTTCAGCGCGAAGATTACAGCCGCCAACTCCAGGTCATGGGTTGGGTAGTTCTCCTCGTGGGACTTCAGCTGCCGAGATGCATAAGCCACCACTCTACCATGCTACATCAACACAGTACCCAATCCGACCCCGGAAGCATCTGTACACACCACAAAACCTCCCGATCCAGAAGGTAAAACCAACACTGGAGCCGAGGTGAGCAATCTCTTCAGTTCCCTGAAACTCTGCTCACACTCCTCAGACCAAACGAAAGACACATCCTTCCGCGTAAGTCTAGTCATCGGGGCCGCAATGCGAGAAAAATTCTGAATAAACCGTCGATAATAACCCGCAAGTCCCAAGAAACTCCGGATCTCCGTCACGGACATCGGCCTCGGCCACTGCATTACTGCCTCGACCTTGGCGGGGTCCACGGAAATACCATCGCCATAAATCACGTGTAGTAAAAAGTGCACCTCACGAAGCCAGAACTCGCACTTACTGAGCTTCGCATACAACTGGTGATCTCGCAACGTCTGCAGCACCACACCCAAATGGTACGCGTGCTACTCGGCAGACCACGAATAAACAAGGATGTCATCCACAAATATGACCATGAACTGGTCCAGATACGGACGAAACACCCTCTGCATCAAGTCTATGAAGGCTGCAGGGGCATTGGTGAGCCCAAATGGCATCACCAGAAAGTCATAATACCCGTACCTCGTACTGAACGCAGTCTTCTCCAGATCGGACTCGCGAATCCTCAACTAATAGTAACCGGACCGCAAATCAATCCGTGAGAACACTCGCGCAGACTGAAGCTGGTCGAACAAATCATCAATCCGCGGCAACGGATACTTGTTCTTAATGGTCACTTCACTCAGCTGCCGGTAGTCAATGCACAACCGCAAGCTACCGTCCTTCTTCTTTACGAACAACACGGGCGCACCCCAAGGGGAAAAGCTAGGACGAACGTACCCCTTGGCCAGTAGCTCCTGCAACTGCGCCCTCAACTCCCTCAACTCAGCGGGGACCATACGGTAGGGAGCCTTTGATAAAGGTCCCGTATGAGGCACAACCTCGATAACGAAATCGATCTCCCGCTGGGGAGGCAATCCAGGTAAGTCCTCCGGAAAAATATCGGAAAACTCGCACACCATCGGAATGTCCTCGACATCCGGCTCCATTAGATCAGTCACAACCACGAAGGTGAGAAAACCCTGACAACCCGCATCAAGTAAATGACGAGCTCGAATCACAAAAATGAGAAAGCGGGAAGAGGAAGACCTTATACCTTAGAAATAGAAGGTGGGTCCGTGAAGTCGCAGAAATAAACCCTCTTAGAGCCGCAATCCACCAACGCATGATGTGCCTCGAGCCAATCCATGCCCAAAATCACATCAAAGTCCTGAAGCGACAACGCATAGAGCCTAGTCGGCAAACTCCGCCCTTCTACCCACACAGGAACCTCATCAAAGTAATACGGAGTGATCATAAAATCACCCAAAGGTAACTCCACTGCCAAATCACAGGACAACTGGGTCACCGGCTCCTCAATACTCATGGTGAAATCCTCCGAAAGAAACGAATGAGACGCGCCAGAATCGAACAAAACCCTAGCCGCACATCCCAAAATCCGAACGGTACCTTCCACGAGCTGCGACGCCACTGCCTCTGCCCTGGTCATGTGTGTGATCTTGCCTCGAGCTCTCTGCCTGCCTCCCACACTAGCTGACCTGGGTAGCGGCGGATACTGTCCCTGCTGATGCTGCTGCTGCTACCACTACTGCTGGGGAACCTGCTGCTACTGAGAAAACTGCTGCTGCTGCTGCTGCTGCCTCTGAGGACAGTCACACGCCATATGCCCTGGCTGGTCACACCGGAAATAAACTATCGGCACTGTGCACTACCTGCCTGGATGGTACTCGCTACACCGTGGGCACGGTCCTCGTGATCCACCCACTTATCCCTGACGCTGAAAAGGAATCGGCTGATGTACACTGCCCGATGACGCCTGCCCCTGATCCTTGTGCTTCTTACAAAAATTCATCTTAATGAACTTCTTAACCTTCGAGCCAAAATACACAGACCCTATCATCGACGCTGCCGGTGCCGGCGCTCTTGAACCACCCGACGCATGCTGATGAGAACCCTGTTGTTGGGTAGCTGACTGCTGGCTGCGACCCGACAAAGACTGCCCCTAGCTAATCGATCATCGAGTCCTCTGCATATCCATCTCCAAAGAAGCTGCAACACGAGACGCTATCTCCAGATCAGTGGCCGCATTCACGATCAAATGGTGTCTCATCTCCTGCCTCAAGCCCTGTACAAATTGTGCGGTCTTCACCCTCTCATGGTCCATGATATGAGGTGCATACCGACCCAGCTCAACAAATCGAGCCCTGTACTGCAACACGGACATGTCGCCCTGAACCAGCTCCAGAAACTCACGCATCCACTACGTAGCAATATACTCTGGACAGTAGGTACGCTCGAAAGCACTAACAAAGTCACCCCACGTAATCTGCTTAAGTGGATAAAGCTGGAAAGACGTCTTCCACTCGGAAGACCACCACTCCCGAGCCGTACCCTGCAACTAGTTAGAGGCCAACATCACTTTGTCCTCCGCAGCACTCCGCACGGAACTGAACACCCGCTCCATCTCGTCGAGCCAACTCTGAGCCATATCAGGATCTGGCGGACCGCCGTAGTAAGGTGGATGGAACTGCATGAAATCCCTCACTGCTCGGCCTGGCCCACCCCTAGTCGACGAGCCCTCACCAGCCTCCCCACCGATCTGTTGAGACATAAGTTGGTACATGCCACGGAAGAAATCATCGACCCCCGAAAATCTCACAGCATCCGCTACCTCGGTGGCCGCAGGTGGCGCTCTACTATGCTCCTCCTGCTCCCGCTGAACCTCATGCTGGATCTCCTGACCTCCAGCCGACTGCCCCTGTTGAGAGCGAGTGCTCCGCCTCGGCGCCATGCTCGCTCCTGAAGCAAAAGATAGGAAACACGGAAACAACAAGGTCAAGAAAAACACACAGTGTCCGATGCCAGCGTCAACTACACATCATCGCTGTGGACTAGTAGACCACTACAATTGCTTATGATTCTCATATAATCCCACAACCGCGCTCTGATACCAGCTGTAACGACCTGAGAATCTGATTACCGGGAAGGCCCGATAACTCGAGACTCGCACCGCCACCCACGAGTCCGAAGACTCGGAATGGTTAAAAGGATGGCGTGGAAACTACCCAAGTATCACAAATAATTACAGAAATTAAATAGTTATATAATTAAGCAAGAAATAAATTAAAAGTTTACATGATACATGGTCCACAAGATATAATAAAACAACAACAGCAGTAGTCCACAACTAGTACTGAGACAAGGAAGAAAAGTACAACTACACGGGACATCCCCCGGCTCAGACCTCTGGCACTAACGCTGGGCACCTGAACCACGCTGAGCCTCAGACGCGCTCTCCTAAGGCCACGACTCACCTGAAACATGGTGAAAATACGCAGGGAATGAGTCTTGGAACAAGACTCAATAGGGATCACTCGAACCCTACCTCGTAAATAGAGAAACCGCTACGCTAGCAGTAAGCGAGTACCTCGGAAAGGGAAGCCCTACAATCTACAAAACACCGATCTCACGGCACGAAAGCCGACACACGTGCCACGGTGGAACGACCGGACCACCACGGTTAACACAACAAAACCCGAAGGTCGAAGTCGCACGACTGACAGTCTGTCACTCCGGACTTGACAGGAGTACCTCCCACTAGAAGTAAGACCAGATGCGTCCACTGACGACTTAGTCCACGTCTCAGGTGTCTCCCTCCGGCCCAGCGGGAACTGAGACACCGTGCAAGTAACCACAAAGTAAGTGACTAACTGGGGTCACGTCCGTCAGCGTGGGTCCAACTACCCCCAACCACGTGTGCACACACAGGCCGTCCGCCCCTAGCCTGGCCTCTAACTGGTTTTCCCCTCAGCCGGACTCTGGCTGCTAGACGTGGGGCCCGACGGTAACTAGTCTAAAAACCGTCCTCAAGGTAAGCCCGTACACCTACTCCTGGGTGAGACCAGAACACGCGTACTGGTGGCCTACGACTAGTGGAGGGTCACTAAAGGAGTAGACTCTCAAGTCAATGGAAAATAACGTCCGCATCCGACGACGTACGGGGACTATCCCACGTACCAGCACCGTCGCACAGTGACCACGGTCGGAAAAGAAACGGGGTTGCAAACCACCCGGGGCAACCCTGATCCTGACGGTCTATTCTAGACGCGTCACAGGCTCTAACGGTCTAAGGCTGGACCGTCACAGCCATCTGACGGCCCAACACAGGGGCGTCAGGTGCCCAATGTAAAACAGGGTGTAACGCACCTACCCTGGTGCGTTACAGTCTGTGGTGCGCCTACCCTGGTGCGTCACAAGACGAGTGGAAACATACTGTGACGCGTGCCACTCTGTGAGTCACAGGCCCTGACGCACTTAGCCTGGTGTGTCACAGGCTGTAACGGACCAAGCCTGGTGCATTACAGTGTGGGAATGCGTCCACTCTAACGCACCCATACAGCGGCGTCACAAGGCTGTGATGCGCCAAGCCTGGTGCGTCACATGTCTTGACCCCCAACGGTCAAAAATCAACGGTAAAGCCAACGGTCAAATGTCCCTGACTGTCCAACCCAGGCGCGTCACAGCGCATGTGGCGATCTATCGGGGGACCGCAACATCCCACAGACCCCAATTGGCTGAACACAGGGTTGTAACGCACCCACCTGGGCGCATTACATAGCGTGACGGTCACTGGAAGGACCGTCACACCCGCCCGAGGGTGAAACGGCTGAAAACGCCCAAAAAATTGACCACGCCCCCGTGCCTCCACCGGAGAGGGGGAAATCAAAGGGGAAGACCCTTGGGGACCCCTAGCATACTTCTAAGCCATCAAAATGTGAAATCATGGCTCAAATTCATAGATCTGGTGAACTCTCCCCAAATCATGGAAAAACCCAAACCCGCATGAATACCCATCTCTCGGCCTCCTCTCGGCCTACAAATCACGGGAAAGGAAGGCAAGAGGCTAAGGGACGTCACCCTACCTCAAATGCACCCCGAGGAGCGCCAGATCGACCACAATCGCAAGAAATCGCTTGAAAACCATCGTTCTTCCGTGAGCTCCCACGGTCCACGAATGCCCTACGATCACCTCGCCGTCGCCGTCGTCACCTCGCCGTCGCCGTCGTCACCTCGCCGCCGCCCCGCGCCGTCTACAGCCGGAGGGGGTGCCGCCGCGGTCACGCCGGACGAAGAAGAGGGGGAGAGGGGCACTCTCAAGGTGGGGGAGAAAGGAGGAAGAAGAAGAAGAAGAAAGAGGCTGGGGAGAGAGAGAAAAAGGGGGATATTTATAGGAAAATCTGGAAATTCCAGAAAATATCAAAAAATCAAAAATTATATTTCCGCGATCTTTGGAATGCACCGATCGCAACGGTACCACTCTCGCCTAGGTGAACGACCCGGTTCACCCGCAACGAGGTTCCGAAGGAATTACCGCAGTAATCGAAAAACACACGCGTAAAAGTCGCGGAACGCTTCCAGACCTCCGAAACAACTCCGGATCCCGCCGATCCGAACACGAAAGATGTCCGAAATAAAATTTCAGACACAACGGAGTCGGACACTCTAAGAAATCAGATCCGGGACCCACGAAGAAGGATCCGAAAGGTCCGGGATATTACAGGTTTCATATTACTGATGAGATTGTAATTTCAAATTACTTGTACATTTTTTATGCGGCACCTTTATAGGAATTTTAAGAAGAAATGGTCGGGCCCAGGTTTCAAGAATGCTGCATGGGCAGCAGTAAAATCTTACACTGTTCAAGAATATCAAGCAGCTCTATTTGAGATGAAGAAACTAGATGCACATGCTGCTTCCTATTTAGAAGTTTGCGTTGTGCCTGGTCAAGATGTCATTTTAATGACAAGGGTAAGCTAAACTACATCACTAACAACGTAGTAGAGTCCTTCAATTCATTTGTTGGTGATACGAGAGGCCTACCACTTGTAGACATGTTAGATGGAATTAGGCAGAAAATTATGGTGAAAATGGATCACAGGAGGAGACATGCACGTAGGATCAAAGAAAAGTTTGTGCCACGGGCTGTTACCTATTTAAATGCAATTTTTAGGAAGTTGAGAAAATATGTAGTCAGATATTTTATTTACTTTGTGCATAATATTGAAAGTTATGTTGTAGGTAAGGCCCAAGAAGACCACCCAGGTTCGTAATAATTAGTGGTAGGGCTACTCAGGCTCAAACTAGTGATGGTGGTTAAGGGCCACAAGTTGTAACTTCGGTTGGTCCAAGTCAGACCCACGGGAGGGCTAGGAGAGGTACCACCCAGGAAAGAAGTACCAGCAGGGGCAGCACTGAAGGAAGCAGCTGGGAAGAGGTAAGTTAGCACACATGTTAATTTGAAATAAGAATTAGACTTATCTTAATACAAGTATAACTCATGTATGTCGCACAATTCCAATGGAGGCATGGGGCTCCACAAGCACCAGCGGAGGAGACATTCGTGTGCACACGGTGATAAATATGGACAGTCAAGCATCCATTAACTTTGATCAGCATTCCTCCATGTTCAACTTCCAACAACTCTCGCCAAATTGTGAGTTTAAAATATACTTTTTAACTTGTAGGTAAAGATTATGTTATTTCTAATAGTTAACACCCTCTCTTTGTCACACGTACACGACATTGGCTGATGTGAAGAATGTTGTTGCTGACCAGAAGTGAAAAATGATGTTGAAGAACAATGTTTCATATCTGTTTTATGTGTTGTTATCCTCAATGTAAACTCATCGCACATGTTTTATGGATTGTGAAGTTTTGATGTAAATGATACAAGTATATGTTTACTTGTTGGTGATATGAATGATAGTTGTAATTTCGTGGATTGCTTGATAATTCACCTGATAGTTTTGGTTTTGTGCTGGTGTTAAACCAGATATGAATGATAGATGGTTTGTGATGTTTTGATATGAATGATACGTGGGTTGTGATGCTTTGATATGAATGATACAGTGGTTGTAAGGGTAACTAACTGGTGCAGAGATGCAAGACAGGTGCTGAGGGTATATGCAAAAAGCCCTAATGAGAATTAGCCAAGAAATAATTATGTGATCTAGAAATAATGTTACTGATGTGAGCGACGTCACGCGGTTCGGAGTTCGATGGTGCGAGGAAGAGGATGCGGAGAGCGAGGAGCGGTACCAGAGGGCGAAGGAACGCGGGGCGCGACTTCGTCAGTCTGGTTCTTTTTCCATGGGCAGCTACCTGGTTTCTTCGGCCGAGGAACGTCGTCGCGCCTTCGAGGCTGGAGTGCCACCGCAGGGCGAGGCGAGCACGGCTTCTCAGGGTTCACAGCGGTCGCGGAGGCCCCCTAGGGATCTCCGTCAGAGGAGGGAGGAAGGAGATGACCAGGAGGGTGACGGTGAGAGTTAGAGAGTTGCTTGTACGTCACCCTTCTCACTGTATGATGTACTTTCGGCTATTATATGAAATGGAAATGGCTTTTGTGTTGTGTGTACTTTTCTCTCTCCCACACTTTCTTTTTTTTGCACTGAGTTGTCCCTTGAGGCACGCTCCGCGAGACCTTGCCCTGAACAGCGGGGAACTATGTTTTGCACGGGGGGATTTTGTTTCCTTTCCCCCCTTTTGGGCGCGTCCAGGCGCGAGGACGCGTCTTAATCCTTGATTTTAAATTTAAAGCGACGGGTGGTCCTTTCTTCTCCCGTGCCTTACCCGCAAACGAGCCCGCCTCCCGCCGAAACGCGCTTGCCCCTTTTTCGTCTTCCTCCTCTTTTGATCGATGGAGTTCGGTGGGCCCGACCGTGGTGAAGGTGGAGAGGGACGAGGAAATCCTCGCCCAAGGAGGGACGCGCCCGATCACGGAACGGCGTCCATGGAAGAGGAAGGGCCGCTTCGGGCCCCCGAGGGACCCGAGGGGCCCGATGGCGTGGGAGGAGGTGAACACGGTCCGGTAGGTCCTCCGATCTCTTCCTCTTTTAATTCATTTTGGGTTTTGAAGCGAGCCGCGCGAGGAGGAAAGGGTTCGGCGAGTGTTGCACTCAAATGATGGACGCGTCCTAGACAGGGGACGCGTTCCTTTTGACTGATATGGGACCCCTTTCTTGGTGCAGGACATGGCAAGGACGCTGGGCCTGGCCGATGAGTGGGTGAGTGCGGACGAGCCGAGCCGCGTCAGGAAGGAGAGTCGCGGCAAGGCGAGGCTCGAGGACTGGCCCGTACGTCTCCCTGGACAGCAAGGGGGTGTACTGGTGCAGGACAGTGCCGACTTCCTGCGGCGGCAGAGAGAGAGTTACGCGGGGCTTCCCCAAGCTGGGGACACGCGTGGCATCGGCGGCTCGCGCACCCAGCTGTCAGAGACTAGGCGGCAACTGGCCGTCGCTCAACATGAGCTGTCGCTCCTGGTAAGTTACGTGCCGCCCTTTTAACTTCAGATTTTGGAGTTTCACTGACGGCCGTTGTTTATTTTGTTCCAGCGTGCCCAGCAGACAGTGACGGCGGGGATGATTGGTGGCACATCTTCCAGTTCCTCGGCCCCTTTTCTCGAGATTGCTTCCCTCCGGGAGCAACTTGCCGGTGCGGTGGCCCGTGCGACCCGGGCGGAAGAGGAGCGTGACGCCTGGGTGGCGACTGTAGCGGAGCTGCGGCATCGTGGTGAGGAGAGACCTTCTCCAGACATCCTGGAGTTAAGGGTTCTTCTGCAGATGATGAGGAGAGAGGTAGAGAGAGAGAAAGCCGAGAGAAGGTCCGAGCGACAGCGGGATCTGACCGAGAGGAGGGCCTTGGAGGCCCAAGTGAGGGAGCTCCAGCTGGGCCTTCAGGCCGTCGTGCAGAGGCTAGGAGGGATGGAGACGCGCTACGAGAGAGCGCGAGAGTTCGGGGAGCGACTCCGCCAGTCCGGTCGCTTTGCCGCCAGTGGCTTCTTCGCCACGCCAGGGGAGGAGCAGCGAGTCACTGCTGCGGAGCAGGCGCCCAGAGGCGAGGCAGGTGCTACTGCACGGGGATCCCGAAGGCTTCTGAGGGACCCTCACCTCGGGGGAGAGGAGGAGAGTGCCCGGAGAGATGAGTGATGGTGAGGATTGACGGGTTAGTGGACCCGTCACCTCTTTATGTTTATGATATTTTTGACAGCTTATGTAGAATTATGAATGGAGTGATTTGATTTTCTGATGCTTGTTTATCCTCTTGTGCGTTCCTTCTTCCCTACACTTCTTCTCCTTTGCACTGTTCCCATGTGACGGATCTGTCGAGACTCCGCCTCGAGCGGAGAATCACGTCTTGTTGTGACCATTTTCCACGGGAATCTGCCGTCGAAGTCAATACTGACGGCCCTAGTTCCTTTTCCCGGATGTTGTGCCAAATTTTGCGGGCGTCCTCCAAAACATGATAGGGTATCTCTAGACAACATAGGGGCTATTCGTCCTATTCTTCGTCCAGCCAATCACCCTGTGCGAGCGGTGAAGCGACACATGGGGCCGCTTGGCCGGTGTCTTATTGCGAGGGCTATCATCGACAGGTGATGGAGGTAATCTTGGCCCGCACTCCTTCCATTTCTATAAATTCTTGTCCCTTTTATCTTCCCAGGTATATCGAGGAATAACTCGAGGAGCACAAGTTCTTACGGGAGAGGAGGAGTTCAAAATTCTGAGAGTTGGATGGAGGGCGAATCTTCCCATTCCTCGAAGAGAAGCAGGTCCAGTGGTAGTAGTTCCAGGAGGCTTTCAGACTTTGAAGGGCACTTCAGCGAAAGGGCCCAATCACAACTCGTAAGCCAAGTTTTCTTGCCCTTTTCTCATTTTTTCTTCCTTTCTTCTGACCAAACCTCACCCCCATTCCTTGTATGTGTAGGTTGTGATGAAATCACAAATCTTATGGGAGTTGGTAGTAGCAGCGTACAGGGGCCTCCCAGATTTTCAGAAGGCGAGGCTAAACGTGATGGGATTTGGTACCTTCCTTCGGATCGAGCCGATCCAACTTGACCTAGTCCTGATCCAAGCCTTGTGTGAGAGATGGGACCCAGTGAGCCGGGCATTCCTGATGCCCTGGGGGCACATGGTGCCCAGCTTGGAGGATGTGGTCCGGATCACAAGCCTGAAGGTAGAAGGTGAGGCAGTGACCGGAGTCACTTACGCGGACTACAGAGAAGGTGCCCAGAAGTTACTGGGTTTGGACCTAGATGGTCGGAAGAACAGGTCGGTAGCTAGGGCGTCCCTCATGGATGCATCAGGGCTCACCGACACTCGTCGGCGGGACGACGAATCCTCAGAAGAGTTCATGGAAAGGATGGAAATAGGATGCCGTGCCGTGTACTGCATAGATTTCGGCAACTGGGAAAGATGTAACATAGATTTGAGGAGATTTCTCCTCTTCCTTTTGGGGAGATTGGTACTGAGCTCGAAAGGGGATGGTATCCAATGTTGCTTCCTGGAGCTGCTGTCAGACCTTGAAAGAGTAGGGTATTATGCCTGGGGAGCCGCCATGCTGGCACACTTGTTTGCAGGCCTATTCCAAGAAACGGATCGTGAGATGACTGTGAGTGGTTTCACACCATTCATCCAGGTATTTTTTTTTGGTTTTGCTTGTTTTGTATTTTTTTTGTTGTTTTCGCAAGGTGCTGATGACCTGCGCCGAGCAGTTATGGAGCTATTATTACCTCCCTATGGGGAGAGCTCGACATTGGCGACCCGTGATGGTGCCGCTAGCCAGGCGGTGGGAACCCGTCATGAGTGCGGCACCCCTAACCTACCAACTGATGGTGTTAAGGCGGGAGCTACAGGAGTTCCCTACGGCGATGGTAAACTGGAGACCCTACTCAGACATGGTCGATGCCAACCAGCCGTGGGTTCTAGCAAGTCGTGCCCGGTTCGGACGGGAACTATGGATGCACTGCCTGAATGAAATCGAGCCGCTTCGGCTACGATTAGTTATGAGGACTTTAGGACTGGCTCAAGAATGGGTGGATTCAGCTGCGCCACCTCGTGTCGGGAGAAAGACGCGGGGACCGGCGACTTGCATTGACTGGCGCGTGCGATTCCCCGAACAGTATGAGGACTGGCAACGGGGTGGCACGATTGTAGAATCACAGGCGCGGGACAGCGAGGACTACTTGCGTCTATATAGGACAAAGTACGCAGAACGGTTCCAACCCAGGGGACTTGTGGAGGTAGGTTTCCCCTTTTTCTCTTCTCTTCTTTCTCCTTTTCTTGGTTTTCTGGTGGAAATGCTGACTTGTAAGGCTGCAGGATGTCCGGGATGCCATGAGAGCGAATTTACGAACTCGCTTGGCAGAGATGGAACAACAGTTGGGTGATGCCCGCAGAGCTACGAGCGCCTTGGTAGGTGTATAGTACATTCCTAATTAAATCCCCAGATTCCAGATGTTGGCTGTTAATTCACATGGTCGTAGCATGCCCAGATTGGCGCAGCCTCCCCAGCGATGGGAGTAGGTGGTGCCTCTTCCAGCTTGTGGATTCCCACCTCAGAACTTGACTCGCTTCATGAGCAACTTGCTCACGCCACGCAGCGTGCTGCGGAGGCAGAAGGGATGCTCCGTATACAGGTAAAAGTTTCAGCATTGAGTTCTCTTTGTTTACGCCTTATCGCGTATCTGAGATGGTACACTCGGCAGGAAAAGGAGACGGAAGAAGCGCTTGCCCAAGCTGCGCATAAGGAGGCTAGGATAGCAGAACTGGAGAGGGAACTGCGGCGTCATCCTGATGACGACTCATCCAGGGATGCTATGGAACTGAGGATCACTCTCCAGTTAGAGAGGGAAGATCGTGAGAGAGAACGGGCAGAGAGGGAAAGAAACGCAGAGAGAGAAAGAGCCAACAGTTTGGCTGAAAGGGAGGAGCGAAGGGCCATGGAGGCTCAACTATTCGAACTCCGAATCGGCCTTGGTCTTGCTGAACAGTGGCTGAGAGATGGTGAGGAGCGCTACCGAAAAGCACGAGAGCGTGGCTTTCGTGTTGGTAGCTTCTCTGCTGCTTTTGTGGATCAACGCCGGGATGTGGGAATAGGAAGAGGAGTACAGAGCGGCAGGAGTACTGCTTTTCGTAGTTGGGTAGCACCTTTGAGAGTGTTTTGCCCGGAGAGTAGTGGGACGAGTAATGCAGAGAGAGAGGGCGGAACTTGATGTAAAAATTTTTTAGTTTTTTTTTTTTTGGAATAAAACACAAAGTTTGGTTTGTTTGTTTTTTCACCTTTGCTTCAGTTACCTGAATCCCTGCACATATCACTGAAACAAACAAATCAGAATTTCTGTTCTGACTTGGCCCCTTGCTCAATAAGCAAATGGTCACTGTGACTGTCCTTGATAACTGGTCAAGGGGCCAAGCCTTTATTTAACGAAGGCAAGGGGAAGATGCGGTGATGATAAATGCGACAGGCAAGCACACGAATGCAAGCGATATTAAAAGGTGAGATGCTGCACGCAAATGTAATCATGCAAAATTGATTTGTTTTCTTTTTTTTATATTTGATATTTTTTTTTGTTTCAACATAAAAAGATTTTTTTTGTTTGCAAATATGTACATTTCTCTTTTCCATTTTTTTGTGCTTTTATCATTTCAATTTTTTTTATTGCTAACGCCCGGCAAGCACCCAAATGGCACCTAACCTATGTGAGACAGGGGTTTCTTACTAACCTCCCAGGTATCTTAAGTGCACATCTAGGTTGATTTGGGCCTCTAGACCCCTCGAATGACGATCCCGCCGGCTAAGACTTACCCTGATGACAATACCGTCATGCCATGCTTAGGCTCCCAGTTGCTTCCGACCACAGGGATTCACCCAAAAGGTGTTTGAGGCAGATGATTTGCCCAACCCGGGTCTGTTTCCTCACAACTCTAGATGGTAAAAGATGGAACACCCTGGAACCCTAACGACCAACCGCGCGACGCTGACCCGGAATCAGACGCCGTCGCACCCATAGGTGACGCGCTTGCATTGGCCTAAGCCCGAGGTTAAACAAGAAGACATCAAGGTGGTAAACAGGGGTCTTGACCAGCCAGAAACACAGAGACTCCTTCGCAGCGATAGCTTTTGCTTTTCAAAGTAGGCAACCAAAATGTGTATATTAAAATAAGGTCGCAGACCCTGGGCAGTTTTCACCTTTCAGAAACTCCATCGAACCTTCATCTTTAGAGGGAGAAGGAAGAGCGCAGGGGATAAACCTCCTGAGAGGACCGGCAAAGCCGTTAACCCGGCGAGCGAATAAGGGCCCATTAACTCTTTCCTTTCGGACAACTTCGGACCAAATCTCGAGCATTTACATTCCACGGCCCCCCTTTGTGGATTCAGACTTTTGCTTTGAGGGGTTCCGTTTATCGTACCAGGCACGGTCACGACCAGGCTTTTCTCTTGATTTTGATTTTGTATTTCTTTCTGTGAGGGAGATATAGTCGTGACGTTGGTGGGCTCCCTCTTCGTATGCCTGCGGGGACACTGCCCTCCTCTCGTGCTCTGATCGATGCTCGAGGAAATGGGTCCTACTCTTACCTTTGGGGTTTGAGTTTCGGTTTCTCATGCTCAGCGTTTTAAGGGCGCCGACTGTCTCATTTGGTCGAAGAGAAAAGAATAAAGATTACAGCTTCCGGAGATCTTCTAGGTGTGGCCCTACCGTAGGTGATGCTACCGATTTTTTTGAATAAAATACATAAGTGAGCACATGTTAGCTTCCTTCGAGCGAGCATAGGCCGACGTGGCCGGACAGGGATCTCCACGGTTCTGGCAAACCAAGACCCGGTGCCTACCAAGCCTTAATGGGCCCTATCCTAACATGAAGGTTAGATGCAGGGACTTAACTACATGGTGCCTGCCAGGCATCGGTATTTTGAATTTTTCATATTTTTAGTGGTTTTCAATATTTCCTTGTTTTTGATGTTTTTTTATCTTTTCATCATTCATTTTTTTTTGTTTTGTGCTAAGGGTAGTATTTCTTAAGATAAAGCCCATTCCAAGGGTGGGATAACTCGGTCCCTTCGGCGTTGATTAGCTTGTAGGCGTTGCCAGGGTACACGGCTTGAATTACAAATGGTCCTTCCCAATTGGGTTGGAGCTTAGAACGCGGCCCTCCAGGTTTGACAAAAATTCTTTTTACGACCATCTCACCGACTTTGAATTTTCTCTCAACGACTTTCTTTTGGTAAAAGCGAGCGAGTCTATTTTGATACACACGCGCGTGTTCGGCGGCGGCCAGCCGCTTCTCATCCAAGAGTTCCAACTGGACGAGGAGTGAATTACGACGATCGTCGAGGGGAAATTCCTCATCCAATTGTACCCTGAGAGAAGGGATCAGAGTCTCGTACGGGACTACCGCTTCCATACCATAAGTGAGGGCAAATGGAGTCTGCCCGGTGGGGGTACGGATTGAGGTGCGATAGGCCCATAGGGCTTCGATAAGCTTTTCTGGCCAGTCTGAAAACTTACTAGACTCGCAGGTTTTTTTGATGATTTTGAGCAATGTTTTATTGGTGGCCTCCGCTTGACCGTTACCTTGTGGGTAATAAGGCGATGAATGATGCAATGCAATTGCGTACCTTTTGCAGAGGTCCTGTAGGTCCTGAGAAATGAATTGTGGCCCATTGTCGGTGACGATCGTGCTTGGGATGCCGAATCTGGCGAGAATGTTCTTTATGATGAACTTGCAGACTGTTGACGCCTTGATCTCCGCGTAAGCTTCGGCTTCGGCCCATTTGGTGAAGTATTCCGTCGCAGTAAGGATGAAAGATTTCTGCTTGGTGAGGGAGTTGGGATCACCTAAGGGACCAATGATGTCGAATGCCCACATGGAGAAAGGCCATGGGGAGGATATTGGATGAAGTGAGGAAGATGGTGAATGGATTTTATCGGCGTGAAGTTGACACTTGACACACCTACGGACATAGACAGCACAATCCTCTTCCATAGTGGGCCAATAAAAGCCTTGACGAATGATCTTCTTGGCGAGCATCTGACTATTCACGTGGCCACCGCACACACCCGAGTGCGTCTCTTCTACACATTTCCAAACCTCATCGTCACCAAGACATCTTAACAGAATACCAGTAAGGCTCCTCCTATAGAGTAGACCTCCAATCAATGTGTATTTCTGAGCCACCCTTCTTATGGCTTTCTTGTCCTCTGTGGTGGCCCCTTCAGGATAAGACTGATCTTGGCAATATTTGACAATTTCATAGAACCATGGTTTCTCTTCATCAGCCAGTTCTTCTTCGGCCTCTGCCAACATGAGCTCCCTCTTCTCAAGGATATCTTCCTGCAGGATCTTCCTTGCTATCCTGTCTTTGATGTTTACGTAGGAAGCATCATCGACTGCAGGGGCGTGAAGTTTGTAGATGGAAATGGACTTAAACCATCTTCCTAGAGGGAACCTTATGGATGATGCCAATGAGGCGAGGGCATCGGCGAGAATATTCTGATGACGAGGGATATGAACAAAGATCAGTTTTGTGAACAGTTTGGCAAAGGCAGCAGTGAGTTCTTGGTATGGCTTGAGTTTGGGATCGCGAGTGCGATACTTAGTGAGTACCTGGCGAAGGATGAGTTGACTATCACCTACGACTCGCAACTCAGTGATACGAAAAGAATGAGCGAGTCCTAGGCCAGCTAGAAGAGCTTCATATTCGGCTATATTGTTGGTGACCGGAAATTTGAGCTGGTATGCCAATGGGAATGTGAGGCCTTCCGGCGACAGGAGGGCGATGCCGATTCCTCTCCCTTGAGAATTCAGAGCTCCATCAAAATATAGCGTCCACATTGGCTCATCTGATTGGTTGATGGACATTAGTTCCTCATCTGGAAACTCTGATTGGACGGGATCGAACTTGGGAAGAGGATGGTGAGCGAGATGCTCGACTATGGCATAACCTTTAATCGCCTTTTGCTGGATGTAGGTGATGTCGAACTGAGAGAGAAAACTTTGCCAGCGTGCTAGCCTATCCGTAAGGACGGCTTTCTCCAGAAGGAATTTGATAGGATTCATTCGAGCAATCAAGTGGACTTCGTGAGCCAAGAAGTAGTGCTTCAATTTCTGCACTACCTAAACGAGGGCAGCACAGGTTTTCTCCATGCCGGTGTACTTCTGCTCACAGGGATTGAGAAGTTTGGACAAGTAATAGGTTGCCCGTTCCTTGCCTTCTTCATCAGCTTGTGCGAGGACGGCTCCCACGGAGTCATCCAAGACTGAGATGTAAAGGATCAGAGGTTTTTCTGGTTTAGGTGGAATGAGAACGGGTGGACTAGCCAGATATTCCTTCAAACCTTCAAAAGCTTTCTGACATTTAGAATTCCAGTGGAATTCTACTCCTGGCTTGGTCAACTCGTAGAGAGGTCTACACCTTTGTGAATGTTGAGACACAAACCGACGAATAAACTGTAGCCTGCCGATTAAACCTCGGACTTCCCTCAAATTCTTGGGAGGCGGCATATCCCTGATAGCCTTGGCTTTGTCGGGATCTATCTCGATCCCTCTTTTACTCACAATGAACCCCAGTAATTTACCTGACGACACACCAAACACACACTTTTTCGGGTTCATTTTTAATTGAAATTCTCTTGACCTTTGCAAGACCTTAGCCAAAACTTCTGGATGTTCCATCCTGGTCCTTGATTTCACCAATAAGTCATCCACATACACTTCCAAATATATGTGCATCATGTCATGAAATATGGCCATCATCGCTCTTTGGTAAGTAGCTCCAGCATTCTTTAACCCAAACGGCATGACCACGTAACAATATGTTCCCCAAGGGGTAGTGAATGACGTCTTTTCCTGATCCTCTTCTGCCAGACGAATTTGATTGTATCCTGAAAATCCATCCATGAAAGAGAGGGTTTCAAAACCTGCCGTGTTATCAATCAACACATCAATGTGTGGTAAGGGAAAATCATCCTTTGGACACGTGCGGTTAAGGTCCCGGAAGTCGATGCAAATCCTGACTTTCCCATCTTTCTTCATGACCGGGACAATGTTCGCCACCCATTGAGGATAAAGAACGACTCTAATGAACCTGACTTTGTGGAGCTTATCGACCTCTTCTTTCATTTTCAAAGCCATCTGAGGGTGGAAACGCCTTAACCTTTGTTTTACCGAGATGGACCCTGGTTTTAGGGTTAAACGGTGTTCGACCAAGGTTGAATCCAAACCCGGCATATCCTCGTAGCTCCATGCAAACGTGCCCTTATATTCCTTGAGGACCTCAATTAATGCCTCTTCTTCAGAGGGTGGTAGGTTGTCACTTATGAGGATGATCCTAGGGTCTTCCTCAGTCCCCAAGTTGACTTCTTTGGTGGATTCTTCTACGACGGTTGACGGCTCGTCGAATCTCCTCATTCCGCTAGCGTATGCGCCCGCCGCATCCTCATATTCTTCACCCTCATCTTCAGTGGGGCATTCTTCATTCGTGATCTCGTAGACTCCATACCCTTCATCAGATGCACAGTCGCCCTCGCATTCTATTTCGGGTAGCTGGATGGGATTTTCTAACAACTGGGGGATGGCAAGAAGGGCCTGACACCTGGCGGCCAAATCCAGAAGGAATCAACGAGGGATCTGCCTACCCTTGGATTTCTTCCTAGGTAGTACCCTTGGCCTATCATTCCTAGATTGACTGACAATATTTACAGACGAAGAGGAAGATGAGGAGGATGGTGTAGAATGTACAGGAGAAGACCCCTCAGAGGAGGGGTAGAGAAGGTCGCTCATCGGACCTTGGACGGGTGGTCCGCAAGGCGGTACGCACCCGTGGGAGATGTAGGAGGTTTCCTCAACGAAGATGTGTTGTTGGAGAGTTTGAAAATTGACGTTTTTTTTTCGTTTTCATTTTTAATGACAAAGCAGTGAAAAGAGATTGGAGGAGAGAGGAAAGTGGTTATGGCTAGAGGATTGTGGGGCTCGTAGAGCAAATCATGGTTGAAGACCTGGCGCGGGTTGAAAAGCCCGCGTAGGTATGTAAGCAAAGAAGGGGACCTGGGAAGATCATCAGACAATTGTCTGGCCCAGGAAGAAGATATCAGCAAAGGCTGAGACGAGTGGATGGAGAGGATGGCGGCTAATGAGCCGTCGATGGCAATGTTGAGGACGGATGAAGATCCGTCGATGACAGAGTCCTTCTGGCGAGGACGAGGATAGTTTGGAACCTTGGCAAGAGTGGTAATATTCTCTGGTATTTCGGAGATCAATGGTGGTCCTTCAAGCTGTGGAGATGAGAACATCCTTTCCAGTGCAACGGAAATGTCCCATATGTCGAACCATTTGTCCCACTTGCATTCCGGATCTTTGATCTTGCCTCTTTTGGTGATCGTCGGACATTTTTCAGCCAAATATACAGCATGTGATCCTCCATATGCTTCTCGTGGGTGATCTCCCATCTGAACAACGGGCCCTCTGTTGAAGTGGTTTGATAGAGTCCACGTGAGGGGCTTCCAATCTGCCTTGAACGGTCCTTTGAAGCCTAGACCAAACCTACGGTTCGGCCTAATTTCTTTTGGCGGCTTGAGCATACCCTGTAACTGTGCGCCCAGACCTTTTCCCTGTTGATAGCCGATATTCCTCATAATCTCCCAACCTTTGGAGTGAAAAGGGAGACAGGATGTTGCGGTTGCCCTGACCGGCTCCTGTGGTGCTAGTGGAACATGAGATGGATCACGTACGTCCAGCAGTGACAATATGGGCCGATGAGACGGCCAAACAGAAGGCAAAGAGGTGTTGATAGCATCCACTGTGTGAAGGACCGGTGTACTGACCACTTTAATAATTCTTCCATTGTAAGGAAACTTCATGCACTGATGGTTGGTGGAAGGCACAGCGTCCATGGCTTCGATGTAAGGGCGACCCAGTATAGCCTTGAATGTGGGGTCCATGTCGAGGACATGGAATTCCGTGGGAATTGACATGGGGCCTAGTTCTGCCTTCAGAATAATCATCCCCTGCGGCGGCCTTTTGCTATTGTCATAAGCCGTGACCGTGATCGAGGAAGGTCTTATTTGTTCCTCGCCAACCCCACACAACTGAAGAGTGCTCATGGAGATCACATTTATGGACGCACCCGTGTCGACAAGACACGGGTTTATGGATACCCCATTAATTTTTATTGAAATGCACAATGCATATTTCCGAGATTCCTTGGGAGCGAGCTCGTAGTTGTGAAACATGATGGCTGGTTGTGTGTCTGTTGGGGTTAGGACGGTCGAAATCTTCTCCACGGGGAGGTCTTCATTAACCATGACCTTTTGAAGATATTCCATCAAGGCCGCCTGGTGGGATGTGGATCTTTGAAGTAGCTCTAGGATGGAGATCCGGGCAGGCGTCTTGTCCAAGTGTTTCAGTAGATCATACTGTGTTCCAGGGATAGCTCTTTCTGGTTGTTCGGCATCATCCTTCTCTGGCTGAGATTGCTCGGGATTCTGACTGTTGTGGGGGAAAACCCTGTGGAAAATCCTTCCACTCCGGAGTACCATTGCCTGCGGCTTTTGTACCTCTGTGGGGGTAGCAGTGGGTTTTAACAGGGGTTTGAGGGGTAGTAGTGGAGGAATGGTTGATGAAGCAGGGGTGATGACGGGAGCAGGGATTCTGATGAGGGGTTTGTTAGGTGGAGGCATGGCAGAGGTAGAGGGGATATCGCGCGGATTATGAAGGATAAGGGGTTTGGAAGGTGGAGGTGGAGGTAAGGTTTGAAACGGGTAAAGGTTTTGAGGCGGATGGTGGGTGATGAGTGGTTTTGAAGGCATTAGTGGTGATGTGGTGGAGAAAGACGGGGTTATGTATGGTGGACGGATGATAAGGGGTTTAAAAGGCGTAGGGGTAAATGTGGTAGAGGTGGATGGTAAAGTGGGGGAGTGGGAGAAGGTGAGAGGGTGTGAAGGCGTAGTAGAAAGTGTCGGTTGATAGGAGGTCGGGGTGCGGATGAGAGGGCGTAATGGTAGTGGAAATGGTGAAGGCGATACCGATGCGGGTTGATGAGAGAGAGGTGCTACCCGGGCAAGGTGAGGGGGTTGCATGACGATAGGGTTGGAGGTATAAAGAATGGAGGTACTTTCCTGGTGCCACACCTGCTCTCTCCCGACTTCCGGGAAGGAGGAGATGGGGTTAACCTGATGATTGGGCTGTTGGTGCTCCGGTAGTGGATTCTGGATTATGCCCATGTCGGGCTGTTGTTGTGGGACCTGCTGAGGCTGCTGTTGTTGTTGTGGTTGTTGCTGCTGCTGCTGTTGTAACTGCTGCTGTGGCCTCTGAGGAGGTCTCCTAGCCTTGAGAGCCGCGACGTACCGTCTCATCTCATCCCAATCTATTTGATGTTCATCATTCATATCATGGATGTAATCTTTGAAATGGAAGCAGTAATCCACTGTGTGTCCCGGCTGCCTGTGGTAGACGCAGTATTTGGAGGTATCAACATTTGGGGGCCAGGCGGGCCTTTCTCTGGGTAGGGCGAGTTGGTTTGATGCCATGAGGGCATTAAAAATATCTGCTAAGGTTTCTGGCAATGGTGGATAGTAGGCTCTCTTAGGACCGAGCGGCCTCCTTTGTTGCTGTTGGGGACCATAGTTCCCCGGGGGTGGAACTTGGTTGTACTGAAGCGGTGGTTGTTGTTGCTGAGGTTGTGGTTGTTGTTGCTAGGGTTGGCGTAATGGAGGCATATTATCCTGGGGTGGATTATTTTGGGGTGGAGGACGGAGAGGGAAAGGACCTGATTGGAGGGGTAGTCGGGGCATTTGTTGAGGCCTTGGGTTGACTGCATAGTTGGCATTGTTGACCGCACTGACTTGCTCATTTGTCACGACCCCTTCTGTGGCTCCGCCCGGGACACCAGCGCCTGTCTTTCTAACCACTTTGGGCTTCGGCGACTCAAACATGTTCATGATGGGGGAGTCTTTTAGCTGGGTTTGGATGTATCGGGCCCTTTCATAGAGTTCCTCCATTGTAGTAAGTTTATTCATGGCGAGGACGTGTCTGAACTGCGGGGTTGCATTAGACACAATCATTTTCACTTGTTCGGGCTCGGAGAGGGTATCCCTTATTCTTTCCGCCAGAGACCTCCATCTATCAGCATATCGGACAAAATCCTCGTCGGGTTTCATCTTTTCGGCCACTAGGTCGGTAATGGAGAGTGAGGGACCGACCCTATCCCTATATTTCTGCAAGAACCTTCTCTGCACTATTTCAAAATTCTCGGCTTCGCGGGGCTCCAGAGAATAGAACCACTCAAGCGCGGGACCATCCAATGATCTCCGAAAGAGGTATGCCAGGGACCTCTGATCGTTTTGCCAATAGGAGGACTCATACATGAAGTCCTTGAGGTGAATGAAGGGGTTGCCGGTACCATTGTATCTGCGGTACGTGGGCATTTCGGAGGGAGGAAGATGAATGACGGGGAGGATTGGCAAAGCAACCTCCGGGGTGGCTTTCACGTCCACCATTCTTCTCTGATTTTGAAACTGCTCATCCATGCGATTGAACTTATTGAGGAGCGATTGGGCGAGCTCCTCTGGGGGTGAAGGTGGCACTTGCCATTGGGGGAGAAACTGTCTCCCGGAGACTTGAGGGGGAAACCCGGAATGAGAGGGAACTGTCGGACCACCGATAGTTGGCCCTGGCTAAAACGGTGTGTGAGGAACACCGGGAGTTTGAGATTGTGACGGGAATTGGAATGAGGGAGGTTGTTGGCTCGCTTGTCCTTGAAGCGAGGGAGACTGGATGGCTTGCGCCAATGAAGGAGATGGAATGGCCTGCACGGACTCGTGGAGAGGTGCGATAGCCGGAGTTGACTCCTGGGGCGTGGGGGAAACAGATTTCCCCTTTAGAATGGCCTGGAAGGCCCGGAGCTGTTCAGAGGTAAGCTCCGTGTTGGCGAGGACGCCCAGTAAGGAAGTGATATCCTGTGGCGGGGACGTGTCCCCGGCAATAACCTGCACCTCATGCGGGGGGTCATGAGAAGGACCCGAGTCCATAGCATAGACTCGCGGGTCGGCTGTCAAACCACGGCTAGGGTGGTTCTCCTCAGAAGACTCGTGAGACATGCTCACAGTTCTCCCAGAACGCAAAAACATACACTAGCAAGTAGGTAGCAGAGATTATCAAACAAGTGGATGCCTTTACGCCTTTTTTTTTGTTTTGATTTTGATGATTTTTTTTTGTGTGTTTTTAGCGAGATCCGAAGTTCACACAAGATAGGGACCCTAGTTTATTTTTGTTTCACCGCCGTGTCAGCTAGGGTCTCTCGTCTCACCACGAATGAAATGACTAACTTCGGGGAACTTCAATGGTACAACCAGCCCAGTGAACGAAGAGGAGATTCTTCGATGTCGGGGACTTACGGAGGTCCCAGTGTAGGAGATTCTAGTCCGTTGAGAGGAATTCCCAAACGGAGAGTCCTTCCTTCACCGGGAAAGGGTGATCCTCAAAAAAAATGAAAAAAAGGATAGAAAAGAGGAATGGATGTATGCAATGGAATGCTGACAGATATATGGAGTGGGAAAACAACATAAATAACAAACATGTAATAAACAAAGAACCAATCAGAACTGACGGTGCTGCCGTGAGCACAACGGGGGCGCGCGTGGGCGCCAAGGTGGAGAGGCACGGGTGGTGCCGAACTTGCAAGGGTAGCCGAGAGGAAGCAGTAGACGTCCCACCGTGATCGCCAATCTGTGAGCGACGTCACGCGGTTCGGATTTCGATGGTGCGAGGAAGAGGATGCGGAGAGCGCGCGGGCTCTTCTTTTTGTTTGTTTTGCTGTTTGCTGCAACACAGAGATGAGAGAAGAGAGAGAAGGGGCCACCACGGGAGATTGCTCCGGCGGGGCGAGCGGGACAAGTATAATATAGCAAGATATGGGGTTCAAACGGCCATAGCGGGAAGTGACTCGCCGCGACCTCGGGGGGACGGGAATGGTGCAGAAATTAAATAACAAAAATTGAAACGGCCATTGGGGAAGTGACTCGCCGCGGCCTCGAGAATATGAGCAGAATATAGCAGAATATAGAGAGAATGTAAGAACGGAAATTTAAACGGCCATTGGGGAAGTGACTCGCCGCGGCCTCGATGATATGAGTAGAATATAACAGGATATAAAGAGAATATGAGAACAGAAATTTAAACGGCCATTGGGGAAGTGACTCGCCGCGGCCTCGATGATATAAACGAAATATAACAGGATATAAAGAGAATATGAGAACAGAAATTTAAACGGCCATTGGGGAAGTGACTCGCCGCGGCCTCGATGAAAAGATGTGATCGCCAGGGGCCGAAAGACCCCAAAATAAGAAAGTGATCGCGCCTACCTCAAGAGCGGGAGATGGCGGGTTGCTTCTTCCTCTCCTTCCGGCCGGCCGACGGAGAGGGCTTTCCTCGGCTACCCTTGCAAAACAACGACAAACAAATGACAAGTGGCTTAGAAAGATGAATGTGTAGTATTCATATCCTTGCAATAAAAATGACGAAATAACGGGAAGACACACACCTGGTTGGTGTTATCTTTTAAACCCCTCTCGGACTCGAGTAGGAGGAAAATGAGATGATGGATGCGAGATGATGAATGCAAAAGAACTACGAAGAAAAGGAAAGAGTTGGCTTATTGGATGTGCCGGTGGTGAAATTCGGCGGAGCTCCGGCAGCGTGGGGACGACGTAGAAGCGCGGTGGATGAAGACGACCCTCCTCTCGCGAGCGTGGGCACCCGAGAAGCCGGCAGAACCTCCACCTACAAAAGACCCCACGGGTTAGAAAAATGACTCCGTAGCCTCTGGGCTCCGGCAGCCTATCGGATCACTGCTTAGCTCCTCTAGAACTGAGGGGGTGGGCCTCTATTTATAGAGCTCCGGAAGGTGGAGGCGTCCAGGACCCTGGACACCTCCATCGGGGCCGAAATAATATTTTATTCTATTTTTATTGATTTTTTTGGAATACTTTTGTGAGGGCGTCCAGGGTCCCGGACGCCTCAAGTAGGTCCACCGAAAACCGACGACGGCCGCACGCGGTTCGGCACAACGCGTGGTTTTGTGAGCGGCGCCTCGTGATTCAGAAATGGGCGCGTCCAGCTGACCGGACGTCTCTATATTTGGCTTTTTTCACACACGACAAACCGTCGTTCGGTGGCCGGCGCCCGTGAGGGAGTTGATGGAGGCGTCCAAAGGCCTGGACGCCTCCAAAAATATGTTTTTTTATTGATTTTCTTGTCGTTTTATGATAGGGCTGGCATTTTTAATTTTTTATTTGTTTTTATGGAGGCGTCCAGGGGGCTGGACGCCTCCATTAATATGTATTTTTTATTTATATTTTTTTTTGTTTTTTTGTATGCCAACTGGCATTTTATACTTTTTTTTTATATTTTATTTTTATGGAGGCGTCCATGGGCCTGGACGCCTCCATTAATTATTTTTATTTTTATTATTTTTTTATTTTTTCTATGCCAACTGGCATTTTACACATTTTTTATTTTTGTTTTTTATGGAGGCGTCCAGGGGCCTGGACGCCTCCATTAATATATATATTTTTTATTTAATTTTAGGCCCTGAGAAAAATAATAAAATAAATTAAAATTATGGGGGCGTCCATGGGCCTAGACGCCCCCATTAAGACCCACCCGGGTCCTCGGATTAGGCGTCGGCAGCCGCCCGGTAGACACCCTTCTTGGTTCCGGAACCTTTTGATGCGTCTGACTGGTGTTGATGCCGTCCGAATGCCATGATGAGACGATTCCGGATGCCGAAAAGGGCGGAAGAAGATTCAAGAAAAGGAAGTACTCAAGTGATTCGAAATGCGTAAGCCGTCGCGGGGCGTCGTATAGTAATATGAGACTTCCTCAGGAGACGTCAGGAATGGCGTGTCTACAACTGACAGCAGCAGGTGTCATGCCAAAATCCAAACCCTCCATGATAAGGTGTCATGCCATCTCTGGGATTGTCTGTCTCTGCATACACAACAGCATCCAGGAAAGCTTCTGTCATGCCATGATAAGGTCGACACTTCTCTCTTGGAGTGTATACCCAACTAGTATATGTCAGTGCACAATATGAAACTATTATGCATGAACTTCAGGAATTCCGTGCAGACACTCAGATGAAAACAACTGAACTTCAACAACAAATTCAATAGCTTTCTGTTTAGCATTCACAGTTCCAGGATGCAGTAGTTCACATCTCCTCACAGCTTAGTTCCCAATATCCAACTGGCTCCAGCTCTGATATTCCCTCTACAGTCACAGCTCAGTTCGATCATTTATTCAACACTATGCAGCACTGGGCTACGGATATAAATACTCAGATTGCAAATGTTCAAGCATCTGTCAAGCAGACAAACCAACTCATGAATACCAAATTTGCCTCACTGGGGGTTAAGGTATCAAAGCTTATTGGAGATGCTCCAACAACAATTCCTTTGAAGAAATCAAGAGGATCCGGTTCAAGATCTAGGTCAGCACCGCCTCCTACTCCGCGTTCGTGAGTGGCACCTTTTTGCTTGATAACAAAGGGGGAGACATACATAGTTCTACATGCATATCATGCATTAAGAATCTTTTTGAATCATGTCGTTTGTGTTTTTGCACTTATTGTAACAATCCTTTTTGGAGTCATGTCTTTTGTGTTTTTGCACTTATTGTAACGATGTTTTGTGATTGAACGAGATGCCTCTTTGTCAATGCATGAATCGCCTTATTTTGTCCATGTTTGGAATCACCTCTTGAGAATGAATGGAATGGGTGTTTAATGAATACACCGTTTTGACTATATGTCTTGATTATTAAGAGCATGAAAGGTCGACCTCTCCACTTGGGAGTGTCGACACCACAGCATCCAGTAGCCATTAACTTCTGTCTAGCCCATGAAAGGTCGACCTCTCCACTTGGGAGTGTCGACACCACAGCATCCAACAGCCATCAACTTTTGTCTGGCCCATGAAAGGTCGACCTCTCCATCAAGGATCGTCGACACCACGGACAATCCAGCAAGCAACACCTTCTGTCTGGCCATGAAAGGTCGACCTCTCCATTAGGAGGTGTCGACATCTCACAAGGGTCCTTCAACAACACAGCGACACCACTGAAAAAGGCTTTAGTGGTGCTAATATCATACAGTATAAATGCATTATCAAGGGATATGTGACAAAAAGATTAAGCATGTGACAAAATTCATGGTTGCTTCTCTAAGAGCAGTGGAACTTTCCTTGGAAATAACAACCCCTGTAGATTCCACTGTGCATCCTAGGAGTCTCTTTTCCACAACAGGGAGAGGCTTAACAAATCTATTTCAGGAATTTTTGTAACCCCTCCGTAAGTCTAGGGTGTCCAGCACAATTCAAAAGATCATTAAAAAAAGGTTGAAAACTTGAAAGATGAGTTCTGGTTACAAGAAGTCCATTGCAGACATGAACTTGAAAGATGAAGCTTATACTTCTTATGACATTGCACTAAATCGGGTATCTGGAGCATCAACTTATCCTCATTTGTATATATTTTTATTGAACAAAGAAAATTTTAAGGTGAATGAGGTTTTCAATTTCTCAAGAGATGATCTTCTAATTAAGGACATACTGATATTTGACACGCATGCTGAGGTCTTTGTATGGATGGGTTAGTGTGTTGATCCTAAGGAAAAGTAGAAGATATTTGATATCGACCAGAAATATATAGACCTTGCAGTAGTTTTGGAAGGCTTATCTGTAGATGTCCTGGGACAATGAAAAAGCAACAGTTCAAGGAAACTCATTTACAAAGAAGCTATCCTTCCTTTCTCGAACTGCCATGCATGCTTCAGAGTAGTTGATACATACAATATTTGAACCAATTTGTCCATGAAGGGAAAAGATTTAGTGGTTCATTCAGGATCTGCAGGTATGTCAGGTTCCCAGGCTTGCAGTTTTCTTTCCATTCTAGTCTTTAGTAAGAAAGAAGGTGATGACATAAATCCAGTTTGCTTGGAAGCTAAGCCTGTTGAGAAGGCTATCCAAGATATAGCTGGAATTGGAAATACATCAACTTGGGCAACCTACTGTGAGATTCCAGATTACTTGTCTAGAATACAGTAGCATGCCTAATTCACACCTTCCAAACCATGTCACTTGATCACCAAACCATGTCACTTGGGTAACTCTACCCATGTCACTTGCTCTATCACAAATTCTCCCTGGTTCAGCCAAACCAAAATAAAAAAGTAAAGGTGTGAGAGGGGATTCCGAAGCAGCAACACTCTTGATCATCAAAATGGGTAGTTGTTGTTACATTAATAACTACTAGAAGCAGAGTAGTTGATATGTTGTGTACTTGAACCAGTTTGTCCATGAAGGAAAAAGATCTAGTCTGGAGAATATCCCACAAGAATTCATGGTTCAACATGTCACAGTCTTTGCTAAAGCCCACTTTCATCCAACATTTATAAGTCCACATCGGTGCACATGCAAAATACACTCACGAACTATTTCCCATGGCAGAATGCACTCCAATATAGGACTCACATTACATTCCACTAATGACGATTACATTCCATAAATGAACACATGGGGCATATAAGACTAACGATAATAAATGGCATCACATTCTAGTAATGACGATTACATGTCCAATATAGGACTTACATTACATACGTCTCTCTTAAATCACATTCACTTAAATAGGCAAATGACAAATAGTACAAATATGACAAAATACATCAGTAATTTTAAGTTTTTCAATTACAACTCTATCCTTTCTAATTTCTTTGTCATGCATTCTTCCATCGCCTTCAGTTGATATTTGACATCCACAGCATTATAGGTAGTATCATCAACCCACTCAAAGAAACCGCAATCCCCGTCAGTATTTGCATACGGACAACAATAGAAGCACTTGCCTTTCGACCTTTCACGATTTGAGACGTAAACCCGACAATTACCCCTTCTACAGTTACATTTCATCGGCGGCACACGAGATGAGACGACAGCTCCTCGAGACAACTGCATTCCACTAGCATTTGATGACTGCATATGACACGAATAAATTATCAATTACATGTCGTGCATGAATAATCTAGCCATCGAAATAGCATACCATTTCAGACATGGGGAGAATAACAAGGGCCGATTTGTCATGTTGGGCATGATGGCAAGGGCCGGTGGTAGGGCGTCTGTAAGTTGGGGCAGTGCGTCTGCGGAGATTACATGTCTGAAATGGGGCGTGATGGCAAGGGCCGATTTGGAAGGGTTACATGGCATGCAATGCAAATTACAGAACTTGCAGAGACTAATGTGTGTGAGAAGGGAAAAAGATTTCCACTTTCCAACTCGGAAATAGACGCGGAAAAGCACACATGGGGCAGTGCGTCTGCGGCAGGGATCTGCGGTGGCCGGTGGGGCGTCTGCGGTGGGGCGTCTGCGTCGACCGGTGGGGCATCTGCGTCTGCAGCTGGGGCGTCTGTGGCTGGGGCAGTCCTCTAGAGGCCTTGCGGTTCGGCATTTGCGGTGGCCTGTGGGGACAGTCCGCAGATTGCAACGGTAGTGGGGCGTCTGCGGCTGCGTATGAGGGCGGTGGGGTGTGCGGTGGCAGGCGGTGGGGTGAAGGGTTTCACATGGAGATGGTTATGACAAGGGTAGTTTATGATTTTTAACTTTTTTTAAACAGAATGATGGAATATTCCATCGAATATCCACTATTTTTAACATCGATGAATTACATGGGCCTTTCTACTATAGTTACATGATTTTAAGGATTTTTTAAATAATAATGAGATTTTAGGGACTAAAAAATAATTCGTCATATCTGTAAGGACTAATATGTAAAAAACCCTATTTAAAAGTACTCTTCGTTTTCTATTCAAAGAAGCTAAAGAAGATAGAAGACCTTTGAGCATGCGAATCTGACAAGTCTAAAAAGTCTAATCTGTCAAGATTTGTCCTTTCCAAATATATATATATATATATATATATATAAAAGATGCATGTTTCTTCTCCTCTGCCGAAATGCTTTTTGAATCTCAATGAAACTATACTGCGATAGCCGGTTAGTCGATCCCCCGCGTGCGATAGTCGATCCTCCCGCTCTCGTTAATACTCAGAAGCAAGAGGTGATCCCATAACCGTTCCCCCGTCTTCTTTCATTTCTGCTATATCAAACCCAAAAGATATAGTCGATCACCCCTTTCTCTCATTGTTGCTATATCGAGAACTAAATATATTTACACTTATACTCCTATTGTGCAGATTATTTTTATTTATACCAACCTTTAAAGGTGTTTATAAATATATCTATGTGATAATAAAAGGACCTTATTAAAATATATTGCATTTATATCATATCTGAAAATTGATCAGTTGATTTTTACACTAATAACATCTCTATCATGATTAAAATATTTTTGTATTCGTACTCATATAGCATCAACATCATTTGTAAACTTGTCATGTACTTGTATACCCCTGTTCAACTAATAAATTTATTTTGTTGCACCCCATATGATATTTTAAATTTAAAAGTCATCACATAATATTGTCATGTTAGTTTGATTACATAATTTCATGTATATTACAATATGTCATTTCATATAAATAGTTGATTATTTAAATATTATTTAACTTTGTTAAAATTAGTAAGATACAACCTTACTTATTGCATGCACATTAAAAAATTATAACAATTGAAATTAAATTTACTTTCAAAGAAATTTAAGTTACTATTTCACTGAAACATAGTTCAATTTCAATATCTAATTTTAAAATCCTAATGGCTAGCAAACTCATCGCTTCTGAACTAGCTAAGTCGGACAAGTTGAACGGTACTAATTATGATATGTGACATAGGAAGATTAGGTACGGCATGATCCATAACAATATAGAACATATTATTGATAGCATTATCTTAGAACTTAGTGAGAATCCCTCAGAAGGAGATAGAAGAAAAAGGGAGCAATGACTATCTGATGATAGAAAGGTTAAAAGCTTAATATTAATGTTTATGGAGGACAATCTCATCAAGTATTTTGAGACTTATGAGACTGTTCAGAAATCATGGAATGCTATCAAAGAGAAGTATGACACTACTACAGAAGTAAATACTCAACTTCTGTTGCACCGATATAACTCTTGCCGAATGCAAGAGGGAGATAGCGTGATTGAATATGTGAACAAAATAATAGTCATGGCCAAAGACCTAGCTAGTAGCGGATATGAAATTCTTAAAAAGATGCAAGTTGATACTATTTTAAATAGTTTGCCACCTTCTCTTGATATGGCTGCCATAACTCTTAAATTAAGTAGTATCGTTCTCCGTGTCACTGATTTACCAGTTAGGTTAGCGATAGAGTAGGGCATTCTAGCTAGAAGGAAAGAATTAGAGCTAAACTTACAGGAAGCAAATGCTATCCACCAGAAACCCAAACATGAAGCCCTCAAATTTCAGAATCGAACGGTTGGACCGAATAGGGCACAGTTCAAGAACAAGCCATAGTATAAAAGTAAAAAAATTCCTACAGGTGCTTGTTACACTTGTGGTAAGTTTGGCCATTTCAAGGCTAATTGCACACAAGAGAAGTATGGAAATAAGAGTAAATACACAGAACAAGGAGGAACAAGCAAAAGGGAATTCATCGGTGTGGCCAAGTGCAATGCTGTGTTGGCTGACATTAATGAATGGTGTGTTGATTCTGGAGCAACTGGTCACATTGTAAAGATAAAGAAATGGCTCTTGTCGTTGAACAAGTTGAAACCCGGAGAAAAAAAGATTTACATGGGCAATAACACCTACCTGGACGTGGAATGTGTTGACACTTATCGGCTAGATGTTGAGGACAATATTATGACCCTCAAAGATGTGTTTTATGCGCCAGGCATTAGATGTAATTTGATATTTGTTCCTGTATTGATGAAGAATGGTCTTGAAGTTCGCTTTTATAATAAGCGTGTGTCTATTGGAAAGGATAAGAAAGTCCTTGCAATGGGAAAATTTGTACCTGAACATGATCTTTTCTGTATTCTTGTCATGGATAATGAAATGAATAACAGTGAGATTGTTTCGGATTATTTCTTGTCTTACATATCTAAATGTGATCTATGACATTTTAGATTAAGTCATCCTAGTAAATGTAAAATGGAACAAATGATAAAACTTAACCTACTGCCCACTTCAAAGATAGAAATGTCAACTTGTGAGCATTGTTTAGTCGAAAAAATGACTAAGAAACATTTTACAGTAGGACATAAATCAAATGAATTATTAGTGTGACGACCCAAGATCCGGATACCGGGAGGAGCCCGATACCATTCGAATCCTAGCCCGTCGCCCACGAGCCGGGAGGGCTCGGAAGGACTAAAAGGAGTGTGGAGGTACAAAGAAATAGAAAATAAGGCAGGACAAATCAACAATTAAAAGAAATAAATAAACAGTTAACCACAGCAGAGTCCAGTCCAACAGAAAGTACAGTCTAAAGTAGTTAAACGTACCACATGCCAAGTGAACACTCGGCCCGACGAGCTCGCAACTAAGAACCTCAGCACTGCACCCTCGAACCTCGAGGAAGAACGGTCTCACCTAAAAAGCAGGGATGAGTCTCTAAACAGAGACTCAGCATGGGTCCCGCGGAACCCCAATCGGAAACAATGGCGGTAGCAAAAAGGAAAGCTACAACTACAGCAGGAACAACGAACCGGTGGCCGGTCAAAACTCGGCACTACAGCTACTCCTACTGTACTAGAAAAACACACCTCGATCTCACAGTCAGGAGTTACTGAACCACACTAGTACCACTTACCGAAGTAAAATCTCATGGTAACCCCGCCGTAGAGGACTGTCTCCCAAGACGAGGTCAACCTGGACACGATATCTAAGGTGCAACCCCGACCACTCGGTCGCGGGCACCGCACCAACAAGACGTAACCTCGGTAAAGCTACTAGCACCCTGGCCACTATCTCGGAAACACCAGACGGTCCATAAAATCACGTCTCGCTGACGGGAAACGGAACCCGGAAACAGGAGAGTCACGTCTCGCGTGACCGGAGTACCTTCACGAAGAGGGATCTTCTGCCGACAGAGCCTCCGGTCCTCCGTTCTGAAGAGCCAAGGGCATTTTTTCATCTCAAGAGAGTCTTTCATGAGGTGGTGGGTCACCGGGTAGACCGTCGTCCCTGGTCAGACAATAGGTGTAGTGTATGCGGCACGATGAAGTCGATGCCGGTTCATTGGGTATGCTTGGTCGCACTGCCGGTTGGTTGTGAATTCATCTCGATTCTCCTGAGGTGAAGTCCCCGGTGTTCATACAGGGTGACCTGAAGCTCTGGCAGCTCGAGAGGGCTTCAATATGTTGATATCCATCGGCTTCTGTGCTTCAGTAGGCCGTGTCATTCGTCTTCAAGGCTTAATCGCTGCGAGTGATATTTTGAGTGCCAACATATCTGCCCACCAGAAGCAAGGTCGGATGAGTCCACTGACGTCTTAGACCGTGCCTCAGGTGTCCCCCTCGACCCCTGGTGGAACGGGGACACCGTACAAGTAACAACAAAACAAGTGACTAGCTGGGATCGCGCTCGTCAGCGCGGGTCCAACCGCCCCCAACCACGTGTGCACACACATACTGTGCGTCCCTGGTCTGGCCCTCTGACTGGTTTTCCCCTCAGCCGGACTCTGGCTGGAAGATGCGGGGTCCGACGGAAACCAGTCCAAAATCGTCTCTCTGAGGTAGCCTCGCCAGCACTCCCTAGTGAGACCACTCGCGTGTCGGAAGGCTACGACTAGTGGGGAGTCACTGAAGTGTCCACTCTCCAAGGAGAAACTCCAAGAAACATGCACGCACCCTGCGCGAAAGTCAAGAAGAACCTCCCCATGGCGCTGTACATAGCAACTCCTTTGTGGATGGGAACGTACACTCCCCACTACCTGCTGTCGTCATGCAACAGCACATGCTACATGATGCACCTTTCAATTCCACTCTAGTGGACCCTGGCGTTCAGCAACCACCTGTGGCCTCCCATGCTTGTCCGATAGCTGTGGGAGAACAATCTTTGGGCGCTCCACGGTGCGCGGCTTTTGATGTCAGTCCTCCTTCTGGGAGCTTTCCCTACCCCTCTCCCTTTGTTGGCCTAGGAGGGGCCGAGCAGCAGCATCAGAGGGCCCACCCCAATCCACCACTCCCTTGCCCATCTTCAATCCACTTGCTTGCGGCCCCGACTGCCTCAATGGCCGCTCCACCCTTTTGCCAGCTACAACAGTCTTCCGTTGGGCCACGGTCGCCTCTTCTTGCTGTACCAGCATATGGAGGCTTCCCTCTCACTCCTCTAGATGGCAATCTGGGTGGTGTCGGACACCACTGTCACAAGGACAACCACCCACCTGTAGGCGCCCTGCCTGTGGGTGCCTCGTCGCATGTAAATGACGCTACGACTGTGGGTACCCCGACGCTTGTGGTTGCCTCCGGTTCTGTAGGTGATGGTGTCCTCCAACCGGGCCCCTCCTTTGTCCCTCATCCTCACGAGCAAGATGGAGCTTTGGCCTTGGGCCTCCTCCCGACCTTTGGCGCAGCTCATTACTCACGGGTTCACCCTCCCACCTCTGTTATTCATTCCCTTCATTCTACCCCCCAAGGATCTGCTATCCACCAGAAAGTTTCAGCCTTGACCCCCTCCCTAGATGCTACCATGCCCCCTGTGGTTCATAGCTCTCATCAGCTAGCTCCCCCTTCGATGGATCCTCAGCCCATCGGTGACCTTGCTCCTACGCCAATTCTTGCCTCTTCTTCTTCCCCTGTTGAGCAGCAAGCCCCTGGTGATCCTGAGGTCCTGGGCGTTGGTTTTTTGCCAGCACCGAATGCCTTCCCGTCTGCAGTTTCTCAATCTCAAGGTTCCCAGATCGCTGCGGATTACGCTCATCATGCGCACCTTGGAAGTCTAGTGAGCCCCCTGGGAGGTGGTCTTCGGCAGGAGCACCTAGGCCTGCTTCCTGTACTCCAAGGGACCTCCTGCTGCTCTTCCCCGAAGATGACTGCCTCTGTATTGGAGACCACTAGACCTGCTACGGATGTAGCTAGTGAGTCCTCTTCTCCTGAAGGTGATGTTCCTATCTTAGTACCCCTTGTGGCTGCGGTCGATGATGTGGTTAGCGTTGATGACTCGCCTGCGAGTGCTGAACAAGACGCTGCACCTGAGCTCGCCTCAAGTTCTGCCACCAGTCGGCAGACCTTCCCGGTGATCCATCAAGTTCTAGTTATGCCTGGATGGGAGTCGGGCCCTCAGCCGGTTGCTTTCACGGTGGTCCATACCAACTTCGTTGGTAATAATTCCATCCCGCCTGCCCGCGCCACTGGCACTTCGACTCGCAATGGACGGCGCCGGTCGGCCTCTGCTGACACTTCCCATATCTCCGATTAATGAAGGCCATCATATGGAATGTGCGGGGCATCCAAAATCCCACACCATTAGAAGAGTTAAACTTCTTATCAGAAGGTATGACATTAATTTTATTGCTGTCATTGAACCTAAGGCCCCTACTTTGAAAATGGAATCCTTTAGAAAGAAGTTCTGCTTTGCTTATTGCCTGGCTGATCCATTGCCTAAAGCTCGTATTTGGGTATTCTGGCGCCCACCGTTTGATGTATCAATGATTGCCTCCTCGGACCAGTGTGTTACTATGGCTGTTAGCTCCATTCTCTCCAGCAAGTTCTATGTTTCTATTGTCCATGCTAGCTGCTCGCTGGTTGATAGAAGGCTTCTCTGGGATTATCTTGCTGATTTCTCCACCACCCGTGATGGTCCGTGGCTAGTTGGTGGGGATTTCAATAGCATCCTCGACCCGTCTGAGAAACGTGGGGGCAAACGGGCTTTCTCTCTATCTATGTCGGACTTTCAGGCGTGTGTCTTGGCCTCGGGCTTGCAGGATGCAGGGTTCATTGGGAGGTCTTTCACTTGGTATAATGGCCAGGCGGCCAATGGCATTTGGGCAAGGCTGGATCGGGTGCTTGTTAATGGTGATTGGTCCTTATCCTGCCCTGCCATTTCCGTGCAACACCTATCCCGGGCATGCAGTGACCATGCCCCACTACTTGTTTCAGCAACTTGTGACTCTCCCCGAAGACCCTCTAGATTTTGTTTTCAGCACATGTGGATTGCTCATGAGAATTTTGCCTATGATGCTAAAGTGGCCTGGGATGCTGCTCCTTTGTCCTCTTATCCGCTGCTCACTATGGCACTCAAACTCAAGCATATGAAAGGATTTCTCCGGGTTTGGAATAAGGATATTGTGGTGCCCCCTTCCCGCGATCCCGTATCGTGTCCGGGGACCTCACAGCGGATGTACGGAAGTGTTGTGGGCCGAATATTTGTAATGCGCTAAAGGCCAAACCATCACATATTCCAAAAGAAATATAACCATACCATTTTCATAAGATAAAACATTCATAATTTACATCATATACAGAGTACTACATATCTCTATCCAAAAGTCATATTTACATTCATTATTCAAAGGGAAACTAAATCTATTTATTCTGCGCGGCGGAATCCAAACTAAACCCGGGATCATCCTCCGACATACCGTCCGTCGGAGTCAAGACGCACACTGGTCAATTTCCTGAAATGGTTAGGCAACGAAAGTGAGTCCAAAGACTCAGTAGGCATTAAAACCAATCACATGCTTATCATATACTAAACTGTGCAAATCCATGATGTATATAAAGCTAATCACGATTTCACTGAATTATACATATACTATGAATGCGAAGGAAATATAAAGAGCAAAGTAATTTTTAGATTTATAAACAGATGCGTATAACAAATCTTATCTGACTTATATATATATGGCATAATACATATCTTAGCTAAATCAGAGCTTATACAGATGAACTTATTTTCAGATCATATCAAAGTCATATATCAAATCTGAACTTCATATTTATTATTTGGCAGCATATATTGGACAGGCATCCCGTCACTAAAAGTAGTAGCAAACACATACCTAGGCATCCATACGTCGACATAAAGATAAAAGGTCTAAACGCTGGAGCCTGTCGACCTTGATCAACCACGCAGGATCGGGAGTTAATACTCCACCATTCCCCAGATAATTTTCTTATTCTGGGTTCCAGATTTTTCAGAAGTCCGTTTGTCCTCGGAAATGGGCCTAATCCCGTAGCGGAAGCTAACTACTGTTTGTCGCCCCACACCTCCTTAAAGTGACACAGTCCATATACTTAATCAAATTTTTTATTCTTATTATGATGCTTATTACATAGTCATCTCAATACTTAAAACTTGTCATTGAACTTTACAAAATAACTCGATCGTATTTTAATATTATTAACTAAATATATATAGCATTCGAAGAGATTAGAGTAGAGAGAGAGTAGAGAGAGAAAATAGAGAGAGAAAATAGAGGGAGAAAGTAAAAAGATATTAGAGAGAAATTAGAGAGAGATTAGAGAGAAAATAATATTTTTACAAAATGGTAACTAAATAAATAACTGATTCTAAACATAGATCATTGGGTTAAACAAATCAATGACTTAAATTACATTTCAAACAAAATCAAATCAAAGAAATATAATTAACAAATAACATGCACTTGGTTTATCGTGCCTACCTTTAGAACGAACTTCCGAATTGACTTTAGTATCTCACCCGAGTTCCCGTAAAAGTCCTTACGTAGGAAAAGATAATTTCTGAGTCCGAGATGCGTAAAGAAGGGTGAAATTGTCTAAAATAGCTTCAAATCCTCAGTCCAAGTGTTTATTAATTATTTATATCATTCTGATGCTGTATTATCTTCTATTCTCCGTTTATTAATAAGAGAATGAGAGTGGGAAGTGAAGAGAAAAAGTAGAGAGAGAATTTAGAGAGAGAAAGTAGAGAGAGATGAAATAGAGAGAGAAAGTAAAGAGATAGTAGAGAAGGAAGGTAGAAGAGAGATTTAAAGAGAGAAAGTAGAGAGAGAAGATAGAGAGAGAAAGTGAAGAGAGAGTAGAGAAAGAAGTATAGAGAGATATAAAAGAGAAAAGGTAGAGAGAGAAAGTAGAGACATAATTTAGAGAGAGAAAGTAGAGAGAGAAAGTAGATAGAGAAGATAGAGAGAGAAAGTGAAGAGAGAGTAGAGAGAAGTATAGAGAGATATTTAAAGAGAAAAGGTAGAGAGAGAAAATAGATAGAGAATTTAGAGAGAGAAAGTAGAGAGAGAAAGTAAAAAAGAGTAGAGAGAGAAAGTGGAGAGAGAGTAGAGAGATAATAGAGAGATAATAGAGAGTAAAAAAAGGGAAAATAAAAATAGAAAGAGAGAAAGAGAGATGGGAGAGAGAGAGTGTGTATGAGAGAGAGAGAGAGAGAGAGAGAGAGAGAGAGAGAGAGAGTTGGGGGGAGAAGGTGAGAATGTGGGAGAGGGAGAGGGGGTATATATAAGGGGAGGGGAAGAGAAGATAAGAAGAAGGAGGAGGAGATAAAGATGAGGGGAGGGGATAAGATGAAGAGGAAGAGGATAAGAAGGAGGGGGTGACGTGGGAGATTTTTTTTTTTAGTTTTTTTTTGTGTGGATGGGTTTTTTTATAGAAACCCAGGAAAAGTTATCAATAACAAAAGTTTAAAGAACTAACTCAGTCTTTCTTATTTTTGACCCACTAAATGTCATAATTAGAAAGTGTGTTCAACATGAAACTTGTAGATCTCTGAATTCTCTTTCTAATGAATCTAATATTGACCCTATTCTGACATTCCTACATAAAGTTACATATTATTAAAGTAAGATATCTATTTAATTTACTTAATGAAGTTCGTTAAACTCATATTCACTATACCGTTCAAGGTATGGGGCTTTGATTAAAGGAACCTAAAATTTATATTGGCTCAAGATATAAAATATTTAATTATCTTTAGATTTCGGACAGGCTTGGGTGTTACAGATACCTTCCTAGATATCTCATCTATTGTTAAGAATGCTGAAGCAACTTTTAATGCTGCTCAAGAGGAGTATGACATGCTGCCTTCTATCACTACACATTCAGCCCTTCTTTCAGCCAAGGAGGTCCTACATCGAGTCCTTGTCCAGGAGGAGATGTTCTGGAGGTAGCGCTCTCGTATTAAATGGCTGAAAGAAGGGGACCGCAACACCAAATTCTTTCATGCATATGCTTCTTCTCAGCTGCGTCGTACTACTATCTCTGAACTTCATGATGATGATGGGTCTATTGTGACAGGCCATGATGCTATTGCTGATTTGTTCATCTCACACTTTTCTAGGGCCTTCTCTTCTTCACCACATGTCATTCACCCTGAAGTCTTGGCTTCTATTCCCTTGGTGCTGAACCATGAGCACAACTCCATGCTATGTGTTGTGCCCTCTTTTGTTGAGATTAAAAATGTTGTGTTCAGCATGTCACCGGATAGCACCCCGGGTCCGGACGGCCTCACTGGCCACTTCTATCATGCTTGCTGAGATTTCATTGAGGGTGATGTTGGTGGAGCTATTCAGGCCTTCTTTTGTGGCCACCACTTGCCTAAGGGCCTCACTTCATCTCTTATTGCTTTAATTCCCAAAGTGGATGCCCCTAAGTCTTGTAAAGACTATCGGCCTATCAGCCTTTGCAACTTTTTCTACAAAATTATTTCTAGAATCATTAGTGATCGGCTGGCTTCTATCCTTCCTCTTTTGATCTCTGAGGAGCAAGGAGCCTTTGTGCAGGGGCATTCCATCATTGAAAATGTCTCTCTTGCTCGTGAGTTGGTTCAGCACTTGGGCAAGCCTTGTAGGGGCAGGAACATTGTGCTCAAACTGGACATGTCCAAAGCATACGATCGCCTTGAGTGGGACTTTCTTTATGCTGTACTCAGCCGGTTTGGGTTTTCGTTACAGTTCATCTCCTTGCTACAACCATTATTGTCTAATTGCTGGTTTTCTATTCTCCTCAATGGCAGTGTACACGGATATTTTAAGTCTAGTAGAGGCCTCCGTCAAGGGGATCCTATTGCCCCAGCCTTGTTCATCCTTGCAGAGGAAGCGCTCAGTCGGGGATTGTCTTCTTTATTTTCTCGCAGCCGTGGGGGATGGTATCAGTCTCTTCAGAGGTGTCCCATGGTTTCTCACCTTCTATTTGCGGATGACACACTTATCTTCTCTAATGGTTCCATTCGCCATATTCGCAATCTTATGAGATTCTTGCGAAAATATGAAATCGCTTCGGGGCAGCTCATCAATGCCAACAAAAGCTCTTATATTGTCTCCAAAGACATGCCTGAGGCATCATGTAGATCCATTGCTGAGGCAACCGGTTTTTCTAGGGGCATGTTGCCCATCTCCTACCTTGGGATGTCCCTATAATCGGGACGACAACGGTCTTCCTACTTCAGCCACATTCTGTCCAAGACGGCTACTAATTTGCAGGCATGGAAGACTAAGTTCCTCTCCTGGGGTAGCAGACTTGTTCTCATTAGGCATGTACTTTCAGCCCTCCCCATTTACACTATGTCTGCCACCAATATTCCTGCCCCTGTTATGAAGTCTTTCCACAGACTGCTTGCTAATTTTTTCTGGGGATCATATGAGGGGTCTCCAAAGAAGCATTGGATCTCCTGGGATTCCATTTCTCAGCCCGTTGACAGTGGAGGCTTGGGGGTTCTTAACCTCCATCTTATGCAGGTTGCTTTAAGGACCAAGATGTTATGGGATGCCATCTCTACTGACTCCCTTTGGGCCAGGTTCTTTAAGGCCAAGCACTTGTATAATACACACTATTCTGAGGCTCGGTTTCCATTGATGACTGTTGCAGACCGCAAGTCATGGCAGTAGGCCGTAAGACTTGTATTTGAGAACCATCGTGTGTTGGTCACGGCTACCTCTTCTCATACTAGTTTCTGGATGGATAGGTGGGCCGGTGCTGCTCCTCTCTACAGTTTTCTTCCCTCTCATATATGGTCCACTTTGGTTGATAAACATTGCTCAGTACAGCAAGCCTTTGCTGATCCGTTGCATTCTCATATCGACACTATTCGAAACTTTTGTCCTGCTGGTTGCCTTGACTATGTCTTATCTTCTCCTGATAGCAATGATCAATGGCTGTGGTGCCCCACCTCCAATGGTGCATTTTCCTCCAAATCAGCCCGTGAGCTGCTCCAAGGGCGGTCCTCATCTTGCTGGTCTGGTTTATGGTCTCCTTTGTTCCCTTTGAAATGGTCTGTTCTTGCTTGGAGAATTGTTTGTGGCTGCCTCCCTACTGACGTCGCCATCCAGACTTGTGGTATTACTATATGTTCCATGTGCTCTTGCTGCCCGACGCCATCCATTGAATCAGATTTGCATCTCTTTTTCCATGGGCATGTTGCGAATGAGGTTTGGGCTGCTTTGAATGCAGTCCTTAACTTTGACAACCATGCGGTCTTGAGTGCTAATGGGGTTCTTGATTACCTTATGGACAGCCGCCTCTCTTCTTTGGCTGGTCGCATTTCGAAATGTATCTTTATGGCTGTGATTTGGGAACTTTGGCTCAGCAGGAACTCAGCCCGTTATGGCGACCAACCCATGACTCCTCGGCGTATCCTTTGTCGGGTCATGCTTCTTGTTTGCCCGATTGTTCGGTCCATCAAGTTCAAAGGGAGAGACATCTCCCCCTCGCTGCGTCAAATGCTAGTTTCTTGGGGCATGGTTATTCCCCCTACATACCCTTCCCCACCTAAGGTGATTCGATGGCTTGCCCCCCCTCCCGGATGGCTGAAACTTAATGTGGATGGCGCTTTAAAGTCCAGTTGCGATCTTGCTGGTGGCGGGGGTATTGTTCGCACCAATAGTGGTGGTCTCTTGTTTGCCTTCGCTGCTGCCTACCAAGAGGTATCTTCCAGTCTAGAAGCCGAGGTATTGGCCCTCCGTGATGGACTTTACTTCTGTCGGTACAAAGGTCTCTCTCTTGTCTCCATTGAGTCGGATTCCCTTGTGCTCATCCAGATTATGAAGGGTGGCTGCTCCCGGCCCTGGCGTTTGACTTATATTCTCCATGAGATTGCTGCCCTCTCTCAGGCGCTACAGGCCACCTTCACTCACGTCTTTAGGGAGGCCAATCAGGTCGCGGATTCTCTTGCTGGTTTTGGTTGTTTTCTGTCTGTTTCTCCTATTGTGTATGTTGCTGGGGCTGTCCTCCCCACTTGTGTAAAGGGCCCCTATCGTCTTGATAAGATAGGGTGCCCTACTATCAGGCCCTGATCTCTTGTATTCTCTTCTCCCTTCCCTTCTGTACCTTCCATTACTCATACTTATAAAATTGCCTGTTAGTGGTTGGTGGTGGAGCGAACAACTTATTCCCTCACTGAGGGGGTGAGCGCTCTTCTACGTCCACTTTCAGGTATTGCTTTAGTTAAAAAAAAAATCACTGGACTCTGGATAGTCCTCTAGACTCACTAAACCCAACAGTCCTTGAGTCACAAGACTCGGGGTCAAGACCGCCGTACGTAATAGCACAAGGCCGTCGATCTAGCCTAATCCCTAGGTCTAAAACTACGATAGTACGAATACCGAGGCAGCTCACGAGCCGCCGAGACCATTCCCTCAAAAGGGAACTCAAGAGACCAAGGTCACACACATGGCCCACGCGGAAAGCACAAAAGCACGATTACCAAGGTAGCTCACAAATCGCCACGCCGATTCTCCATCCCAGGGAAAAGCGGGAAACCTCCAGCTCCAGGTTGGATGACTGGACTCGCAGTCCAGGGCCAAACACATGGCCCACTCAGGAATCATCTTCCAAGAAAACCCACGACATGCGGGGGAAACCCCACCGCACTCACACCGATACACGGTGACTTGATCAAGCGTAACACAAAGCCCGGAACACACACCCATGGGCACTCTAATTGAGGTAACACGGTACCTCCGACACCCCAGAAACATAGACACGAAAGTCACGGGGTGTTCGGGACACTCACGAGGTCAAAGGTCGACCACTGGGTCACAACCGGGTCGACCGGAGACCAACACACGTGAACCCGGCACGGAGGATCACCTGGCGGTCCAACCTTAGGCTGCTACAGTCTCTAGCGGTCCAACTCTTGTCTACCACAGGGACTCTGGCGGTCCAACCCAGGCGCGCCAGAAAAATGAGCCACACTGGCTCTAGCGCACCCATCCCAGGCCGCCATAGCGCTCTAGCGGTCGAGCCTTGGTGCGCTAGAAACCTTCTGGCGCCCGTACCTATGGTCGCTAGAGGCACGAGTGTGACGACCGGGATCCCGGATACCAGATATACCCGATAGGATAATCGAATACACCTGATACCACTTGGAACCCGCGAGGCCTCCCAAGAGCGGTAAAGCTCCGAAGGGAAAAAGGATTGTCGTGTAGTACATTGAACTGACAGATATAACAGTAAGCAATTAAATTCATTAGACTGGGTTGCTAAAATAGCAGAAATAAAATTACTTTTTAATTAACAGATTATAATTAACAATTAAATACCCAGAGTCAAGTCCAAAGGAAAGACAGCAAGTCTACCAAGTACAGTCGACAGAGAAGAAAGACGTACCAGAAAGTTGAGGAAAACCCGACGAGGGTACCAGCTGGCCACAACAGCATGCAGATCCAGGAGCCACGGAAGCAGAACGAACATCACCCCACCTGAAAAGTAGGGGTGAGCCTCGTGTCACTGGCTCAGTAGGGGTCACGCGGATCTCCACTGACAAACACGCAGTAACACACTAAAACTGCAGGGTAAACAACAGCAGTAGCCAAACAAGAAAGCTACACTAGAAAGCTGCAAGTCTACACTAGAACGCAGTAAAGGAACAGACGGGTAGCAGGAGGAGGGAGCAAGCTAAGGAAGAGGGGGAGGGAGCCCGTGCCAAACAATGGCTACCGAACTAACCTCGGCACCCCAAACTACTCCAAGCAATAGCAGGAAGGTGACTCAGAGCTGACACGGTAAGGAGTTGCCAATCTGCCGACAAAACGCCAGGCCTAAAGCGAAGACCTGCAAGGACAACAAGAAAGCCTAGGAAAACCTAGACCGACAACCGAAAACATGACCAGAACGTCGTGCACACAGCCCCACGCACGACCAGAACGTCGCGGAGGCGACAGAACACCGACCTCGAGTACAGCCACCGAAAGGCTAACCCGGGAAGGTCGCGATGCACAGAAACACCGAGATTCACGTGTCACGTGATGGGAGTGCCTCTCCATAGCCGGCTGCGTCCACTGACGTCTTATGCCGCGCTCCACGTACTGAGTCTAACGACGCCTAACCGAACAAGCGGAGGCTCCAGTACACGTTGACCGAACCCAAACCAGAACAGCAACCGAATTCGAGTAACTAGTCAGGGGAACGCCCGTCGGCGCCTCGTCCACAAGCCCCTAATCACGTGTGCACACACTGGCTCTCGCCTAAGCCAGGCCTCTAACTAGTATTCTCCCCCCGTAGGACGCTACGGTAACCGAGCCGGGAGCCCACGGAACTAGCTTAGGAACCGTTTAACGGGAATACCCCTCCCACCACTCCTGAGGTGAGTCGACAATTGAAAGTCGAGGGTAACATAAAGTGGAGGCTCACGAACACAGAGACCCAAAACACAAGTCCCGAAGTACAGACAGGTTAAACAGACACTGTCACCCGTACTTCCAAGCACCAATGGCAGCACAGACAGCTGCCGACCGACTCAGGACAAGGCGAATAGAACCACCAGCGCAACGATCCTTGAGTCAGACGACTCAAAGGCAAGATCGTCACGAGCAGCGGAACAAGCCGCCAATCGGTCTAACTCCTAAGCCAGGGAAAACCACACACTCCGCAAGAAAGCGACGCACGGAGACCTGAGGGAACACCGAACACCCTCAGCACGCCTAGACACACGGACCGAGGTAGGATGACACCTCGAGGTATCCAGAACCAATGTCTCGAGCTGGATAGAACCGCCGAGACACACCAAGCTACCTGTCAACTCCCGGGTAACCCACGGTTGACTGGAGCCAAACAACACCGACACAAACAATCGATGCACCGACGCACACAGCAAGCACAAGCATTCCTGGCTGTCCCATCGTGGTTACTGCCCTCATAGGACGTCAACAGACACCCACGGGTCACGGGCAAATCACGAGACCAAGCCAAGACAAGCAGAAACCGAAACGGCAATAACAACACTCTGGCAAAACGGACTGTCATTCAACTGCTAGGCAGACCCGCCACGCAACCAGAGGCAAAGGCATTGGCAGTTCTAGATTGCGTCGTTTGGGAACTATCGCAGTCAGGGAAAAGACCGCACCCAGTCACCTAACCCGACCGATCCAGAAGACCACTGTCACACAAACACAGCCCTAGAACACAAACCTATGACCAAACAGCACACGGGCGAACACCGGACAGCCCAACGGCCACCACGACCACCACATGGCTGTAACGGCCTAGCACAGGCGCGTTACACGCTCTGACGCACCCCACTAGGGCCGTCAGGGCAACCGGGCCAACGACCACAACTCGAACCACGTAACGCACCAGGCCAGGTGCGTTACAGCGGCCTAACGCACCAGGATAGGTGCGTCAGAGCCAACAGCCCGACACCACAACATGGACGAACAACATGTGACGGACTAGGCCATGTCTGTCACAGCCACCTGGCACAGGGGGCTAGGTGCGTTACACCAACCGCCATAGCCAGACGTCCACTGGTCAAACGCCAAGTAACGGACTCGCACAGGGGCATTACACCGAACGTAACGCACCGAGAGAGGTTCGTCAGAGCGAACCGATCGACATGGTCTTCGAGGAACACACGGTCGTCGAGGGACTGACAGCCACAGTCCTCAAAACAACCAGAGCGTAACGCACCTCCCTTGGTGCGTCACAAGCATGTGACGGTCCATGATAGACGCGTCACATCCCGCTCACCCCGAAAGACCCGAAACAACAGACGGATGTAACGCTCCATCGGGGGACCGTCACAGCGTGTGACGGCCTCTGAGACGACCGTTACACCGATCCGACGTGGAGAACAGAGGAACGGCCAAATCGGCCCGTTCCACGCCCCATACACGCCGAAGCGCATGGTAAACAGAGCTAAACGATGAAACACAACGTCTGGAGGCTAAAAAGCCCACATGCACCCGCTAAAACGCAAGAATGGGGCGATTCTGACAAATCGACCCAAAACGGGTCACCGGAGTTCCCGAACTCCTACCGGCCCCGAATGACAACCGATCGACACGAAACTGACGTGAATGGGATTCAGACATCCCAGCGGTCATTTTGACACTAACCACGTCGCAAATGGTTGCCGTTTTCCGGCGAACCCTGAAAACTCCGAAAACTACGATTTTTATTAAACCGGCCCGATCTCCCTCGATCGAGCACCAAACTACGCACAAAAGTAGGGAAAATGTGCGGAACGAAGTGGCGGTCCATCTCCCTACCTCCACCGAAGAACCCGAGCGCCGAAGCGACTAAACCACGTCGAAAACCACATCGCGAACCAAACCGCCGGCTTTGAATCCACGATTTGGGATCGTGCCCAAACCGCACCGATCCTCGCTCCATCACGCGCCTCAGCAGCTCCCCAGCGTCGTCACCTCGCCCACGGCCGCCTCCGTCCGCAGCCGGAGCCGAGAGGGTGAGAGAACGGGAGAGAGAGAGAGAGAGAGAGAGAGAGAGAGAGAGTGAGAGCGTGAGTGAGATGAGAGAGAGAGAGGTGGGTTAGAAAAGGGGAAGTTAGAATATTCTCCTAATTTCTGAAAATCCGTAAAATGCGTCGAAAATACACTAATTCAGAAAAATATGCAAAAATAGTCGAAACGATCGGCTCGAAGAGTACATCGCAACTGCGGCGTCCACGAGTCAATGAATTGAGAAATAAATTCACCGTAGGATTCCGTAACTAGTACGAGGGAAAAATCCACACGGATCGTAGAACTCAACTCGGGAGCTACAAAAGCGATCCGAAACTCTCCAAAAGGATCCGAAAGACCTGATAAAGATCCACTAAGGATTCGGGATATTACAACGAGACTCCCGACGGTCAAAAAACATGCGACTCGAGAAGCAATGTTCAAAAATAAGGTAGCGGTCTAACCCTAGGCCGCCACACCGTCTGGCGATTTATCGTGCGGCCGCCAGACGATGTCCGAACCTATCGACAAAACAGTAACTTGTGGCGCACCCGCCTTGGGCCGTCACAGCGTCTGGTGCACCTACCCTGGGACGCCAAAGGCTCTGGCGGTCTCTGGAAGGGCCACCAAATCGTCCTGAGAACGTGACGGCGGGAAGAAACCCAAAAATCCAAACCACGCCCCCAAACATCCATGGATGAGCGGGAAAACAAGGGGGAAGCTCCCCTAGGACCCCTAGCATGCATCTAGACCCTCAAAACGTGAAATCGTGGCTTGAAACGGTAGATCGGGCGACCACTCCCCAAAACATGGATTTTCTCCAAAAAGCTCAAATAAGCCCTCTCGGCTCACCACGGCCTACAAAACTCGCGAGAAAGGAAGAGCACGAGCTGGGGATCCATCTCCCTACCTCCACCGAAGATTTCGCGCCCCGAGCTCGCCGATCAGCGAAGAAATCGCCACGAAAACCTCGCCGTTCTATGAAACCGCGGCCGAGCTTCACCGCGCCTCCACCGCCTCGATCCTCACCCATCCTCGCCCGCGCCGTCCTCGCCTCGCCCGCGCTCCACTCTGTCGGCCGCCGGAGAGAGAGGGAGAGAGGAGAGAGCGTGAGAAGAGAGAGGGATGAAATAGAGAAATGGGAGGGGAGAGAGAGAAAAGAGGTTATTATATAGAAAATCTGAAAATTACCAAAAATATGGAAAAATAGAAAAATATACCCCCCCACGATCCTCGGAACACGCTGATCGCCGTGGTTACGTCTCGGCATCGGAGAGCACAACGGTTCACCTTGTACGAGGTTCCAAAGGTTCGATAGACGGAAAACCCGTGTAAAACCCAAAACACAACCCGGGACCCACAAAGGCGCTCCGAAAATTTCAAAAAATTACCGGCGTGCTCCTCACAACGCCACGGACCCAAGGAAACTCACGAGCACACCACCAATGTGTCCAACAATTTGGTAAAAATAGTCTGAAGCTCAATCGGACAGGATCTGCAACTCGCGAAAAGTGATCCGAAACCCACGGATCCAGATCCGAAAAACCCGGGACATTACAATTAGAGTTGGTCCACTCGGATATTTGTGACCCTCTAAGTGTGAAAATATATGATAACAAGGAATATTTTAGAACGTTCATAGATGATTTTTTCAGATATGCCTTTGTATATCTTATTTTTGCTAAATCAGAAGCACTTAGTTGTTTTAAGAAATATAGAGCAGAAGTAAAAAGGCAACTGGGTAAAAACATTAAAGTGTTAAGAACTTATAGAGGTGGAGAATACAATTCAAAGGAATTTGAGTTATATTTCCAAGAACATAGAATTAAGAGGCATGTTACTATGCCTTATACATCACAACAAAATAATGTGACAGAAAGAAAGAATAGAACATTGATGAATATTGTTAGATGTATGCTATCACACTCATGTCTCTCTATGAAATTTTGGAGAGAGACATTACTAACGATAAATTATACTCTGAATAGAATGCACATGCGCCAAGTCTATAAAATGTACACCTTATAAATTATGGAATGTGAGGAAACTTGATTTGAGTCATCTCAAGAAGTGGGGATCAAATTCCCACGTTCTCATTCCCAACCAACTTAGAGATAAATTAGATTTTAAGATATTAAAATGTAAATTCATAGGTAATTGTGAAAAATCATCTGGATATAAATTTTTTTCATAAAGAAAAAGGGATCATTAAGTATAGGGATGTAACATTTATAGAAAATATAGAGGAAGATGAATCTCAGGAACATGAGAAAGAACCTCTGCATGTAATAGATAATGACTATTATGATGATATCCATAGAATTGTACTGAAAATTAAGGAAGAATATCATAATATGGAAAATAAATTAGTACCTATGAATGAAATACCAAATATACAACCTGTAATTGGTAACAAGAGACTTAGAACTCCACTAGCATGGATGGATGATTATCACTTGTACTCATGTGAGCCTTTGTGTCTAACAGTAGACATAAACGAGAAAAATCACATAGATCTCATGAGTTATACTAATGCAACGAGATCTCAAGAATCCGATTTATTGGTAGAAGTCATGAAAGATGAAATTGATTTCATTAAAAGGAACTATGTGTGGGAACTATGTGAATTACTTAAAAATAGGAAGATTATAGGATGCAAGTGGATGTTTAAGAAAAAACTTTGTATTGATGGGTCTATTAATAAATATAAGGTCCGGTTAGTTGTCAAATGATATAATCAGAAGGTAGGTATTGACTTTCAAGAAACTTATTCTCCTATAGCTAAGTTTACATCTATAAGGATGATGTTGGTAATTATTACGTATTTTGACTTAGAACTTTTCCAAATGGATGTCAAGACTGCATTCTTCAACAGAGAGTTAGAGGAAGATATATATATATGTTACAACCTGAGGGATTTCAGGTAGATGGACAGGAGAATAAAGTTTATAAACTAATAAAATCATTGTATAGTTTAAAATAATCTTCTAGACAATGGTATCTCAAATTTCATGATGTGATTATTCAACTCGGGTTTGATCCAAATCAGTTGGACAACTGTGTATATGTCATGAAGTGTGGGAGCAAGTACATAATATTATCATTGTATGTGGATGATATTTTGCTCGCCGAAAATGACTTAGAAATGTTGAATAAAATTAAAGCTGAGCTCAGTAAGAAATTTAAGATGAGGCATCATATGTCATTGGTGTACAAATCATGAGGGATAGAAAATCTAGAATGTTGAGTATAAATCAGGAAAAACATTTACACTCAGTACTCAAAAGATTTGGAATGTAAAATTACAATCCAACACCTACAGTGTTAGTCCATGACAAACGGTTATGCAAAGAACAATGTCCTGGAGAAGGGCAAAGCGTGCTTGATGTACCATATGCACAAGCAGTAGGAAGCTTGATATATGCCATGCTATGTACCAGGCCTGACATAGCATATGCAGTAAGTTTAGTTAGCAAATATCAAAGCAATCCTAGTCCAGTACATTGAGAAGATGTTAAAAGGATTATGAAATATTTAAAAGGAACTTTACACCACAAGTTAATTTATCAAGCTGATACGCTTGAGGTACTTGGTTACTCCAATGATGATTCTGGAGGTGATAAAAATGACGGAAAGTCCACTTCGGGACACTTATTCATCTTTGGGGGTGGTGGTGTTTCTTGGGGTAGCAAGAAACAAGGATGTGTTCCAAGATACACACAAGAAGCTGAGTATATTGCTGTCAGTATGGGTACTACTCACGTAGTCTGGATAAGACGATTTCTCAAAGATATAGATCTCAATTTGGTAGATAAACCAATTGAGATGTAATGTGATAATCAGGCAACAATAAGCCTAATCAATAGTGGAGCGAATAGCTCCAGAGGAAAATATATAGAAATATAATATCATTACATCGATGATCTTGTACCAAAAGGGGAAATAAAACTGACTTATATTCCCACAAGTGATATGATTGTTGATCCTTTGACAAAAGATATTCCGACAGAGAACTTCATCAAACATGTTGGTTTGATGGGACTTAGAAATGTATACGTCAAAAAAAACTTTCATGAATAATTAAAGTGATGATATATCCCATAGATAGTGGGAGTGCATCGGAATAATTAAAGAGATATGTATCTCACGAATAGTGGGAGTACATGATGATAATCTCACGGATAGTGGGAATAGTTTTATAATTCATTTGATCTTTGTTGGCCAAGTGGGAGATGTTGGGATTTGGCCGAACAAATCCTAAATATCTCGGGGGGAAGGAGTTCAAATAGTTTTGAACTCGTCAAAGGCTATCCCTAACTTACGGAGAGAATATCTCCGTGATTCCATGGAGGCGGTTCCCATGGGACGGAGATGGTCGGTGGTAAGCCTCTATAAATAGAAGATTCATTTGAGGAGAAATACATACGAGAACAAAACTTGCCATCGGAGCCCCAAAATATTTCTCCCCCTACCTCTTTCCTCTTCAGTTGGCATGGTTCGATACGAGTGATTTGTCATGTATTGGACCGGTTTGTAAAACCCTAGTTTCACTATTCTTTTGCTTCTCATAAAAATTAATATATAGTTATCTCGTCAAACGCAAAAAAAGATTATTTTAAGTGTTAATCCTTACAATTTGTCATATCTAGGGATCAACCCTCGTGATTTAAATATTTCGGTGGTGACCCTTAAAAATCACATGTTTATTTGATATAGTCATTTTTAGGGATATTTTTGAAAACTTGAAAATTGTTATCCTAATCATTTGGAAGGTCCATGATTGTGAATGCTTATAAATAAATGTCAAAATCTGAGGGGCCTATGATAGGTTGGAAGGAGCAAAAGTTTACATATCGGTTTGGTACGGAGCGAATCGTATGTACCGGACCGTACCACCCACAGACCGGTACGATCGATGAGTGATGCAATCGGTACATACACACATATTATATATTTTATTTTATATTTAACATCTCTTGATAGTTAAATTGGTTAAAGGCGTTTCTTTCTCACAGTGAGTTTCAAATTTGAAACCCAAGGATGTCATGTTTATTCACGATTTTTGTTGAAATTTTCATTACTTCTAAGGAAAAAGCGACAAAATGCGAACAACAACAGTAAGATTTGAACCAAAAACATCACAGTTAAACACGTGACATTTTAACCTACTCAACTATACATGAAATTTTAACAATATTTAATACAACAAATATTTATTAAATAATTCTTTATTTTTGGTACATTACGATACAATACAATACGGCGTCATACCATACCGTACTAGTATGTAACTAGTACGGCCGGTACGGTCGGGCCGTCAAACCTTAAGAAGGAGTTATATCTCAAAATCCCATACATAAATTATACGGGCCTCTTTGACAATCGAATTGTCGGGGAATAACATATATGATGAGAGAGAAGTGGGGGTGGGGCCCACATCCCTCCCTCACACAAATGCGTTATTCGACCTCGGGTGACACGTTCGACCCTCTGAGGTCGAATATGCTGTTCTTAACCGAAAAACAAAGAAGGCCTACATGTGCAAGGGGCTCATCCACTAGGAAAAAATACTTAAATAAAGGCTACTATATTACGAAGAAACGAATGCAAGACATTGCAATGTGTCATGGGAATTTTGAACCTTAAAATTGGAATTTAGCACCTCACCGAGGATTAAGTTTGGTCCAGATTAAGATAAGTAGAGTAACTTAACTCATTTCTTTCTCATTTTAATTTGAGAGCTTTTGGGTTAACTTATTTGGGATCTCCTATTTTAACCCATTGACATCTCATGTGATTTGTCGATTTTTGGATTAATCCTCACAAAAAATAGGTGAGGGGTAAGGAAAAAATGGGTGAGAGACAAAAATATATTTTTACACACCGGATTAAATTATCCTATCTCTGCATATGAGATGGGTTAATCTAGATTAGCTCGGATTAACCTAATTTTAAGTGAATTTGTTAAATTCATCATTGCTAAAATAAAATAAGTTAATTTTAAAATAAAAATATATTAATCTTAAGATAAGTTTGAAATAAAATGGAGCTTAGGGATTAGAAGAGGTCACACCATCTATGTTCCATGAACGAAGGAGCCACCATGCAAAACCACTACGTCATTGGAGGTGGAGTTGGCAGCAGAAGCAAATGGCCTCCAACTCGTGGTTAGTAGACTTTGACAGACTCAGTCTTGAGTGTCGCGATTCACGTTGGATCATAATTATCTCGAGTTATGATTTTTTTTAGTCAAATAACTTGTAGGAAAACAAGAGACGGAAGAACATACGTATCGTTGCTTTGAAAAGTGTCCCAATATCTCTAAGGAGACGGCCGCATCCACACTCTTTAATGTGCAAATGAGCGGAGTCGCTTGTCGGACCACCTATCTCCAGTGGAGGGCTCGAACCAAAGGATGTTGGTGATAGGATTAGAGCAGGGCTAGCACCACATGTTCCTGATCTTTGAGCATGTATTGTCCTATGCGACACATTGGTTTGTATAGTTATTTCTCCGAAGTTCCAAGCTCGGAAATATCGTTTGTACATTAATGGAAGAGCCACGTTTTTTTTAACACAAACTCTCCTATTGCCCGCCAAGTTAAACCTGTGGACGAGGCAGAGAATGATCCCTGGTGGGGAGAGGTATCGGTGGTATCGTATTCCAAGTTCACTTGTACCGACAGTGTTTTTAAGGCCGCATTTGGTTCGGCTTTTAGAGGGGATTCTAATCATTGGAATCCCTAACAAGATTAAAGTCGAAGCAAATGTTCCCAATTGACGTCGACTTTTGTGCACTGTCAACTTCTCTCGATGAAAGAGCATGACACAACCAGAGGAGGCCTGGATGATTCTCAGGGCCCATTTGGTTGGACTTTCCCCACCTACAACATTATGGAAATCCATACAGTCGTACACCGAGTATGATGTCAGAGATTTTTGTTGTGTTTAAAATCGCATTTGGAGAGTTGCAGTCATTGCACTTTCGCAAATGTGCCATGACTACATCGTCACCCGTGCCATTTGCGAAAGTGCAAATGGTAGGCGCTTAAAACCTATTTTTTTTATTTGTGCGGGTTTAAGCAGGTTTAAACAATGGTTAAATCATTTAGACGAGTCATTAAGGTGAGATTAGACGTCTACGAGTTTGACAATCCGCCCAAAAACTGGTTAGAGGGTGTTTCGCGAGATTTTTTTCTCCTCACTTACATGTGTCTGCCTCTCTCTACTTTTAAAAATTCATTTGGCACAAAAATCTAAGTGCTCATGGTGCATTTGGTTATGCTTCTATAAATGTATGAGATTTTAATCATTAAAATCTCAAAATCTATTATCAAAAGTATAACCAAATGCACCCTCAAAAGCTCTTGTGGATTACGAAGCATTGGCGTCTTTTTTACCCTTACTTTTCCCTCATTTCACGTAAATGGAGGCGGTGCATAAAAATAAAGTTAACGTAAAATGTGAACGGTAATATCGTGAATGAGTCGACAGGGCATTTCACGTGCTTTGACCTCCCAAATGAGTCGACTCAACTTTTCAAATACAGTAGACCCTCACTCAACAAATATGAGGTTCATTAATTAGGCTGCGTTTGAAAATGTTGCTGGAGGGTTGAAAATTTTCAAAATCACTATTCTGTGGGGGCAATTAATGCTACGAAGATTTGTCAGGTGAGAATCTATACGCTTCGAAAGTGAGAGAGAGAGATTTGTTGAAACAATTAATACAGAGGTAACAGCCCGTGTATTTCCTTTTTTAACCGGACATCGACGCTCGTGCCATACCCTCATAAATAATGGGCTGTCAGAGATGCAATTATATTTTTCACTCAAAATCTTTTATCTCACCGTCCAAAAGTTGGGTATTGTGAGTTTTTACAATGGCGGGCACTTAAATCGAACTGTGCCAATCTCTCTCTAAAAATGAATATCTGACTCTGCACGTTTCTCAATATCAACTTGTTCATTTGATAAAGATAAAATCTTATCGGTGGAATCTCCTCTCAAGGTGATACCAAACGCTGCCTTAGTACGCGGTAATAGTGATTTTAGAAAATTTGAAACCATGAGAAGTGGAACCAAATGTGACATGAAAAAGGTTACCCAGGGAGCATGGTATACTCCCTCAATTCTCACCTATCCGACAATTCATAGACAATCCCATAGTAGAAGGGTTTGATCACGAAGAATATGTATTATATCACGTCACGTCACATCTTTATACGTGTAAAGTAGGCACTTATGTTATAGTTAGATTTATATTTTAATGTAGTTTTGCCAATTTTTTTCCCCTTATGGTCGACTGGCATTGGCGGTCCCACGCCAATTTTTTTGTCGGAGGATATCGTAACAGCCGGTCCACACGTGACCTCACGTGACCGTCGTTTTCATATGACGAAGATTGGATGCGTTTCAACCGTACGATCATTTTCATCGGGTGAACAAACGCGATCCCCCATTTGACAGTGAGCGGGGTTGTGGCCTTTCTCCACGAGTGGACGAAGGTTATGGTGTGTGCGTAAACGATGACAAGGGAATCCTCGTCGTGGGCAGGGACCAAATTAGCTACAATGCTGAGGGGGAAGAGGTCATTTGATTAACCATAGAATATTGATATTTTATAATTATATCCCATGTCAAATCAAATAGTTTTAGAGAAATAATCTAACGGTGAATTGCAAAAAATAACTCCAGCACAAGATTTTTTAGGGTTATATTTGAAATGATTTAATATTTTTTGGGGTAGGTTACGGTCTTGACATGCCTACCTTAAAATGATTTTTAAATCATATCATATGCCTATTAGATTATTAAAAATGTGGATTGTCACCTTTATAAAAACATAATACTGAAAAAAGTATTTTCAAAATCTTCAAAAATAGATAGAAATTAACTTTTTCTCTCTATAAAAATTACAAATTACAAAGAAAAATTCATAATCTCATCTTATTTTCGAACGTTACTTTAAGATCTTTTGAAAATCTTTTTATGGTAAGTATCATGATCCTGATTGTGGGCACTGGAGTTAAAAAAAGGGGGGGAGAGAAGGAAACCCCGTTTACTTTCTTTGGCTGTCCGGTACACTCTTTCCCTTTTATTTTTTAGTGCGTATGGACGGCACCAATTCATCCACGCGGTCGTGCAACGTGGCCCGTGCATCTCCATCACACGTCACAGGTAGGGATGTTCATAATTCCGTTCAAATTGAATCACACCGAATCGAATCGAATTTCGGTTCGATTTGAACTTAAATTCGGTTCGATTTGATTTTATAACGTCTGAAATCGAATCAAATCAAATAAATTAAATTTATTATTTATATTTATATTTTATTAATATTATATATCATGAATATATTAAAATATTTAAAAATATATAATTACATAGACATATAAACATATAAAATATAATTTTTTATTTTTTTATTATATATATAATTTATTAAATTCATATATATTATAATAAAATATAAAAAATTTGAATTTGAATTGAATCAAATCAAATCAAATTAAAATTGATTCGATTTAATTTGAGATTTAATTTAATTTAATTTAATTTAATTTTAAAAAAATCTCCAAACCTAATCAAATTTAACCGTGAACACCCCTAGTCACTGGTGCGATGCCCTGGGAGTGGTGCGATCCAACGTCACGTGCAATCTGGCAGCCCCCGGCGCATTTTATACCCCATACGTGATTTCGCGGCGCTAGCGTGAGCCGGACGACAGGGTCCGTCCTTGGCCAGGCCGCCGTCCGAGGTGCGGCCTTTAAAGTGGGGAAGGCCAGGCCTTGTGAAGCGGCTCCAAAGCTGCGAGCTTTTATTGCTTTATTCTCTCCTTCGCACCGAGGCGGGTCCGCGCGCAGAGAGAGAGAGAGAGAGAGAGAGAGAGTGCGAAGAGGCACAGAGAAAGGAGGCATCTTTCTGAAGCTGATTTGGGAGAACTTGAGGTGAGAGTATGGTGATGGGTTGTTTGTTCCTTTTGCATTTCCTTGGTATTCTGTGTTTCCTTTTGCTGTAATTCATTTCTTCGTCGGGTTTCTGGGTAGTGGATTGTTCTTTGTTTCTTGTCATGTCTCCCTTGGGATGGGAGAGGCTTCTTCACTCTATGTTCTTCTATTTGTCGTGGTTGGTTGCGTTCCATTTGTAGCGGAAGCTGGAAATGTTTTGGGAGATGTCGATCCTTTCCCAGTCGGATTTTGATGTTTGGAACCCACTACTAGACAAGGGATTCTGGTCCTCTTGGAGGAAATAGTTGCAGGGGAAGGCACAGAGGAAAGGGGAATGACAAGCCCCTTTTCTAGTCCTCTTGGATTTATTAGAGTTCAGCTGGAGTCAGCAAGGGCAAAGGGAAGAGGAAAACGTCATTCCGTTGTTCCTGAAATCTTTTTGGTCTGTGGTTACTACCTATGGGATTCACAAATTTCTACTCTTTTAGCCGTTTTCTTTTCTGGTATTCTTTAAAGGCTGGTGGATTGGTAGTTTTTGCTTAAGTGTTAAAGGTTTGTAACACTAAATAGCCATTTTTTTGTTTGTTCTCTTGCCATATTTTGCGTTATCTATTACAAAATATGGAGAAGTTATTTGTGATGTAGAGCTGAACGTCAGAGGAAAAATCATGAGTTCGGAAGGAAAGGAATTTTCTAATGGCTTTTCAAAAAAGGAGGGTAAAAACAAGAGAAGATTGATCATGCTATCGGGTTTTGCTTTGGTTTATTTTTGTCCAACATCTCGATCTCTTCTGGTGCCCTCCTCACCGTTTTCTGGTTCTTCCACTTCTGATTAGCGGTTGGATTGATCTACCGGTGACCATAAGGTTTTCAACCGGACCCGTATCAGATCTCTCTGAAATCCTTTTCGTGAATAACAAGATGGAAGTAGATGAAAATTATACTGGTTAGCGCAACGATTGTCGTCGTCGTCTTCGCGATGTATAAGCATGCCAGCGGACCTTGAGAACTTTTGCCTTTGCAAAATGTTTTCTATTTTTTTTTGGTGGGTCTGATTTGAATCCCTCAATTTGCTGTGAGCAGGTGGGCAAAACCGGATTAGATATAGTAGAGAGTGATGGAATTGGCTGACAAGGCTGTTGGGTTTCTTCTCTCCTCGTTAAGCTTGTCGATATTTGTCTATTACACTTTCTGGGTCATCATCCTGGTCAGTACACCAAACTGGAGCTGCGGCTGCAATCTTTGTTTTGATTCTTGCTTCTTTGGATTCTTTGACGAGCATCTAGATTGGTGGGAATTTTTGCAGCCGTTCGTGGACGGGGACCACTTCATACATAAATGTTTCCTGCCCCAGGAGTATGCTATAATGATACCGGTGGCTGCTGGCGTCGTGCTCCTCAGTCTGTTGTGCATCTTCATTGGGTATGTGATGCTGAAATCGAAGAAGAAGAGAGTGTGATGCTGCTCAAGTGTTCCTCGTGGTGATGTAATTTGATTAGGAGGTGGGTTGGATTATCAATTATTTTGGACATTACTTGTGTGGTTTCTTTGTAGTTTCAGGTGTAAATCATGAGTGTGTGAGGGTGCCTAACATTCTTGTGTCATTTAACTTTGTTGGTTTATATATTGTTTGCCATCTTATTTCTTACAGAGAAGGGTTGGTTAGTATCTGAGTTTTTCTAACTCAGATAACTTGAATACAAGTCTTTATCTGCTAATTAACCCAGAAGCATCCATGCTTCTCTCTATCCCCAAAGTACTTAATTAAGATGCCTTTAAAGTATTGCTTGTTGGTTTCTTCATTGCTCTAGTAGATTTTGTATAACCAGAATTTTGTCCCTCATATTGAGGGACGTTGAACATTCATGATATTTTAAAAAAATACACAAAAATAGGGTGTAAATACTAACTAAATGAGGGAGGGAAGATCAGTATATACAGTATTTTGGGTGCTGAGGTTCACTTCACATAAAAGGGTTATATATTTATCATATAGAATCTGAGGTCCAATTACTGATGTTATTTTGTAGCTCAGCTCATAATTTATTGGAAGTCTATTCCTGTGGAAGTAACAGTTTAACTTCTGCTTCTCCAAATTGTTTAGATGCACATATTTCAGATTCCAATGAATTAAACATTTGGCATTAGCTGTTGCATGCAAACCAGAGGTTGGAATTATACATGTCTTTGGTTCAGATTTGATAGCTGTGAATCATTTTCTGTTATTTATATATGGGATTTTGTTACATTCTGCTGCCAAGGTTTTGTCCCCTAGCAGCTGACTCCAATGAGCCACACAATCAAAGATCATGCTGCTCTAGTTGGAAAACAAAAAAAACAAAACAAAACAAAGTAAAAGGAAGGGCGAACAGGTGCACTCCAGATGAACCCGGCACACTGTTCAATTCCCATCTGGGCGATTGGATGGTGCCCCAGATTCCTGGGATGCTTCGTCACCTGTGCACAGGGGAGATGTGTGTACCCCGCCCCCCCCACGGGCAATTCCTGGGGCACCATTAATTGCCCAAATGGGGCAATCGCTGTAAACCCCTCTCTTTTCATTTTTGTAAGGAAAAAAACTTCCCTAGTTTTCTGGCAAGCATTTTAACCCGTGAATTTAAGTGTGCCACAGGTGCGCAGCATTTCTGTATGGTCTGCAGGCAGCAGAGGAGCGTACTCTAACCAAATTTCTAGTGGGACTATGTGAGGTTGATTTATGATTTTGAATCATCAGAAATCTGAGGGAACATACCAAAATACTACTGATGTGTACTCTAGTAAAATTTACACTCTTCACACTTTATTATGACGGTTTGCTTTTTAAGATGTTGCTTTACTTATAGAAGTATATCATTTGATCTTTCTGGGTCGACTTGAACCCCCTTGTTAGGTAAAGAAGAAGTTGAAGATAAAGATGATGAGGGGCGGCGGTGCCTCAATCTGCCTAGATCAGATGAAAATCGTGTGATGGAGCATGAGAGGTTTCACAAAGCTGGAGAAGCAATGGGAAGTTCACAGGTCCACTAGGTCTTTCAGGTTAACTATTAGTGGATGAAGGCTAGCAGATAGAAACACAGAAGGAGACAGAAACTTGGTTGAAGAGAAGTGGCATGATGTATATGCTTATTGCAAGGGGTCAAAGTTCAGTTCCTAGAGTTGTCATTTGTTTCGGTAAGAGTACTGAATACTGGCCAAGCGACCCATTGTATGGTTCAGCAACAATAGTAGTAGCATATTTTCATTTTCTGGTAGTGACAACTCAAATTCAACGTCCATGTTGCTATTGGATGATATGAAGTTAATTAGACAAAGGTGGATGGGCATGGGTTGTAGTGACATCTAGAGGAAAGAGCAGCTCAGCATCGCTACTGCAACATTTTTATTGACATGCATTGGTGTGTGGTTTGATGATACGGCTGCTGGCAACACACTATTTCATTGTGTAACCAGAGTATGGGGCCCAGGGGTTAATTGGAGGGTGGATAGATTGTTGGTGTACTGTCTGATACATTTTGTGGATGGTTGCATGGAATGTAGAAATTACAGAGTTTTAGAAGACCTCTTAAGTTTTAATACATACTTCAGGCCGAAGCCTCTATGTATCACTAGACCAATCAGGGTACCGGCGGCAGCGAAGGGCATGTGAATGTGCTTGTAGAGGGATGTAGGCATGATCTAAGCTGGACAAGAGTGGATAGAAAATGGAGAAGGGACGTTTATGGAACGTGTATGAGATAAACAGGTATATTCTGGATAGTGTTTCAGGCACTGCAAATGCATCTTGACTCGGGAAACCTTTGCCATAAAAGAGAATTGATAATACGACCCACCTCCTAATCAAATTACATCACCACGAGGAACACTTGAGCAGCATCACGCTCTCTTCTTCGATTTTAGCATCACATACCCAATGAAGATGCAGAACATTATAGCATTATAGCATTATAGCATACTCCTGGGGCAGGAAACATTTATGATAGTAGAAGTAACAAAGCTTGAAATGTCTTATAAGTTTGCAGTGTAATCTCCCGAGGTCCATACATCTGTAGAAGCAACAAAGCTTCTCAGTGGTTAGTTACCACTTGCACAAGATGATGGTAGCAGAAGTAGTTTCACCCCATTTCAGAGAAAGGATTGTGGAACACATATTGACAAAAGAATATAAGACTAATTAACCCTGCGCAGATATGTGTGTATATAAATTGACGGCGGTTTACAAGATTTGACCGGCAGACATCTGAACTTGCAGATGATAACCTGTGAAATGAATTGACCTTTTTGCCAGGAGAACCTAATTAACCTTCTTTTCCCGTGTTACACCAAATCTGTACAAAATGATCCACGCCATCCTCTAAAAAACGTACATAGAGGAGGAGAAGAACAGAAACTCCACTGCTTCCGGTTTCTTCTCTTTCCCCACAAGATGCAGTGCCCACTGTGTTAGAGAGAGAGAGAGAGAGGTTGTCTTCCATTATGGGCAACTCAGAACCAGAAGGGCGCCGAAGCTAAGGCCGGGATGGCGGTTTGCTGAGCAGCAAGGTGGCTGCAAAACAGGGAATGAAAGAGAAGCGAATATCACCACCGTAATCAGTAGAAATTAAACAAACCTGATGACACAAGAAAAAAAATCACCTTTTGATATTTTTCTGATGCTTGGTGTGCTACGTAGATGTTTAAATTTTGCAAAGAAAAGGGAAAATTTCAATGATTGGAATGCAAAGAAAAGGGAAAATTCCAATGTTTGGAATTTGTATCATAGGATTTTCAAAGTGTTAATTTTTAATCAGATTTGGATGATGGCATGGCAACTGTAAGGCAAATGTAGCTTTTGATGTTAAGTTGGAGTCGGGTAGACGACAACTAAAGGGATACTTTTTATGGAGTTTCGTAGACCATAGGGTCCAAAACCCACAACGTCGGCGCTACCTAAGGTAAACCGCTACCGCCGGATCATCAGACCGCATCGTCCCCTCCCAAACGAAACACGAAACCAAGACGTGAAGGCACGGGAGCTTACCCGTTGCTGCTCCCCCGGCTGCGAGCCCTCGTTACCGCGGCAGGCAGTGAGATGGGGGCCTTCTTCGTCTTCTCCGGCGCTGTGACCCTTGCGTCTGCCCTATTCTTCTCCCCCTCCGCGGCTCCTCCGACGCGGACCACCGCGTTCTCCGAGATGGGGCCGAGCGACGGCCGCCACTGTGCATCTGCCGGCCGGTGGCGCCGCTTCTGGCCCACGGCAGGGGCGGCGGCACCCTTCGGCTGCTGGTCTGAAGGTGTTGCCTCTACCGCCGCATCCAGCCTTGATGCCCTCTTCGGGTAGCCACAGCGCACCAACCCCAGAAACCCCATCCCCCCCCCCCTCTCTCTCTCTCTCTCTCTCTCTCTCTCTCTCTCTCTCTGTGTGTGTGTGAGACACCTTCTTGGCCTCCCTTTGGCGCCATTTATAGGCTACGGGACGGAGGGGGGGAGAGACGAAGAGTAGAGAAGGAGATAATTACCATAACACCGCCCGCCAACACCGTTGCAACAGCATGCAGGTGCGTGGGCCTGGAATGCCGGACCAATAAAGAGTGACCCATGGATCTGGACCTTGCCGGACTGGAGGGGGCATTGGGGGTGATGCAAAAGAAACACCCATCACCCATGACCATAATTAGGATAATTGTTTTTTAAATAAATATATCCATAAGCCTTAAATACCTTTCTAATGTAAGAATGTATATGCTGGTAGTGTAAATAGCATTTGATGAGGTCAGAATCATCAAATGGGTTAGTAGGACAAAGATGGCCTCTGTCCATTTGCGTTCAGGCTCAGAAAGTCCTTCTTTGGTAACATATTAAATTTAGTTCGGATTAACTTAAGTGGTTTAATTTATGTAGCTCATTTTTATTCTAATTTACTTTGTTTACAAGTGATTTAACCCAGATTAAGTTAAGTGGATTAATCTGGTAGATAGAGGTGTAATTTGGTAAAAAAATTGAGTTAATCCTGAGCGGCACTGGCGGGTGAGGGGGAGATCAGGAAGGGGGGAGGGGGTGGTATCGGCGGGTGAGGGAGAGGGGGGTGAGAAGTGGGGGCAAAAGGAAAATTTTATACATCAGATTAAGTTATCCCACCTCTTGAGGTGAGAGAGAGAACTTAATCCGGCTTAACCTTAAGTTGCATCATTTTTAACTTGATCAGCCAAATCCACCCTGTCAAAGCAAATTAACTTTGGAGTTTAGTCGACTTAATCTTGGGCTAAATCCGAAACAAAGCGGTGCAAAAGGATCGTGCCGTAATGGGCCTGGACGGTCAGAACAACGAGGACTTGGACCTTTCCGCAGTCCCGAGGAATCGGTGGTTGTTCCCACGATGAGCTACAAAGGCTATTAAACCTTCGGATGGTTAAGTCAACAAAGATATTTTAGATTAGGAGGTCTTGTTTCTGACTATTGGGCCAAAAATCTGGAAACCCCAAAGGAGTTAAGGCAGGAATCTAGAGTGGGCCCAGTAAGGATTGCATTTATCTGACATGCATCCATACGTATCCCTCTCAAAAGGAGGCATGCATTCAGAGTGAGAGCGCCATCTTTCCATCCTGCCCAATAGACTTCCTCCTCTGGAAGGCAGTATCTGATGTGGGGTAGGCTCGTAGAAAGCGGTGGAAGAACCCTGGGAGAGAAGTGAAGCAGAGTGACCCCCAGGACCTTCTCTCCTATGCACTCTCCTCCACATACTGTTCACAAACCTCCGAGAAAGAATCATTTATTCCAGCTAACGTCCAGCTAAGCTAAGGTGTCCCCTCTGTGCCCAGGGAGCTCCCTCCCTGTTGCCTATCAGATCAGGCAACCAATGGGTCATTTAATGGAATGAGCGAACCAGGCAATTGTCTGGTGGCTCCAAGCACATGATGGCCCCAGAACTTGTGACATGGCATACTCCACCCGCATGCCATCTGCACATCTTTGTGTTGTCACCTTCAAGGGAAGATCTCTCTCTCTCTCTCTCTCTCTCTCTGTGTTACTCCCTTTCTTTGTCTTCCCACAGTCTCTTGCAGAGTCTTGATGCCACAGTCGAGATGCCACAATTGAAGTGATACATTCTTGGGTTTGGTTTACAGATGTCCTTCCAGGAATTAAAATTGCATGCCAGGCTGACATAAATTTAAAGAGCAAGGACTTGCACTGCAGGGCGGATGGATTGATTTGTCACTCTCTTGATCATGAAAGCCCTCCCATGCATGGCCCCAGCTGCTGCATCCGCTGAAGCTGGCAAAATAATTAAATGCTGCTGGGGATGGTTAGCTGGACACATCCAATTATCATGATAGGTACTGCACCTGGATGAATGACAGGAAAATGTTAAAGAATGGGAGCATCCACTCATTTCCATGCACAAAGAAGCACCGGTGGTCATTGTAGAATTAGTTTATGGCCTTTAATTAGCATTAACCAGGGATGCAGATGGGCCGTGTTCGGTGTGGATATGAGGTCTACCCATGACCCCATCCAATGACATTTTATATTATTAGGGATTTCTAGTTTTTAGCCTCTTAATTTAAAAAAAATAAGAAAAGACCCCCTAATCCACTTATTTAGCTAAACCCCTCCCCCAAAATCTTCGAGCTCTAAAACCCATCGACTTAACAACGGTCCAAAAAAATATAATATATCATCTTATTTTGGGGAATATTTCATCTACTCTCTCCTGTTAATTATTTCTTTCTAATATTACCCTCCCTATCTTTCTCTCTCTCACACACACCCTCTCTCTCTCTCTCTCTCTCTCTCTCCACACACCTATCTCTCTCTCTCTCTCCCATCCACCGGTGTTGGACGGCGAAGCCCCCATCTGGTTTCCTGCCCGCCTCCACCCTAGTTAGCCGTCAGAGCTCCTCTGTACCTACATCGTCATCGGCCACTTGCTCGAGGAGAGGGAGAGCAAGAGAGGGGAGAGGTGACGGTGACATGGGCAGCGTGTGGCGTTAGGTGACGAAGGGTGAAGGGGAGAGCTCGGGGGGGGGGGGGGGGGGGGGGGGGGGGAGAAAGCGAGAGAGTTGAACTATGACGATGGAGAGCGGTGGAAGGATGGGGACCTCAAGCCACCTATGGCGGGAGGTGCGAGGGAGCAAGAAGGTGGGATAGGGGCAAGAGCATATTCCTCCTTCCCTCACCTCCATCCTCCCCAACCTTGGGTCAAGGAATGGGGGAAGGGAGAGCTTGCAAGTCCAGCGCGACCACCACCGTGAGTTCCACCCGGTGTTAGTGGGGATTCCACATCTAGAGTTTGCTCATGTTAGTTCCCGAAGATAACGTGGCTGCTTCGTCATCCACGCGTGGGCAACCTGCGGGAGGTGACGGTCATCTTCGGCCCACTGACATCGACGGGCATCGAGCGGCTAGAGCTATTGGATGATGAAGGCCACTTGTTGAGCTTCTAAGCATCAGTCAAGCCTGCAACTTCGTTGGATGCCCTCCTCCACTGCAGCTCCTCGTCAACAAAGCCTATAGCGATTCCTTCCACTAGATCCGACTTCTCAGAATATCACCAATAGTATTTCCCAACTATGCATTGCCCTTTGTCATTGATACCCCCCGTCACCATCTCCCCGTCTCTCCCCCTACCCCCATTGCATTCTCTCACTGCATTGGCCACCGTCTCCCTCCCTCCACCGAGCCACCATGCCCAAAGAGCATTGCACCACCACCTTCTCACAACAAACCATCTTCTCCAACCAATGAGCACCACCCCCCTCCGTTGCATTTGTCGACTGCTATCAGTCCCCCAGCCACACTGCACAGTATCACCACCGATCGGCGCCTAGCCCCGCCTCAGCCCCTCCAATGTTGACTCTCTCTCTCTCTCATCACCGATCGGCGCCTAGCCCCACCTCAGCCCCTCCAATGTCGACTCTGACTCTCTCTCTCTCTCTCTCTCTCTCTCATTTCATTGTATCGAGTTAAATTAGTTAAAGGGCTTTTTTGGGTCATTTCATTGTATCGGGTTAAGTTTAACCATATTTCAGTTACATAATGTGGAGAAAATCAATCCAGAGAATTTTTGTTTTTTTGTAACGAAGAAGATTTTGAGGGCTTTTAATTAAAAAGATGGATTAGGAGTGTTTTTTTCTAATTTTTAGAAGTTAATTACTAAAAATTCCTTTATATTATCCGTATCTTATTTGTATTCGATAAGCGCACATATTGTTTGAAAACACAACCTTATCCGACAACACTAGTGGTATCTTTATCATATGGTTTATAACTAATTATCGATAACCTAAGGATATATTTAAGTAAGTCAGGTTAAATAATAATTTCACAAGAGTAAAAACAAATCCAATAGAGGCTTAACTAATTGAACATAAAAACTTTATATATATATATATATATATATATATATATTATCGATAGATTTTAAAAGAGCCCTACAATCATAAAAGGAAGAGTTAACAGGAGACGAGTAGATGTCGAAATTTCTAGGGTGTGACAAGTTGGGGCCACGAGCATTGTTTAGAAGACAGTGCCTCAAGACCGTACGACTTAAGTATGCAAACGAAGCACTAGAAAAACACTCTAGCACATGAGCATTGACTCTTTTATTGAAGATTTACGTCTTTTATTGGTTGAGGTGATATGTCTCAATATATTCACTATCTCAAAATATTTAATTGAGATTTATGCATTAATTGAGAAAGTGATGTAATAAGATAATTCTTTTATTACCTTAAAAATATGATTTGATAGTTTTGAGATAGTATGTATCTCTAATTGAGTTGAGATATCATTAACATATGAAAATTAATATTAGTATTAACTTTTTAAATAGTTTTAATATTATTTTTTGAGACTATTAATATTTATGGTCTCATTGTATTTTAAGATTTATATCTTATAAGATTTATAGAAAGTATCTCGTAATCCGCATAAACCTTTTAAACTATAACTATGAGTGTAGAACACGGTTCGATGACAACAGTTCAATTGATGTTTTACTTGGTGTTTTCCTGATTCAATTGGGTTCGTTTTGTTCCCCACTCCTGATCAAGGTTTTCTTCACGACAGTCCGAAGACGCCGCCCCTTCCTTATTCTCCTCCTCCTCTACTGCTCTCCCCTCCCCGTCCCCCGCCGATGTCGAACCCCCTCCTCGTGCTCTCTCTCTCTCTCTCTCCCTCTTCCTCTCTCTCTCCAATCTCCCCGTACACCACCGTTCGTAGGCAAGCCCCCGGATCGCCCAATCCCACCAGTCACACACCGTTCTTCCTCCCTTCATCCCAACGCCACTGGGGTTTGTCCTCCTCCTATGAGCTTTCCAAGTCCCTCCCATGGCGGACGAGGCCAAGGGCAACGCGGCGTTCTCCGTCGGCCGCTTCGAGGAGGTTGCCCGCCACTTCTCCTAGGCGATCGACCTAGCCCCCTCCAACCACGTGTTCTACTCCAACCGCTCCGCCGCCTACGCCTCCCTCCACCGCTACGCCGAGGCACTGGCCGATGGCCAGAAGGCAGGATGACTACAATCCAATAGTGCAAAATATAATAAAAAATTATTTATTATATAACTTAAACAATATCAGACAGGTATATCCAATAACATAGGTTTGATAGTGGTATTTTTGTTATCTTATCAGTTATATATCTCAGTTTAAAAAATTATATCGGTTACTATTGACCAACCTACAGATTAATAATCATTTCAATAAACAAGTTATCTGTTACTGTTAGCATTTACATGTGATCCACTTTCCTGGAAGAGGAAGTTATCGTGGAATGACTTCTTTTTTCTTTATAATTGGGCACTCTTCCAAGCCACTATAAATTTGTAATATTGTTGCAAGACTCGAGTCCATGCACATTGAGACTGTTATGATCTCTCTTTTTTTCATATTTTATACATTGGAGTCGTCACAACACTCCTGGAGGGTTGTTCCTTCTTCTTCTTCATTTTCTTTCTTTTTAACTTTATTTTCCAATTATGGGCAAATCATTCTCTCATGTTGATATGGGAAATGGAAGGATTGGCATGATGCGTCATGTCCATTATTTTGATGAGTAATATTTTGTGCATCTAATTCGGTGCACAAAACCACATCAATTTATAACATTTATTCTTATTGACTCAAAAAAAAATGAAATGACTCTTTCTGTACGGAAAAAGACGTCTAGCGTCATACTCATATGGTATGTATGTTTGCACGTTCAATACGGAGCGCACTCAGTAGAAAAAACACAGGAATGAAATATTTTATAGAAGAATGAAATATTTTATTATAGGAATGAAACATTTGATATAGAATTGAAACATTCTGTGAAGTTTTGTTATTATAACAAAATATTTCATTTCTGTAATATTTTATCCTTATAATAAATATTTCGTTTATATAACAAAATATTTCATTTATATAAAATATTTTATTCATTCATTTCTGAAGTCAAATAAAATATTTCGTTCTTATAACAAAATATTTCATTCATATGTAAAATATTTCAGTATTACAAAATATTTTAGTCACATGTTTCTCTGTTGAGTGCGCTCCATCTTTAATGTGCGAAAAAATGGACCGTAGAGTTATGACGCAGGATGTACGCAGAAATGGTCATTTCACCTTTTTTTAAGGATAAATTAGAACACAAATTATATTTTGACATGGTTTGATGCATCAATTTCGGTGCACAAAATATTAGTCTATTTTCATATGATAGTTAATTAATTAGCGATGAATGGAGATTGTATGTCAATATTGTTCGGAGTTCCAAAAGTTAATTACATGCGGGAAACTTTCCTTAACGTGAGGATGTTGTGGATGTGGCTTCAACTATTCTCGCCCACAAGCGTCTTCAACTTTCCTATATGTAAGAGATAACATTTCTAGTATTTTCATGCAAGAAGAACGATATGTACACTTGCATTTATTTTAAAATGTATCTTATAAATCTACAATGAGTAAAAGTTGGTGTACATTTTTTAAATTACGTCTCGACTTTGGGACCACTCGAACTGCACATGCTTATAAGTCATAGTATGACAGATGATTCAAAAATCTAAAACAACTAAGAAAGATGGGATATCCGTAATGGGTCAGAAGTACCGAGTGTTTAATCTCAAAACTACCGAGTGTGAACAATTATTGTTGATTAATTTTGACTAATTACAGGTTAAATTTCTTGTAACAACTCATTATCCTGAACCAAAAAAAATGATTTTTAGGCTCTTGAATCAAAAGTAAATAAAAGAAATTTACAGGAGTGGCCCAATGTCTTCCCCGCAAAATAACTAAACTGAAACGCATAGAACTCCAACGTTACTTCCAATTAGGGATGTCAACGGGTCGGATATGATACAGATAGCGGACTATCCGTATCCGTATTCGATAGGGAAGAACTGTATCCGTTTACTGTTCGCTAAGTATTCGAAAAGTGGTATATCCGAAAATCGTTATCGAGTATCCGAAAAATACGGTTAACGGACGGTTAGCGGATAGTTATCGAACATAAAAGTATATATAAGATTAAAATTTAAGATGTAAATTAACTCAATTAGAAAAAAATCTAAATTGAAAATAATAATCCATATGATAAACAAACACATTTCAATTTAGTTCTTATATCATCGTTATCTATGAGTCAACATATAATACAATTAAAAGTATATAAATATATAATATTATAATATCTTTAAAGATAATATGAAATATATAAAGCTTAAAAAATAAAATAAACTAACACTTTTGAACTTTAATCTCCATCGTATTCTCATTCTTTATACGTACCTTTCATGAAAATAAAGAATATATTAACTTGATAATTTAAAATTTATAAAAATATTTTGTAATTTAAAAATATTTTACCATCGTGAAAATAGAAATAACTTAAATTATACACATATCTCATCTTCAATATCATTTTCTTCAAGACACTAAATTATTTGAGTCAAATGCAAACTTGTTTAATGGTAACGAACGAATACGGATTCGGAATGAGATGTCCGTATCCGTATCAACTAAGAAATCAAATATATCCATATTCGTATCCGTTAATTTATCGGAAAAAAAAATACTATCCATTTGATGTTCGTTAAACTAACGAAACGGACGGTTATCGAATTATCAATTATTATTGACATCCCTGCTTCCAATTAATAAATTTACGTGAGGTCATCCAGGGATGCATGACCCTAGATTTTCTGATTCGTCAAATCACTTTAAAAAAAAACAACCTCCACACTCGCATCGCTGTGTTTCCTGCACAGGCCTAGACCATCGGCCTGCTGCTATACCACTGGGAAGTCCTCCCTCTGCTGGAATCGACAGTGAATTTATAAGTCATCTGAGAAAATTAATCACCACGAAAAGATGATTCGCATCCGTTGCAATTCGCACACATTCAAGAATACATTAAAAAAGGTTTTAAAATAGAACTAATCTTAAACCAGAAGTCTATAATATTGCATACCCAAAAACCAACCGGATAGAAAACATTAGCTAAAAGACCACAAAACTAGTATCTCATCACGGCCCTGAATGTTCAGATGTACGCAACAAAAACTAATGAAAGAAACTTGTGAACAACAGGAGGTGGAACTCGGATTAAGCACTCTTCTCCGCTTTGGCAGCTGTGGCGGCAGCCTGGCCACGAAGACGACCGGTCCTCCTGGCAGCGATGAGACCGACCTTCTGCCCGGGGGGAGCATCACGGCGGACTGTGCTGGCATGCCCAATGTGCTGGTGGTTACCACCACCGTGAGGATGCTCCACTGGGTTCATAGCAACACCGCGGACCTTGGGCCAGCAGTTCCTCTTCACCCTGTACTTGTGGAATGCATTTCCGGCCTTGAGCATGGGCTTCTCGGTTCTGCCACCGCCGGCCACCTGGCCGATCATGGCACGGCATCCACTTGGGACAACCTTCTTGGCTCCAGATGGGAGCTTAATCCTGGTAAAAATCATCAGGTTGAAGAAACCAGTGAGTGAAAATTATGTGTTGGGGAGCACGTGGCATACTAAAAAGGAAACGGAACACTACTTCCGGACGAACAAAAATGTACTCTAACTAAGAACAGGGCTCGCGAGATGTTAACAAGTTGGAGTTATAAGCATTTCTAGATTATTTAACTGAAAAGCCACATTACGCTGTGACACTACAGGATTCCTGGTCTATTCAACCTCTCAAAACCAATATTCCCAAAAAAGGTATCTGGGCACGTATACTTGCTGCGATGTCCAAAGGGTCAGCATCGAGTATAGGCCGGCCAGAGGACGCATGTGAGCAACCGGGCAATTGCCCCCCAAACTACACCAGCCTTTTGAGAAAAGACTGGCAACAAAACCAAATAGACTGCAACCATCTCAAGGCAAAAAGGCTTCACATTGGACAAAAAAGAAATAAATAGGGGGCATCATAGTATGATTCGTAACATAGCAAATAATTTCTTTTACAGGGAGAGATGGCTAAAGACACTGGGGACTAGCGGTTTCAGATTGACAACACATTGTAATGTATCATTAAATAGGGGGAATTACCCGATCGCATGCATCTTACTTTTTATACAATTTTGACTCATGTCCATATTTCTCCACTTCCTAGTTTCATGCAAATGGTAAATGAAAGTTGCAAGGGTCTAGAAAATCACGAGCAGAAACATTGATCTCCTAACTACACAGAGCAGCAGCCAATATTGTGATGACAAGGTTTAGGTGGGGATTACCTTGCAGAAATTGCAAAAATGTGGAGAACATGAAAGAACATATAGAAAGGTGTGATCATCAAAAGCCATAGATTCTATGATTGTAGTGAAACAGAAGTGAGATAGAGACCTGACTCTGAGAATACCAGCTAGGAAAAGGGTAAAAAGAATAGAAACCTTACGCAAGCAGTGATAAGAGGTGCCTAGGGCAATCACCAAACACGCTGGCACCTCATTTCCCAAAGAAATTCCAGTCGATGTTAACTGGCAAATTATAAACTACAGCAAGTTAAAATGAACCAAAGCAACAGATACTGTGTAGAGTTGGGTTCCCATTCTAGGACTCTCGCCCACACATCCCAATTGCTCTTTCTGGTAATCAGAATCTCGAGAAGACCCATTTCCTGGTTTGCCACAATTTGTTGAAACGAGATTAACTTTTAATTCTTGAGTCAACTTTGATGGGAACTTTCCTTCCTGTTTCCTTTTTTTTGTAAACCACCAGAGACCTTCCACATCAATAAAGGGGCTCCCTCAAGCATTCTCACTCCCACGGGACTCCTTTTCTCTGGTGAGGCACTCCAAATGTGATTAACAAACATGCACAAAATATGTGCAAAATGGCTTCTTGGAATAGGTATCAAGGATTGGCTGAATGCATGTGAGCATGCTACAATTTTTCCAATTCAATGCACACCACTAGGTTTCAATCATGGGTCCTCAAAAATCCAAAGGGCGACTCAACGTAAAATCATTAAGGCTCCAAGAATAAAAGATCATCTGAACATAATCGTTATAAAATCACAACTAAATAGAATTCGGGTACTTGAAGGCTTGAAGTTACAACCCATATGAAGGGGGAAAAAGCAAATTCACCGTCTGAGTATCTTTTTATCCTCAGCGAAACACTCGATCCAGCATAGAGTCGTAACCGACTTTTCCAAAGAAAACATAAACTACGATATATAACGAGCCATTGTACGCGCGGATCTAGTACGAGAGACCATATATTACTGAAAGATATCAACAACGGAGATAGAAACCCCGAAGCGACGAAATGGCAATATACATTCATGCCCAAATCGAGTAAGTTGACGAACATGGAAAATCTCAGATCCAGCAAACAACAACCTGATCTACTACCAACTATCAGGAATACAGCAAACAATAACCTGATCTACCACCAAACGACCAGGGGGAATGAAGAAGGCAAGCTTGGAAGCAAAGAGTAGAGATCACCTGGAGGTTCCGTTATCAGGGTTGTGACTGATGACGATGGCGTAGTCCCCGGAGGCCCGGGCGAAAGAGCCGCGGTCACCCACGTGGTGCTCGACGTTGCAGACGACCGCACCCTCCGGGATGGAACGGAGGGGGAGGACGTTGCCCACCATGAGGTTGGCCTTCTTGCCGCAGAACACGAACTGCCCGGTGTACATGCCCTCGGCGGCGACGAAGAGCTCCTTCTGGTGCTTGTAGCGGAAGGGGTGGCGGAAGGTGACGCGGGCCAGCGGCGCGCCGCGGCCGGGGTCGTGGAGGATCTCGGTGACGACGCCCTTGAGGTAGCCATTCCGCTCGCCGAAGTCGAGCGAGCGGAAGCGGGCGGGGCCCTTCCGGTGGTGGGTGTGGGATCGGAAGACCGACCCAGCACCCTTCCTCTGAGCTCGGATGACGCGTCCCATGGCGGCGGGGAGGGCGGGGGGGGGGGGTATGCCGGGGCGGCTAGGGTTCTTGGAACGGTCCGCGGGCGCGGCGCGGGGGAAGAGGGTAGCGTTTTTAAGGGTTGCGGAGAGGGGATGGTTGAGAAAATGGCCCGCGTTGGACCCGAAATAACGATAATGCCACTCTCTCCGGTTCCTGACCCAGTGGAGCCGGTCCGGTTCGCCCAAAAAAATTACATGCTTCGCGACGTTTACGTGCATGTATGTCATGCCCACAACTATATTAACACTGACATGTTAAATCTAATTAGTCAAATGAATGAGCTTCGGGCATGGATTTATTTTGATCTTTTAAAAAAATTATAATAACACTTTCAGTTTTTTTATCAATGGTAAAAAAAATAAGTGAAAAAAACTCTAAATGTGGGAGGAACATACGTCACGCATGCAACACAACCAACTCATATTATGTACGAAAGAGCGTGAGTTTTCTTTTGAAATTTTTTATGTTACATAACGAAAGTTTAGACAGTAAATATGTATTACATAAAATGATATGTATTCGTTACATAAGACTATCACATACGTCATGTAGTAAATGTGGATACTAATGTAAGTTTCATAAAATATCAATTGCTAGTACGGATAATGGAGAAATGTGGATGGTGGACAGAAAGAGACTCCTCGGTGTTTGAGAGTATCAACTTGTCTACTTCAATGAATAATAGAGTAGACATGAAAAAAGAGGGAATGGAGATTAAAATGTTTTAACGTGTCCCTATTTTCAGCACCAATAATGTTCATTCTCTGGAGAGTTCCAATTATCAAGTGTATTGCAGTAGCATGTGCCTTCGAGTCCTGGAAGACGCCAATTTTCAACTACAGAAGGGGGGGGGGGGGGAGGAAACCGGAACATAATAGAAAGAAGGGAACCAATTCGTGATTCTAATTTTATGTTCCAGAAGCACTTGTTTCCAATAAATAATGGGTCCAAGAGATTGTTACAAAAATATCATGACTTATTTCAATTTCATCATATGACACACTACTAATACAAGATTAGCCACTTCTATGATGTAAGATGATAATCACCACCAAGAGTTTCTTGTTTCTACAAAACTCCGCACAACAGATGTAACAACCAGTTAATAATACAGGTGAAGATCAATCTATCATAAACCTCTATCTAGAATTCCAAGATGCATATCACTAAAATTCTCTATCAACTTATATCTGTAGAAATCCATTAGATACTTACATTAGTGGTGGATTTAAACATTGGTCATTAATCTCCGATGACAAACATCCATCAGAACTCAATGGATATGCTTGTCTCTGTTCCTTGATCACAGGCTGAACCTGTCTTTCCATAGTTCGCTCAACTGCAGAAGGATTAGCACAATATGATTCTTTCGCAGTAAGATTGCCCACAGAAGAAGCAAAGGAAGTCTGTCTCTTTGGAGTAGAACTTTTCATTGCACCTGCTTGCTTGACTTCATCAATGTTGAGAAAGATAGTTTGCCTGTTTCTTTTCTTTCCTAGCGTTGCCTCTTTGTGCTCATCAAGCTTGGGCCTTTTTCCTAGGTTATTTGCAACGCTCAATGCATGATTTGCCTCGACGCCTTTAACATCTGTTGGCTGAACAACCAGTGAAGGCTCCTCCAAGCCATCTGTAGGTGCCTCACCTTTAGAATTACAATCTGACCTTTTCCTACCCTCTGGTCCAAAAGAATCATGTCTACTCATCTCTTTTGCAATGCCACTGCTTTCATCTTTGAGGCTACCATGAAGACCAGAATCATGTGTTTTAGTTTCCACAGGCCCATCAAACCCTATGGATTCATTCCCTTCCACGGTTCCTTGGCTGTGTACAGGTTCAAAGATACTAGTCTCTTCCTGCTCACTACTTGCACTGACCCCCACACCATCCATATTGCCCTCCATGTCAGACCATTCCCTTTCTTTTTCAACCATCTGACTAGTGGGAGCTACTGATGGTGTCATTTCTGGTGGTTTATTATCCTCAATAGGCTTTTTTTTTATAACGGGAAATCTAACAGAGTGGTATGGAGAGTTGAGCGATTATTGGGCCACCCGAATTCGAGTCTTACCCTATGCATCTTGCCACCCCTTTTTTTTGTACCACCGCCATAAAACCCCGGGCTCACATCCCTCGAGGATTAAATGTGAGCCGGGTAAGCCTCCCGGGGCTCGATCTCGGGTCCCTCCTATGAAAAGGAGGACCTTTCCCACCGAGCCACTCAAGAAAATTTTGGCTCCTCCAGCTTTGGTACAACACATTCTTTTGATGACTGCACATCTTTAGACATAACAAAATGTTGAAATCCAGAGCCTGAAGAGGCATGTGTATATAAATTTTTAAGCAAGTATATCAATGCGTATGGTGTTTTCCCAGTTCCCTGCCCAAGGAAAAAGCCCACAAGACAGGGAAGTCAGTAGGTAAATAATAGTCAAACTCCCCAACAAAGGAAACCTCACAGTACCGGATCACAACAATGCTGCTCACTATTTTAAAAAAATGCCAAACAAGATAAAGTTAGGAGGCATATGGATGGCAATGAAAATCAGACATGATATAATGGAAAAAAAATGATATGCATAATAGGGAGAAAGAAGTACAATGGGCAACAAACGTTTTGCTGGCATTTAAAGAAAGTCTAACTTCCAAAATAAGAAATTGACATAACAAAATCATTCATTAATTTGTCACTAAACTTCAATAACATTTAACATAGTTATATAGAGATTGTTATTCAGTATCTTCCAACACTATTTTTCTTCTCTTGGTCTTTAGCAATTATTGGTTCACATCTATTTTGGTTTCACAAAATTCATCATCTAAGTCATTCTCTATTGGAGTTTTTGTTTCATGAACTCCAATGCATGTGTAATTTACTCTAAAAGTACTTCCTACTTTGCTTGTAACTTTTATTGTCAATGTGAGTTGCTTTGTCAAACATCTGTCCATAATCTTTTTGAATTCTATAACTTCAATTTTCTATAGAAAAAAATAAATATCAGAATTACATACACGAAAGAATATTTTATTATTTAAGACATACCTTTGTTTTTTGTAATTTATCTACTGGGACACTTATAACCTTTTCAGCTTCTTCATTAAAAAATGTAACTCATATACTTGTCGTGTCATCAGCTAGCTTCAATCTCAAGCAATACCTACACGATAAAGTATATTTTTAATTTTTTAACTTATCTTCAAGATCAAGATAAATATAATAAACGCTTCTACTTTGATTACCTCTCAATGACTTTGAGGCGGTAAGATGTACTGACGCGGCGACGTCGTAGAAAGGATCGACGGCACTCCGGTGACGCGAACAGGATGGGATAACCACTGCCTCGCGCAGCTCTGCCTCACAGCGGATGGTCTCTCACCGGGCGACACTCTCTTTCTCACAAAGGAGCTAGGAGGGAAGGGGAAGCAAGAGGGGAGAGCTCTTACATACAAACCAATTCTTTCATTCTTTCTATCATATGAAAACCTTACACTAGCCCCATTTATATAGGAAAGGCCATACCCCACTAGGACAAGAATATCCCTAGTCTTTTCAACTAAAGACATCCATGTCCTAGCCTAATAAAATAAAAGCCAACAACTAACTTTTGACTTGGCCAAATAAAATATAAAATAATAGAATATTTGACCTAATAAAATAAAAGCAAATAATACATGTAGCAATACATGTATTATACACACAATACATAAATAAAATACATACTCAATACACACAAATAAATACTCAAGACGCCGAGTCTTCAAGAAGTCGAGTCTCCGAGCCACAAGCTCGGTGGTATCGGCGCGGTGCAGCGTCGGCTGCGTGTGACTAGTCCGGTGGTGTCCCCACCAACCCTCCCGGGGCGGCTGGAACTTGATTCTGTCGAGTAAGGTGGGACACCGCTCTGGTAGTGCTCCAGCAAGTCTGGATCGAGGCGCTGGAGGTCTTCCCGGCTGATCCAGGAATCATCAGAAGGTGGACGGTCACGCCAGCGGATAAGGTAGCACTGGTACACCCTGCTCCGTGTAGCTGTCACATGCTCATCCAGTATCCTCTCAATTTGCTCGCGCGGTTCTCTCGAGACTGTGGGACGCACAGGGGTGGGCTCACTCTCAATGGGGGGGAGAAGGCTCGAAAGGGTCACTAGGAATCGTTGTGGGTTCCTTGTAGGCCACTAGGTCTGCCACATTAAAAGTAGAGTTAATCCCATATTCGGAAGGTAAGTCCAAAACATAAGCATTAGAACCAATCTTCCGCAGTATTTGGAAGGGACCATCACTACGGGCTTGCAACTTTTTAACGGCTCCCGAGGGGAGTCGTTCGAGTCGAATCCGTACCATGACCAAGTCACATTCTTGAAATTCATGGTGACGCCTATGCGAATCAGCCAATCGTTTGTAAGTCTCATTATTGAGGCTTATTTGCTTGCTAATTGACTCATGTAGACTCTTGACATGCTGTGAAAACTCTTTAGCTGACTTGGACGTTCTAGACTCGAGGGGAAGGGGAATGAGATCCACAGGTTTCCTAGGTTTGTATCCATACACTACCTCAAATGAACTCATACCTATGGACCTATTGACAGAGCTGTTATATGCAAATTCGACTTTGGACAAGAGAAGATCCCAAGTGCCAGAATGATCTCCTACAAGACACCTCAAAAGGTTCCTTAAACTCCTATTGACGACCTCTGTTTGTCCATCGGTTTTTGGGTGATAGGCAGTGGAGAAGTTGAGCTTAGTGCCAACTAGGTGCCAAACTATCTTCCAAAAGTAGCTAATGAACTGTACATCTCTATTAGACACTATGATTCTGACCTGGTGGTAGCCACTTTTCGAGTCAATCTTGAGAAAGATGGTGGCTCCACTCATCATGTCAAGCATGTCATCAAGACGGGGAATGAAAAATCTATACTTGACAGTGATTTTGTTGATGGCGCGACTGTCAACACACATCCGCCAGGTGCCATATTTCTTTGGTGTGAGCAAGGTAGGAACATCATATGGGCTCTTGCTCACCCTGAGGAAACCCTTTTGAATAAGGTCCTCGATAATTCTTTGAAGCTCAGCATACTCCTTGGGGTTCAATCGGTAATGGGGAAGGTTGGGTAGGGTGGACCCGGGGACAAGGTCAATGGCGTGTTGTACATCACGCATGGGAGGGAGTCTAGAGGGTAAGTCCTCAGGGAAGATGCTTTGGAAGTTCTACAGTATTGCATGGACTTCAGTTGGGACTGAGACTCAGGACTCCTCGGGTGTGATGGTGACGACATCAGCCCAAACAGGGGCACCTTCAGCAACCTCTCTGTTTAGCTTACCGACATTTATGAAGTTAAGGCGCCTAACTAGGTCATGACCAACCTTAGGGGCCTTAGGAACGGTTGTGATAGGTGCAGGAGAAGAGGGAAGGGGAGATTTCCCTTTATTGGGAGTTCGGGGACTCTCCTGAACCTTGGAGGTTCCAGTGGGGGTGGAGGTGGAACTTTTTGTCGGGGTCACCTTTGGGGGTGTCGGGTACAACTGAATCTTCTTCCCGTTGTGGGATAAGGAACATTGATTGGATCGATCAAATGTAGTGAGGTCTACATCATAGATCCACGGTCATCCTAAGATGATGCTACCGACCTTCATAGGCACTACATCGCATAAGATTTATCCTTGGTAGGACTGGAATTGAATGGGAATGACACATGTAGTGGTGACGGGGATAGACGTATCATCAACCCAAGCCACGTTGTATGGCCTAGGATGAGGGTGCGTAGGTAGACCTAGACGGGAGACAAAGTCTGAAGAGACTGCATTGATACAGCTCCCATTGTCAAAGATCACCTTACAGGGTTGAGATTTCACCATGATGTAGGTTTGGAAGATGGAGGTTCGACGTCAATCGTCCTCCCAGGAGTGTGTTAAGATGCAGCGAACTACACCCAATCTTCCCTGGCTAGAACTCTCGGCAATATCTCTCACTTACATGTACTCGACATGTGTTCCATCAAATCCTGCATCTATTTCTTCAAACTGAGCGACGAGGTCAGGATCGGCCTCATACCTCTCGATGTCTTCTCCTTCCTGATGTGGAAGCTCCACAGGCTGGGGGTCAGTGATGACCAAGGCTCGGGTGGGGCAACCATGGAGCATAGCACTCACGCTCTCCTGATGCATGGTTGTTTGTAAAGTTTGAAATACACTCTAGACGGCCTGATGAAGTCCTAGACCAAAGTGGCATACATGAGCTCGGACCTAAATGATGCAATCCTGAGACCAAAAATTAGCAAGGTGTAGACTCAATGTGTTGGCTAATACGCAAGGGTCTATTTGATTCGTGAAGGAATCGGACAGAGAGAGTTGCTCGCCTGTAGGCGAAGTAGTTATGGAACTACCTCCTAACAATTACGGTGCCCTAATGTGACAGTTCTAAGGCTTAAGGATTGGCGCATACAAGCTCTCTCTCTCTCCGTCCACAGTGATGCACTCAGGGGACATGCTGCATGGATAGGGCTCTCTCTCACTTCGTCGCACAGCAACTGATAAGGATACTAAATGAGCAAGTGATTGGAGTACGCACCTAGCTAGACTGAAAACTCTAGCCCTGACCGAAGACGAGGGCGAGTGGGGACGTGCGTGTCTGCACGACGTCGACGATGCTTGAGCGGTTACAACAAATTCACTCCACGTAGGGAGGGTGCAATTATTACAAAATCACTTAATTAAATTTCCCGCAGAGGGGAATAAATTAATTCAAAATTTCTCCACGCAGGGAGACTCACGGTCACTCACACTCCGTAAATTACGGACTGTCTATCGAAGACCGGGCGACCCTGGCGCCGGTCGGGCCGTCGTTGTGGACTCGGGTGCCACAACCAATAGTTTAATCAATATATATATATATCCCTAATATATATATTATATATATATATAACACTTTTTTTTCAAACCTTTCCCGGCCTTCCTGCGCAAATCACGCAGCCATTGGGAAAAGTGTGGCAGACTGTCCACAGGCGACGATGCCCCCTCTGGCGGGCGACCGTGTGTCAACGAGGGCAGGCGCAGGTGGGCGACCACGTGGGTGACGAAGCCGGCCACGCGGCTGGGTGGTCAGTGGAGGCGGGCGCGGGAGACCACGCGGGCGAGGACAACTGACCACGCCGCCAAGGGCGGGCGCTAGGGAGCTCGCGTGGGCGGGCGGGGCTCGCGCGGGCGAGCGCTGGCGGCACGGGCGCACGCCACCAGGGCGCACGCAGGCAGAGCGGGTGATGGCTGGCGCGCACTCGCAAGCGGCAGAGCGGGTGCGGCAGGCACGGGGGAGCGACGCGGCGCGGGCGGCGGCGGCGGCGACGGGCGCGGGTGTAGGCGGCGGCGGCGGCGGGCGCGGGCGGCTGCTGCTCCTGGGCACGGTAGCGGGTGATGGCCGTTGTGGCCAAAAAAAATTTCAAATGTGGGCACGGGCGACGATGCCCTTTCGCGAATCCTTTTTTTTTTAACTTTTCTTTCTTTCTCAGCCGAGAGAAAGAACTCTTCTGATCTTTTTTTTCTTCTTTTCTTTTTCTTTCTCTTTCAGCCGCAAGAAGAGGATTCCTTCTTCTTCTTTTTTTAACTCCTCTCTCAGCCGAGAGAGATCTCTTCTGTTATTCCTTTCTCTCTCTCTCTCTCTCTCTCTCTCTTTCACTTCTGGCAACCGAAAGAAAGGAGGGGAGACGACGGGGACGTCAGGGTTGACGGAGATGCCGTTGTTGGGCTCTGATACTAAATTTGACGCGGCGGCGTCGTAGAAAGGATCGACGACACTCCGGAGACGCGAACAGGATGGGATAACCACTACCTCGCGCTGATCGGCCTCACACCGGACGGTCTCTCACCGGGCGATAATCTCTTTCTCACAAAGGAGCTACGAGGGAAGGGGAAGCAAGAGGGGAGAGCTCTTACGTACAAACCAATTCTTTCATTCTTTCTATCAAAACCTTACACTAGCCCCCTTTATATAGGAAAGGCCATACCCCACTAGGATACGAATACCCCTAGTCTTTTCAACTAAAGACATCCATGTCCTAGTCTAATAAAACAAAAGCCAACAACCAACTTTTGACTTGGCCAAATAAAATATAAAATAATAGAATATTTGGCCTAATAAAATAAAAGCAAATAATACATGTAGCAATACATGTATTATACACACAATACACAAATAAAATACATACTCAATACACACAAATAAATACTCAGGACGCCGAGTCTTCAAGAAGCCGAGTCTCCGAGCCACAAGCTCGGTGGTGTCGGGGCGGTGTGACGTCGGCTGCGTGTGACTGGTCCGGTGGTGTCCCCACCATGTATATTTGGGACAAAATAATTTACCATCACTCTGTGTTAGTGTTTTGTTGCAAATACTACATGATGTATACCAATGATCTTTATTTTTGTTCATATCTTTGACACGCACTTTGACTTGATAAATATTTTCCTACATAAGAAGGTTAAGATTGAATAAACTTTTATGCATGATATATAAAAAAGATTGAGTTTTATTACCATACCTTTGAAATTCTATTTTTTGTATTTTTCAATAGTTCTTCTATCGTCACAAACTTGTGTTTTGGAGAGGTTATGATTTCTATTGTACTCTCGTACGTCCTATCATTGAGTTCATGTTTGTTTAATTTTTTTCTTGCATGAGAAGTAGAAATGAAATGATTATATTGAAATGTTATTCAAAGTAAATAAAATATGCAAGAAGAATAATTTATACCATTCTTTGTCGTCTATTTTGTTGTCATCTGTTGATTGCAATTTGATTCTTGTTCTTCCTATTGTTGATAGTCCAAAGATTCCTGTAAAAATCATTGAATAAGAAATTACTTAATGAAAAATTATAATGGCAAAGAGAGATATTGCCTTGAAATTTATGTGTGCGAATTGTCGATGCCCTTATTATTGGTCTCTCATCTATTGATTTTAAAATTATCGCTCCTTCTTTTAGAACAAATTCTTCCCATAGAGTTAGCACGATTTGATTTGTGCAACTGTAAATTTAAATTCAAAGTTAAAAATGATAAATGTTTAATTTATTATATAGTTATTATACATTAATGATTGTTATACTTACGAGTTGTCTATTAGTGTTAAATTTTATCTTTGAATTTTTTTCCATCAGATTTTCTTATAACAGTTGTTGGCTGATCAGATTTAATAACCACTACGATAAGATCTATAATAAAATAAAAATGTCAGTACAATTATTGACTTCATATAGTTAGTGTAAACAAAAATGAAGTTAATGTGAATTACCTAGTATATCATTTTCTTTGTGTTTCCTTACTATTTCATTTATTGTGATTAATTCTCTGTGTTTATTTTCTTGAGCATGTGACATTTCTAAAGCTAAATTATCAATTTGAAACGGTGATATCTCTGTTATTTCTGTATTGATGTTCATCACAATGTTATTTTTCACTGTTCCTTTATTGTAAAGTGGGTTGGCCTCTTTGATCAATCCATTTGATATTTTGTAAAAATGGTCTTCAACCAATAAAGAATCAAACTTTGTTATGGTCTCTAAGAACATTGTTGCTTGCATAATTGAACCCTGTAAGAAAAAAATAATGTCAATGTAAAAAAATTATTGGGATATGTACAATAATTTTTTGATATGTATATTTCAAATGAGTTAAATCTATGTGATGAATAATATATCATTACCTTTTCGTCACAGAGATACATGTTTTTGACTGCTCCAGGCGATCCATTCCTCATATAATGATGTGGCTTTTCTTTCTTGAGGAGTTTACATTTTATTGTCCAATCTCTCATATCTGTTGTCAATGCTGAGAAAAACATCCACTTGTTATCCATGCTCCTGCATGTACATTGGTGAGATTGAGATTAAAATAATATTTGAAGATAACTATAATATAAGTTTAAGTGAATACCTCATGACATGTAGTCATAGATCTCAGTGAAAATGGTATTCTTTGTATATTCATTGTCATCTTCATAGTTGTGACTATTTGATGGCTTTATAAGAAATTTTATTGTTGCCCTTGATATCCCTCTTGACATGGCAACATAGAGTTGTCCATGTGAGAATACTAGCTCTGGCAAATAGATACCCACATTCGGGATTGTTTGACCTTGTGCCTTATTTATTGTCATAGAGAAAGCTAATCTGATAGGAAACTGTTTACGCTTAAAACAAAAAGGGTATTTATCATTTTCAGCTAGATATAGAGGTATTCTTGGAAGAACCTCTCGTCCAGAAAATTGCCCGACTACTATTTTTGCTCGAATAACATTTTTTTGGACATCAATGCACACAAGTCTTGTCCCATTATATAGTCCATTAGTTGGATCTAAGTTTCTGAGAAGCATTATTGGACAATGAATCTTCAATATCAATTTGTGTGGTGGCATTCCATTTGGTGTAAGATTGTTCAGAAATTCAACCTGGTAGCTGTTGTTTGTTTCATCCATTGCATTGTCAAAACTGTAATATATGTATTCATTTCCTGGGAACTTCTCGATAATGATTTCATTTAATTCATCGACATAGTCATTTTTAGTGGCTAAAATAACTCGGTCTGTGATGTAATTTGAATAGTATCCTCTCTGCATCTTCTGTGGGAATATGACATCAATTAACATTTGCTTCGATGCTTCTTCTATGTCATACTTAATGAGCATATCTTCTGAAATTGTTATCATATCTTCATCATTTGTAGGCTCCACTCCATCTCCAATTCGCAGTAAAAAATTGGCAAATTCTGAGTCATTTCTTACCCGCATATTCTTTTTAAGTTGCAATATCTTTGTGATAGGCCATAGATACGAAGTGACAATACATACTTCTATCATTTTCTTTCTAGTTCCTTTAGGGACAATTGGAAGAACTTGTCTATAGTCTCCTCCAAACACTATAACTTTGCCACCAAATGGTAATCCTAGGTCCATTATATCTTGGATTGTTCGGTCAAGAGTTTCAATTGCTAATTTTGTTGACATTGGAGCTTCATCCCATATAATCAATTTGGATTCTCGTATAAGATCTGCGAGACCACTTTATTTTTTTATACCACATATTGATGAGTGATTCAGTTCAAGTGGTATTTTGAATCTTGAATGAGCAATGCATCCTCCTGGTAAGATTGATGCAGTCACTCCACAAGTTGTTGTGGCTAATGCTATGTTGCTATTTAATCTAATGCGTGCAAGAAGTGCTTGGTATAAAAAAGTCTTACCAGTACCCCCCGAACCATCCACGAAGAAAATAGCCCCTTGTTGTTTATGTAAATGATCCATTATTATCTCGAAAGCTTGTCTTTGCTCTTCGTTTAACAACTCATGTGCATTAATATCTTATATTAACTGACATTTCATCAAGAATTTCTTTTGACTGTGCATAATATTCATCCATTGTAATATACATGTTGGGTAAATCATATTCTCCGATATTCTTACCCATACCTTCCAATAAAGATTTTATGTCTTTGAATGTTGCAAACGATTGTTGTACCACAGTTAATTTTTCGTCTCTAGCATAATCTTCAGACATGTGCTTGATGAACTTATTCCATAACATAGTGGGATCATTTGGCTCACAAAATGCTAGAATTGTAGCAAACAATCTTCATAGAGAGGATGGCATTTGATAATGTGTAGCTTCTTCGAGACAACTGAAAACTCCATTGTCACATTCAAGTAGTCCACGCTTTTGAGCAGCCTCTCTAAAGGTTTAATATGTTATACCATCGACAGTGCACAAATCTTCGTATGATGTGGGACCACGAACATGATTTAAAAGAATCTTTAAGAGATGTCTCTCTCCTTCTGCTGGATTTGTTGCATTTACCCGACCTATTGCTTGCTTTTGCTTCCTTTTTGTCCAAGATAATTTTTGTTTGTTCCATACAAAATATTCTGGAAATTCTCTATAGAGCAATTTTCTTGCTTCTTCATCTGTAGCATTCCTCTTGAAAAACTCAGTAAGCATAGTCTTTGTAGCACGTTCTTCTGACAAAATCTGAGTTAAATCGTTATTATTTTTATAAGAGACCAATTGTTTGTCTAGGAGATGTATTTGTAATGATGTGACTGAAGGATACATCTCATTAAGTGAAAATTGATAAATTCTCCACATGACCTCTGGTGGTGATATCCATCTTTCATCTTGGAAATTTCTTATCTCATCCACAGTCTTTCTTTCATCTTCAGGGTGTATAAACACTGAAACACGATCATGACCTTTATACACATACTTATAGAGATACTTTATAGCTGTTATGTAAGAACATATTTCAACATTGATGTAGCAATTGTATCTCTTCAATAGTATTTGTTGTAGGGCACAACCCACCGATTGTCTAATATTTGGTTTCTTACCTTTGCTTGGCGGCCATTATTTCTTCTGCGATAGATTGGATAAGAATTCCTCCCTTGCATCGATCTTTCACAAAATGAAGGAGGATAATGGCATTTGCATTGTCCTTTCTTCATAAACGGAGAAGAAGGTCTTAGATTCCCACAAGGACCATGCATCATGTGTTTTAAAACCATTTCATATAGCAATGGATCGAGGTTAGGATCCAGTATTTCTGCACTGACTATCTTGTCATATGCTTCTGGTGAGAGAATCTTATCATCTTGCTTCAAAATGACTAAAAAGTGAGCGTGTGGTAGTCCCCTTTTTTGGAACTCAATCACATGAACATGAGCAGCTACTTTGCCAAATATTTCATCTTTGAATACTTTTGTCTTCAAATCTTGCAGCTTTGATCTAAATATGGGTGATGTTATGTCTGGCCTATTGAATGAACTTTCCCATGGTTGAAGTTGTGCTTTGATCTCGTCCCATTCTGGATTGCAGGTTATAGTCAAGAATATATCTGGCTTCCCAAAACGATGGACTAAAGCCATCGCATTCAAGTAACATTTTTGCATATCTCGTGGTCCTCCAATAAAAGATGCTGGCAAAATGACTCTCTTTCCAACTTTGTTGCCATTAGCTTCACCACTGTTAACAGCATCAACTAATCCTTGATATAAGTCTGCCCTGATTGTTTGTTAGTTTTTATAAAAGAAGTCCAACCTATCCGTCTCTATCTTGATATACATATCCACCATATATTGTTGCAATAAGCGAGCGCTAAATAATATTGTAGACTATTTACTTTGTCTAATTTGTAAAAGATAAGCATAATATTCCCTAGCAGAGACAGTTAACATACTTTGTTGTTCAGCTATTTCTATTGAAAAAAAATACAATATTAGATAATTTACATCTCAACTTACAACTAATAATTTCGGAGATTTAGGAGATATAAACATACCTTCTTCTCTACCGATAATATCTTGAAACTCCTTGCCATGTCTTTGTGCCAAGAATTGGTGTAAATCAATTGAATGTGTTTCACCGTTCTTTTTCTTTATACCTCTGTGCCATCCTATTTCTTTCTCTTGGAAATAGCAAAGGATATTGCAAAGGATCATAACATCCATAATATGATTTGACTTTGTACCCATGTCCACCATGACTTTGAATAAGGATATCAGTCTCATATCTTCCTTCTATATTATTTCCTTCGACCCAAATTGCTGCAACTTGGTCTGCTGATGATGTATTATATACACGTTGATCTAGACCACAATCCTTTCTTATTGTAATTTTTTATTTTCCAAAGCATCCAAATCCCTCAGATTTCTCAAGAATGTAGAATAAGGATTAATTCTCAATATTGATATCAGTTTGTCAATTGTAATGGCATTTAGATTTGGAAGATGAGACATTCTATTGGGTACTTCGTTTCTTGTGTCATAAAAATATAATTGAAGAAACTTAGCTTTATTGTCAGTAGGAAATAGTGTAGGTATGTAATGGTGGACTTGTCCTTGCACCCTAAAGGTGTATACCCCATTCTTCATGTTTGCTAGGGATTTATCTAGATTCACTCCCGGTGATGTAAATGCAAATGCACTGTTATATCCATGTATTGAATCTCTAAAATCTTTAGACTCTTCAGTGTCGGATGTGTATAGTTGAAATAACTCTTCGGACATATGATTGATCTTCAATTGAACCTCTCCTTTGAAATAACAAAATGTTGGTAGCTCATACTCAAACCTTCTAGCCTTACAATATATACAATCTGGGGTATTTTTCACATAATGTGGAGCATCCACCTTCTTATGATATTGTTGATGCTTTCTCTCTAGCAACATGCTCTTTTTCTTCTCATCCATATTTGCATATTTTTCTCTTCTTCTTTTATTCCTTTGTTCTCGGAGCTCTTAAAAATTAGAAAACTAGTTAGTTAACTTGTTCATTTTATTTAAGTGAGCTTAATTTATTGAAAGAGTCATATTACCTTTATGATGTTCCCCATAATCACAAGTGATTTGACTGAAATTTTCATCCATGATGGCATAAAACAGAATTCTACAGAAATTTTTAAAAATAAGAAGGGGACATAAGCTTGGGCTTTAGGATGCCCAAAATTAAACTATCCAATTGAAACATTACCAAAAGCTCTTCAAGTAACCAAAATAGGGTAACATATGTGTAAAGAACACGGGTGCAAATTATCAAGATTTGTATCGAACATGGTCTAGAGAGTGGCCGCGATCATGCTCGGTCCATCGCATCCAAGTCAATTATAACAGAACAGAACCCAAATAGAATTATGTTCCGCGTTTGCAAAGACCAGTTGAATTGCATCTTACACTAGTAAGATGAGCTTCTAGGGATTTACAATATTTTTCGGGTACAACCTGCTCGACGTCCATGTGGGAATCCATGGCTCACGGAGTCTTACAAAGGTCTTTGTGAAGAAGTTCTAGTCCGACAGAAGGAATATCAGGCGGAGGGTTCTAACTTCACCAAGAACGATTCATGAATAATTCATGTACTTTAATAATAAAAAGGGACAACAGATATTTATATGTTTTCTCTTCAACAATTTATACGCTAATGAAAGTTCTACCTGACATGTAAAAACTTAGCCACCTTCAAATACTTATGACGTCGATATCTGCGAAACATAGAAATCAAAGCATGCTATATATTTTAGTCACTCAGAAGTTGCTTCCACTTTTGGGGGTGTCTATCTTGGAACAACAATGCTACCTAAAAATGAACATATCAAAATTTGTTGGCACCTAAAATAAATAATAACAATAGTATAATATTAATAAAATAATAAATACAATAAATAAACAAAACAAAACAACAGTAAAATTGCAAATAAAATCAAATATATATATATATATATATATATCAAAAGTAATTGACCACCATGAGTTTTGCATTTTAGATAAGTTAAAGGCATTGTGAAAAGTATTAACCAAACTAAGGTACATAAATACAAAGCTCTTACGTAATATTGAAATACAATCAAACACATAAAATTGGACAATAGGCTATATGATAAGCATATTGTTGATATGGTAAATCTAGAAAAAGAATAGTATTCGACTACGTCATGCACCGATCCAAGTAGCTGATATGAAAAGCAAGTTGCTGTGAAAAGTATTAACCAAACTAAGGTACATAAATACAAAGCTCTTACGTAACATTGAAATACAATCAAACACATAAAATTAGACAATAAGCTATATGATAAGCAGATTGCTGATATGGTAAATCTAAAAAAATTAGTATTCGTCAAAGTCATGCACCGATCCAAGTAGCTGATATGAAAAGCAAGTTGCACATAAATGCTTGTTTAGACCAAGGATTACCTTTCCGTTTCTCCCAAAAAAGAAGCAAGGTTAAATGACCTAATGTCAGCAGGCTTCTTCTTTGATAACTTGTATGCCACTGAAATTTGATCAGGTGGAAAGTCAGAAATAATGCCTTAAAATGTGTATATTCTGAAACATAAAAACCGACAGGTTTAAAAATACATAACCAAACATGAATGAAAAAAAGGCTATTTGAAAGTCCAAACTCCAAGAATAATTTCATCAGCAAGCAAAATCACTACACCAGCAAGAAGCACAATACAAACTTCTAATAAATTAGATTGTAAATAATATAGAAGTGCAGACCGATGCTAGATCATTTAGTTTGTAGTCCTCTTCATGATATTGTCAAAAGGAAACAAGCATAAACTCCAATAACTCTAGAACACATTTTGCATAAATTGAAAATTAGAACAAGAGACATCATACAGTCTTTGAAACCTCTCACAAAAAGATCTTTTTTTCTCATGATGGATCTTCAAAGAAATGCGATAACAACCTGTAAGTCAGATGATCAAGTAAAAGAAAACACTATGCCTTCAGAAATTTCCTTCCTAATTGTTGACATCTGTCGACTATAAAGTAAAGTAAATGCTAAGATGAGTAAATTCTGCCCAAGAGGATTGAAAATTACTTGTTATCCAACATTACATAATATCATTAACCTTATCTGCATTCTTGCTCTTAAAAATTATTTAAAATTGGACTCTAGATGGAATATTTAATATAAAATAATTCAAGTTTCTAACCAATGAGGTACAATCTACTTCCATAACATGGAACATGTATAAAGACATGTATGAAATATACTAATGGTCTCTACTTCCTAAGCTAAAATGCAAAAAAGATGCTCTTTTAGTAACATCATGCATCAACAAGGTTCAGGATATACTGCTATATGAAGATTTGTCAACATGGAAGAAGAGGAGACCAAGGAGGGGCAATGTTGCAGGTTCAGTTCAGAGAACGGAGGGTAAGAATCAGAAGTTGATTTTTTAAGGCTCCCCAGTACATTGATTGTTTTGTTAGCAACAATTCCTCTTTCCATACATTACAAAAAGATATCTAATACACACACACACATATTGACATACATGACATAAATTTAAGTATGGTCATGAAAGAGATTTTCCCAGGCAAATTAGCCTATGTTTAGCTACCTTAGTTGAATGAAAATAAATTAAAACAAACCCACATGGAAGTAGCCTCAAGATATTAGTTGAATGAAAATACATACCCCACATGGAAGTAGCCTCAAGATATTAGATTAATGTCAACATGGAAGTTTCACTACTGTTACAACCTCACAAGAAATGCTATTCAGAAAGGCAAACATGCAAAAATACAAAAGGTTTCAGAAAACCAACACACTATAGAATGTTTACATTTCTTCTCTTTTAGGATATGCAAAAAAATCATGAACTCATTTTGATAGTTAAAAGACAACTCAAAATTGAGCAAATCTCCTTGTCTAGAAGGCCAGATTTATCTGATGTCATCTTCTAACACATGAGAGAGAGAGAGAGAGACTAAAATTAGTTAGATATGATATTGGTCACGATTTCTCATGAATTATCAAAAAGCAGTTCCTCTAATCTACATAGAATTTAAACATCTAAATGTTGACAAAAAATTGTAAGCGATGATTAAAGAAAGTTAGAAAACAACATCAGTGAGAGACAGACATTGGGTCAAAGTGATTCAGATGGACTATCTGATGCTGAGACTGCATTCATTGAATGAACTGCTATATGACCCTAATATTTGTGGGTGGGAAGAATGAGATTTCAAATGCACAGAGGTTATATGATATGTATTCCTCTTCAGACCACCTTCACTAAAAATCCTTTCCAACCTCTATCTCTCCTTCATGTATTCTATTGGTGACCTGTTAACTCCTACCTCATTAATCAAGCACTGCCCGTAGATACTCCAAAAGTTTAAGTCTACGTCCACCTTCATTCCCCTTTGTATATTATGCTTTTGAGGAACAAAAACACATCATCATGACTAAAGATGATAATTCAAAAATCTTGCTTTGTCAATTTACACACTTTGAAGGTAAGTGAACTCTGATGTCAGTTTGTTGTGGTTTTTGACTTGGGGCTCAAATTAGGTGACTGAATAGATAACAATCTTGGTCACCAAGCCATCTCATTGGTCTAGTTGGATGGAAAATTTAGCTACCTTAGTTGAATGAAAATAAATTAAAACAAACCCACATGGAAGTAGCCTCAAGATATTAGTTGAATAAAAATACATACCCCACATGGAAGTAGCCTCAAGATATTAGATTAATGTCAACATGGAAGTTTCAGTACTATTACAACCTCACAAGAAATGCTGTTCAAAAAGGCAAACTTGCAAAAATACAAAAGGTTTCAGAAAACCAACACACTATAGAATGTTTACATTTCTTGTCTTTTAGGATATGCAAAAAAATCATGAACTCATTTTGATAGTTAAAATACTTCTCAAAATTGAGCAAATCTCCTTGTCTAGAAGGCCAGATTTATCTGATGTCATCTTCTAACACATGAGAGAGAGAGAGACTAAAATTAGTTAGATATGACATCGACCATGATTTCTCATGAATTATCAAAAAGTAGTTCCTCTAATCTACATGGAATTTAAACATCTAAATATTGACAAAAAATTGTAAGCAATGATTAAAGAAAGTTAGAAAACAACATCAGTGAGAGACAGACATTAGGTCAAAGTGATTCAGATGGATTATCTGATGCTGAGACTGCATTCATTGAATGAACTGCTATATGACCCTAGTATTTGTGGGTGAGAAGAATGAGATTTCAAATGCACAGAGGTTATATGGTATGTATTCCTCTTCAGACCACCTTCACTAAAAATCCTTTCCAACCTCTATCTCTCCCTCATGTATTCTATTGGTGACCTGTTAACTCCTACCTCATTAATCAAGCATTGCCTGTAGATACTCAAAAGGTTTAAGTCTACGTCTACCTTCATTCTCCTTTGTATATTATGCTTTTGAGGAACAAAAACACATCAGCATGACTAAAGATGATAATTCAAAAATCTTGCTTTGTCAATTTACACACTTTGAAGGTAAGTGAACTCTGATGTCAGTTTGTTGTGGTTTTTGACTTGGGGCTCAAATTAGGTGACTGAATAGATGACAATCCTGGTCACCAAGCCATCTCATTGGTCTAATTGGTTGGAGATGATGCTTAGCTTTTGTTACTAAAGTAAGCAAGGTTAAACCACCACCCTCCCCGCTGGGACCAATGAGGGAGGTTGGTGGCCAAGATGGTGCCCATCTTGGTCAACTTAATCTGAGCCCTTTGACTTGGTTGTCTAAGAACAAGAAACTCTGTGCACAAATATTCCATACCTTGGTGCTTGAGGAAGGACAAGATATCACTGCTATGGCCCTAAACTCAGACAACACAAATCTTTTGGTTTCAACTGCAGATAAACATCTGTTAGTTTTCACCGATCTTGTAGTAAGTCTCCTTTCTTTCAATGTATGTGTAATACAGAATGTTTGGTTCACATTGCGACCTGGAATAAGTTTTGTGCTTCAGAAAGACCCCAAATTTGTTTTGCAATGGAAGTAATTCTACTTGATTGGTGCATTTCCGCATCTGCCAACCAACCCAGAACCCCCTTTGATCAGTTTCCTCTTAGAGACCAGGATCTGCTAAAAATGGAAATCACCATCATGGAAGCAAAAACAAAAGCTTTCAGATCAAGTGTTAAGTCGTCTTAATCAGTTTAATGTTGGGTTCTCCTGGAGACCAATATGGAAAGGATTGTCTGGGTAGTTGTGTTTTTTTTTTTGGTTCAAAATGAATAAGGCACTTGCAGAAAACTTCATATTAGCTTGACTGACAATGTGTGCCACCATCACTGCTCGGCTTATATGCTATTTGCACCTATCCTGTGACTTTGGGAAAGGGTGGAAAGTATGAAGCTTGTATATATTTTAGCCAGATAGGATTCTGTTGAATGGTTGACCTATAGACTTAGAGCAGCCCCAAAATCCTTTAAGGAATTACAATTTGGACGAAGCATTCCATTACAACATGCTTTGAGACTGTTCTGGCTGTTATCCTCAAAAGTTATTTCAGGAATATGACTCAACAGATCTTCATAGATCAAATTGCTGTTCAATTTGAACTATTAAGCTGACTCTATTTTTTCATGTTACATAGTTGAGCTTGAAGGTGGCTGATCAAATGCTGAGGCTGGGTTGAGAGGGAGATGGACTTTCTCCACTCATTAAATGAAGTGTCTCTCATCCACACTTTAACACTACGTGGTTTTCTTTGATTCTGATGATGTTCGCATATTAAAGTAAAGAGCATCCGTGGAACAACACAGGAATACCAGAACATGACAAACTCAAATATAATTAAGCTAGAAAACAGTTGTCTATTTTGAAAATAATTTGAATCCATGCTATAAATAGGTCTCCATGGTGTATAGGTTTCTTTAGTATGTTCATATTTGTGCTTGTTTTGATATATGGTTTACATTGCCATAGAGAAGGGTTGTGTCAGGATTTTGATGGTCCTTGCAGAATCAGGCACCAATGGATCACAAGAAAATGGGAGGAAATCTAGGAAATAGTGATGGCAATCGAGATGGGCATCTTATACTCAGTCCAACATTCGATTTTTTGGTGCAGCTCCCTTAAAGGATTCAGAGATGCTTGAAGGTTATATGTTATAGCAGTTCAGTTTGTGGTTAATTTGCTTCCTTCAGTGACATAAATGCTTATACCTTCCATTTTGCATTCCAGGTTAAAGCAATCGATGAAAAATGATGAAGTAGCTAACAACACTTCGGTATTAAGGATAAAAAGAGAATCAGATTCTGCTTGGGCATTTGACCTAAAAAAACAACTGCAAGTTTGGAAAGAAAATCCTAATTGGAACAATCCCTCATACTTTTACTTTTTTATTTTTTTCTTTATTTATAAATAGTGTACTATCCACTTTCAAAAAAAATAGCATTATCCTTTTTTGTGTCTGTGGCTGATGGGGGTTGTTGTTATTGTAAGGAAATGCAGTTTAAGAGATTGAATTGACAAAGGTTGCTTGGGAAATTCAATAAAAGGTATCTGTGGTGCTGGTACATGTTACAAATAATGAATATCTAGAATCTGAACCTTCTAGAAATTTAGAATCTCCATTTTGTTTCTCATTTCCTCCTTTCTTCACATTGCTATTATAAGGAAACTGAATATATTTTAATCTAGGATCCTGTTTATAGGGAAATTTTGAAGGGCATTAGCTTGTATATATTTTAGCCAGATAGGATTATGTTGAATGGTTGACCTATAGACTTAGAGCAGCCCCAGAAACCTTTAAGGAATTACAATTTGGACGAAGCATTCTATTACAACATGCTTTGAGATTGTTCTGGCTGTTATCCTCAAAAGTTATTTCAGGAATATGACTCAACATATCTTCATAGATCAAATTGCTATTCAATTTGAACTATTAAGCTGACTCTATTTTTTCATGTTACATAGTTGAGCTTGAAGGTGGCTGATCAAATGCTGAGGCTGGGTTGAGAGGGAGATGGACTTTCTCCACTCATTAAATGAAGTGTCTCTCATCCACACTTTAACACTATGTCGTTTTCTTTGATTCTGATGATGTTCGCATATTAAAGTAAAGAGCATCCATGGAACAACACAGGAATACCAGAACATGACAAACTCAAATATACATGGCCTGTGGATTCGTTTCAACTATGAAAAACAATGAACACACATGGGCATACACATAAGCCATATACGAAATCAGACGATGGCACGAAATAAAGAGAAGGTAGAAGTATGGAAGCATAGAGATCGAAACGTAGACAAGAATACATAAAATGTACAAAAAGAAAAAATAGAATGAAAATAAAAGAGTAACTTTCCTTCCACCAGAAAAAATTTTGCTACCAGAAAAATTCCAACGTGACTTCTGCTACGGTAAAACTGCTCCTTCTGGTAGCGTAATTTCTACTACAGAAAAATTGCTCCCTTTCTTCTCTATGTTTTTAACAAACAACGGTGATATGCGTCCTTGAGGTATTTCCCCAAAAAGAAAATAAAAGGAAAATTAAAAAAGTGACTTACCTTCCACCAGTGTTAAAAGATACAAAGACGAGTAGGAGGATGGAGTCGAGGGCGCCTTATATAGAAGTAGAAAACCTCAATGTGGACTACGAGAGGAAGAAGAAACGTTGAATCATGGTCGGAGTCCATGGTGGAGAAGGAAACATAGTAGGGGGGAGGGAAGGGTGCAAAATTTGGGAAGAGGAAATCGGGGTTAGAGAGATAAATCGACCTGATATTTCGGGGAAGGGAAGGAAATAGTAAAGTGAAATAGGATTTGAATCGTGAATCCATGGAGAAGACGGAAGGGAATGAATCGGAATCTCAGGGCCTTCTCGCGGCAGACCTGGACCTTGGATGTGGATCTGGACTGCTCGAGCTCGAAGGACTTGAGCTGGAGGGGGCGACGGAGGGACGACGGCCACATGCATACATAAGGATAAACATGAGGAAATCGGGGTAATGCGGTGATACAATAACCAAAAGCTCGAAATCGTTCCTCTGTGCGCACAACACCTCGAGAGACTCCACGTCGAAATCGTTCCGTGGAGTCCATCTTCACACCGTTCAGCGAGGAGCACCCCTCCGCCAATGGATCCCCACCCGCAGCCTCCAGCGGACACCACCTCAGACCATCGTGGAGGAGAGAACGAAATCATTCCCCTGCGCGCACGGCATCTCGAGACTCCACGTCGAAATCGTTCCGTGGAGTCCATCTTCACGCCGTTCCGCGAGGAGCACCCCTCCGCCATGGGATCCCCACCTACAGCCTCCAACGGACACCACCTCAGACCATTGTGGAGGAGAGAGCACGCCGCGGGATCGAAGCCCCGTATCGGAGATGCTTATTGAATTGAACCGGACAAATAAACCGAGTCATCAAATAATACAAAGGAATCAACGGAAAAAAACCGTCAAATTCTCTTATAGTTTATAGTATAGATTAAGATTCTAAAATCTGGCATTCACATCTTAATTCTATGTAGCTGAGTAATAGAAGAAGTCCTGAATACCGAATAAAGTGGACTGTTTGATACAACATTCGAATGAGTGACATTCATACGGTTGTACACATGCATATTTGACAATTTTGTTTTACAGATTTGCAAGCACTCACTTTCTTCTAGCATTTTAATATAATTATAAACACATGAAATTATCATATTGACAGATCATAACATGAATTTGTTTTAGTATATGTATAGCTGGGCCATTAAAGTCTAGTATGTTTATTTTAGAGTGGTTTATAAGTGGTGAGATGGTGGTACGCATGGTGGTCTCTTAGCTGTAGTAGAAATTTTATGGTACCCATGGAGTGCTAAATGTAGCAGAGATTCCCAGCGACGATGATTATCTGGTTAAAATTCTGACATGGAGACCATGCGTCTCAACATGCCGCAGCGTGAAGGAGTTGTTTAAGGGCCCGTTTGTTGATCGGGCAGGTTAGCACATCGATGTGTGAGAGAGCGGTGGGGCGCATATCGCTCTCTCTCATCGGATGCGTTAATCTAACCGATTATCAAACAGGCCCGGTAGTGATCACTAGCTAGTTAACTTTTTACTGCCTAGCGATTAAGATAATAACTGTCAAAGCAAGTGCAATCGAGAGCTCAACTTAAACACTTCATCAAAACAATCTTAATTAAGTACCTCTAATTACCACTTCAGCTGTAATAGTCCAATTAAGGGATATCAAACATAACCAAAGTCTATAGTGTCTGATGGATGCTACTTGAGATTTGGTTCAGTTACAATGATGCTCATAAGTTAATTAAAACATGGTCCATGTGCCCCAAGGCCTTAAAACTCAACCTAATGCCAAGACCATCCAGAGTCTCACAACCTGGCCAAATCCCTAAAATACCCTTCACTGAAATAACTCATTTAAATACCTAAAATGCACATAGAGTTAACCTAATCAAAGACCTAATCCGTGAAACTTTGAATGTGCCAAAAGTTAACCAAAAAAAAACTTCAAAACCTCAAAATTCATCAAAAAAATTAAAAAAACCTGAGAAAGTATAAAATCACCTCAAATACCCAAAATGCCCTCTAAATCCTTAAACACGTCAAATTACCAAAGTACACCTAACACATTAAAAATCATTCAAATCACAAAAGGTCCCAAAAAATAAAAAATCAAATAAAACACCCAAAACATTCTCAAAACGCCATTTTTCAAAATGACCAAAATAACCGTGGACCTAAAAACACTCAAAATGGCCTAAGAACCTATCCTAGGGTTTCATTTCAAACCCTAAAAAGACCAAGATATCCCTAGATCCCAAAACATGTATGGGGAGGGGAAAATTCGCCAGGTCCAACAAGACCCATCTCCCAGGCCCATCTCCAGCCGCCATGTAAGGACCCAGAATCCGGATACCGAGAAGAATCCGATACCATTCGAATCCTTTGCCGCCACCCACGAGCCGTGTCATGCCCTAGTTTTTGGATCTTGCATCCGTGTGTTTCAGAGTGTTCCTGCGGGTTACAGAATGTATTTTCTAATTAAAAATAAAGTTTGAGAATATCGGATCTTCGAGTCCCTCAAATAAGAGAAAATAAAATGTTTCTGGATTTCGTGTGTGACCGGTGAGTTGTGCATTTTTCGAGGATCGTCAGGTCAAAATTTAGGAATTTCCCCACTTTGTTTGGATTTTCAGCGGATAAGAGAAGACGCAAACCTCCATGACATGCATCTTGTAAGGGCGGTTCGGTGAACACCCAGCAAGGGAGACGATCCAGCCTACACCAACTTCATGATCGGCGAGTACACGCCAAGGGCACGCTACATGAGTCTTGATGCTAGACACAGTGCAGGGTCTCTACCTTGATACTCGCCCAGCTCCTTCAATCACAACGGTGCCCCCGGCACCCGACCCCCAGTCTCAACAGCGCCCAACCGCTAGGGTCTCACGACGCCCAGCTCCTTCAGTCACAACAGTGCCCCCGGCACCCAACTGCCAGTCTAAACAGCACATGACCGTCAGGATCTCACAGCGCCCAGCTCCTTCGATCACAACGATGCCCCCGGCACCCGACTATCAATTTCACCAGCATCCACTGCCATAGCCTCAACGGCCCCCATCGACTCCATCCTCAATGGTGCCTAGCTACTCCTACCCCAACGGCGCTCAGCCACTCCAGTCACAATGGTGCTCACGGCACTCGGTCACCCCAGCAACGGTGCCCACAACACCCGACTGTTCCAATCTCAACGGCACCTAGCTGTTCAAGTTATGGTGGTGTCCGCGCCATCCGGCCGCTCCAATCTTAACAGTGCTCGGCCGCCCCAGTTTTAACGGCACTCGATTACTCCAGTCACAGTGGTGCCACGTCGCCCAACCACTCCAGTCTCAATAATGCCCAACTGCTCCAGTCACAATGGTGCCCACGATGTCCAACTTCTCTGATCTCAGCGGTATCCATCTTCTTCAGTCATAGCCACGCCCGACTATTCACTCCGAGCCACTCCCGACTGCTCCGTACGAGTTGTGCCCATTAGCTCTTCACTTTTGTAAGGCACACGACAGCAAATAACAACATTCAAGAGGTGAACGTCAAGGGACTTGCAACCCCTCTCATGAGGCACCCTACCGAGTCTGCACGAGTCCTTTGACGGACATTATGTATAAAAGCGAAAATATTTGCATGGCAACACAATGACCCGGGGACCGTCACAAATGACGGAATTGTCCCATGACTTGCATATACTTATAATCAAGCTTCCACGCCCTCATATAATGCCTTTCATAACATATAGTGATGTAATCCAGTCGGGGAATTGATTCCCATCCTCGCCAGCTGCCAGTCTCAACTCCGTCTAGCAGACCGTCATCTGTCTCCCAGTTCGGTCCTAACTCCTCTATCTGGACGGACCCTATATATGAGCTAGGACCTGCCTGCTCCTTGTCAAATCAGTGTCAGCCGCTCCACACCCCAGCCAGAACCTGTCTGCTCCTTGTCGAGCCAGTGTTTGTTGCTCCTCTTTTCGAGTCAATGTCTCGTTCTCATAAGCCCGAAGTCTGTACCCTCTCCAGTGCCCACACTGAGACCAGTCTCTCTGCTTCTTCTCATCCATGTTATGTTACTTTTACTCTGTCACTGTTGCATGGACCAAGCCCTCCTGACGTCGCAGCTCCCAAGGTCCCTGACTCTCTTTTTCGACAGTAGAAATAAGGTGTTAGGATTCAATCTGATGTAAAATAAACATCGATCGCTTGTGGTCAGCGGGAAAGACATCTAGTATACGAGCCCCCACAATCACCTCCACTCGTACCAGCGGAACATTTTTCTCTCCATGTGTCGCATGACATCTTGTACCCAGATGACGTGCCCTGGCGGCACTTCCCCAGTCAAAAACTTGGCTCCGCAGGTGATCATCGAGAAATCGACTGGCACGCTCACATTTCATCCAGTCATCCCCGACCTAGTCTTCCAAAAAGATTAACCATATGTCGTTCTTTCATGTGTGTTCCTATCGTTCTTTGCATTTCCCTGTCAATACCCCTGGAATTCTCACGTGCCAAGTCGAACCATCTCGGCCTTCCGAAAGATGAGTGTATGTCACGCCACAGAAATTAGATATTTTCACGATCCGAACAGTCTTATTCCTTAATCCTTAACTGGTAATAGCCTAGCCTGAGATCAATCTTGGAGAAATAATGAGCTCCAAATATTTGAATCAAGTAAAGACAAAAGAACAAGGTCAATGCTCAGCTCATGATCAATATAATGAATCTAAGCATAGCTAACCTCTCTATCCACTCAATCGTTTTCAGTACATGAGTCTATATTGAAGTCCCTTCTGCCATCCTTGCCCATAATAGATTCCACCTCTCTATTTGGGACCACTCTACATACAACTCTTGTAAGTGGAGGAAGATGGATCTTGCATATATCTTCTCATATTTGATGATTTCTCCCTTGTTAGTATTTTCAAAAGGTTTGGGATATAGTGAATCTTTTCAATCCTAAAGACAAGCCTCAACTTCCTTAACTAGTCTTGATAATTTGGACCAGTTATTTTCTTACCATCAAGTATGCTACAGAGGGGATTACTCGACGACATTTTATCTTTCGAGGGGATGAAAAATAATGATCAAATTATTCTAATAATCTTGCTATGGTGTTTAATCTAGATTAACTTCCACTATTTTTCGGCGAACTGCATAACCTTCAAATATGCAGAACGAGAGACAATGGCTTTCTCTAATTCTCCCAGTGAGGATCTGAATCTCATTAGTGTTGTGGTGCAGTCTTGTGGTAGCACAACAAATCACACCACACCCAATAAGCAACCAACTCTTGGTACTTGCAACTCTTACGATATCTAATTGAATTTGACCCCCGAATCACAATGACCTTGTGCTAACACAACAAATCAATACGATTTAGTTAACTCAACCCATCATTACTAATAAGCATGGAGTAGTGAAGTAGCTCTTATGATCACACAACAAAGCATAATTATTTCTCTACTCTATTTATGACATCAACATGTTGTAGGCTAAACTCCACCCCCGAACCTAATAAATCTTGTGGTAGCACAACAAAATTATTGGGCTTAAAGGTTTTCTTTAAGCTACAATGATGGAGGGCCAAGTGGACGATTCTCAATCTCTCACATTGTCAATTTATTTTTTAAAATTACGAGTTTTTATTTTATATTGGTCTCATCTTAGGTCGTACATAATATGTATATCTCATATACGTATTTATCGTACCTAATAAGTATTTGATTCACGATCAAATAATAACTACGTACATATCACATACATATATTATGTGTCACGCCCCAAGCTTTTATTACAGCGGAAGGAATATCGGAACGTGAACAGTCGGCAGGGTAAGCCTCTCGCAAGCAAGAAATCAGAGCGCAAGACAATCACATAAAAGTAATTGCACAAGTAACTTTTCTGTAAACTTCTAACTTTATTTCATAACCAAAATCAATTTACATAATATCCTTCATGGGCAACTTTCATCACTATGACTCAAGAAAATCAAAATTACAATGTGACTAGACTAGACACTTTGATAATCTAAGGCTTCTCTCATCTTGAAAACCTTCATTCACTCTCGGACCCGCTGCTAGCATAATCCAAATCCGATTCACTAGTACTTCCTGAAATAGACAAGAAAATAGGTATGAGCACACTTGCCCAATAGTTCTCTTCGTATCAATATGAAAGTAATATTTAAGTGATTAACGTCTTAGCTCTAGAATCAAGGTAAAATACGAACGCGATAAACAAGCGATATAAACCAAGAATCATGAAATAACTGAGCAAGTAGACGTGAGTAAATATAGACCATGAATCAATTAAGATGAATCATGTAGATATAAATTTGGCCTTTCATGAACAAGAATATACGAGCATGTAACTAGAAAGTACTTTACACAACCTTGTAAAAGCTATGTACTAGAAACTCATTAACAAGCATGTAAATTTCATATTGAGCCTCATGAATTTCACTTATTTATAAGAGAAAGTACTCCCAGCGTAATGCGACGTCAGTATCATCGTATCCCATGGTTTATAGCACGTTTCCGACCATCAACTGTGAGGACTAGCATAGATCCCTTGGACACAATCCGTGCCCGATCTTACATCTTCAAGTTATAAATCTAGCTACTTTCACGAGATATAACAATAATGTCGGCCAGTAATTCAATTCCAAATAATAAGTTCCATGATCAAGTAACCAAAATATAGAACGTACCAAAATTGATATGATTTCCAAGAATGATTTAAAAAGGACATTATGCTACGGCGGCATTCCGACAGCATAACGGTACATTCATTAAATTCCATAACTTAATGTTAACCTTTTAACACATTTTGGAACTCCAGATAATCTTAAGACCATCTAGGAACTCAAGAAAATCAACCCCCAAAGGTCAAACCTTGGGTTAGACTAACTCAGGAAGTAAGCGGTCGTTTATTGGACCGTTTCATTCAGCAAGCGGTCTTAGTCTAGACCGTTTCATAAAACAGAGACATCGACATAGTAAAACCATTTTGAGCTTTAGCGGTCTAGCGGATGGCCGTTTGGTATCCTTTAGCGGTCTAGTGCAGGGCCGCTAGCAGAATCAGACGGTCGTCTAGAAGGCCGCTAAGGTCCAGAGTACAGAAAACACTGGTAAAGTGCTTTCTAGACAAATTGAGTTTTAATGGTACAACTAGCTCGGCGTCCTAGTGGGAATCCTAGGCTCGCGGAGTCTTACGGAGGCCTTAAAACATAATCCCCTAATCTGACAAAAGGAATATCCAGTGGAGAGGTTCATAAGTTCAAGAGAGTGTGCCTATAAGTGCAAAGTGTAACTAATGGTCACATACCGGAGTATATGCCATGTACTTAAGAAAATGACTCAAAGATGAGAAAGAATCATGATAAAAGAGCGATCAAGTTAAAACTAAACAAGTCATGAACCATGTGAAATGTAATTATAAAAGTATATGGTTTTGGTATGAATTCAGCATAAGTTAAAACCAATACCAATGTGCATAAGGAACACGAAATCAACTAGAATGATTGATTAACATACCCAAGTACAAAAGTACAACATTTAAAACAAGGGTAAAACTTAACTAGCAAGGCTTATCATATGATATTTAGGGGTATTCTGCATTATGTTTCGGGTTAACACAAATACAGAACTCAGAAACGACAAACGGTCTAGCGAGAACCGTTTCATGTGCGCTAGCGGTCTATTGCAGGGCCGCTAGTGACTTCCGGCGGCCTTTAGGAAGACCGTTTCTTCCTATTTACAGAAAATAGCAATAAAAACCGAAATATATACTAAGCTAAGGCCATTAGATGCAAAGTAAAACATGACAATAGATGAATATGGCCTAATAACACCATATTAAGACATGGAGATGCAGGGGTTGAATTAAATAAACTGAAATGATCATTTTCTTACTTCAAGGTAAGGTTCATACATGCTATGCAATCGTAGATGTATAATAAAAATAAAACATCAACTACTCCATGTAGAAAACATGAAATTGACTATAAGAAGAGGGCTTTTATTCCTAACATTGAGTTTAAGCCATTCATGAGATAACCTACCTTTGATCTCGGCTTTAGACTTCGAATTTAGTGTTGGAAGTAGACCCTAGATTCTGCTCGTTCAGAACCGAACTAGCAACTTCGTGGCCTTCTAACTCTTGATCCTCTTCACCTATGACCCCGAGATTTGGTGGATAAGAAGAGGGTACTACAAAGTACAAATAACTCTAAAGAACTCCTATATAATTACCTCATTTAGGGCTCCTATTTAGCTATTCAATCTGGCTCGGTCGCACAGGTTCCTGAGATTCTTGTGCTGAACTAGTGACTTTGCAGACCTCTAACTTCCTGTAGGCTTGATCTCCTAGAACGAAATTGTGAGGATAGTTAGACCTTAGTATTAGGAACAAAATACTCTAAAGAACATACCTCTATTTCATCCTCCTTACCTTAGTTCCACGCGAGCCAAAAGTAAGGGTCGCACATGTGAAACTTGGGACCTATTTATAGGGTCAGCTAGGGTTTTGAGGATTAGAACGAACCTAAAGTCCAATTTAGGTTTTCAATTCAATCCTCTAACATTCTAGACTCTCATAACTATGGGATAGCATCAATCCTAGGTGATTAGGATGCCAAAGTTTCCACCTTTTCATGGCTTCTTCCATTCATGGAATCTGCAGTGCCTAGCAGTCTAGTGCTAGACCGTTTCACGCCCCATGCGATCGCCCGATAGACCGTTTCTACTGTTGGGCGCCGAATTTGAACAGTTTCAAACGCCTTTGATATTATCTCCTATTATCTACTTAAATTTCGTAAATTAGCTTATTTTTAAGCTTCTAGAATATGGGCCAAGACTATGGGCCTGGTCTTCAGGTCTTTTGGGCCTATTTAAAGATTAGATCTATTTAAATAAGTATTGGGCTTTAATAATCAGATTTAATTAACTATAATTCATTTAATAGCCCATTACCTTTGAATTAATTCTATTTATTTCCAAAAAATCTTAGAAAAATCTGATTATATTCGAGAAAATTCAAAAATATTATTTATAAAATCTTGGGGTATTACACCCTCTCCCACTTAAGAGAATTTGGTCCCCAAATTCAATATATGGAATTTTACAGAGAGTGTACTTACAGTTGAATAGTTCGAGAAATCTCTTGCGCATAGCTTCTTAAGTTTCCCATGTTGCTTCATGTGGCCATAATTTGGTCCATTGGACTTTGACCATTGGAATAGTCTTATTCCGTAGTTGGCGTACTTCCCGTTCAAGTATTCCGATTGACTTTTGCTCGTACGTCAAATCCTTCTTAATCTCCAGGTTGTCATAAGTTATGACACGAAATGGATCAGGGACATACTTTTTAAGCATTGATACATGAAACACATCATGAACTCCAGCTAGTTGAGGGGGCAAAGCTAGTCGATATGCAACTTCACCAACCCTTTCAAGAATTTTAAAGGGGCCAATGAATCTTGGAGTGAGCTTGCCTTTAATACCAAATCTTCGAATACCTCGACCCGGAGAAACTTTGAGAAATACATGATCTCCCACTTGGAATTTTAGGTCACGTCTTCTGTTATCAGCATATGATTTCTACCTGTCCTGGGCCATCTAGAGTCTCTCCCGAATAAGCTTTATCTTTTTGGTAGTATCTCTTATAATATCTGGCCCGAGAAATTGCCTTTCTCCTACTTCAAATGGTGCCATCTGTATACTGGCTTGGTAGCTATTGTTGTATGCAAATTCCACTAGAGACAAGTGATCATGCCAATTTCCTCCAAAATCAAGAGCACAAGCCCTGAGCATATCTTCTACTACTTGATTGGTTCTTTCTGTCTGTCCATCAGTTTGTGGATGAAAAGCAGTGCTGAAATTCAATCGTGTTCCTAGAGAATGTTGTAACCCTTTCCAAAATTGTGAAGTAAATCGAGGGTCTCGATCAGAAATAATGGTGACAGGGATACCATGTAATTTAACAATCTCCTTTACATATAAAGCAGCTAGGATATCTACAGACCATCGGCTTTTAATAGGTAAGAAATGAGTCGATTTTGTTAAACGGTCTATGATTACCCATATTCCATCATGTCCACCTTTTGATTTAGGTACTCCCATGATAAAATCCATCCCCATATTCTCCCATTTCCATTCCGGAATTTCTAAGGGATGTAATTTTCCAGCATGCTTTTGATGTTCTGCCTTAATTTGCTGACAAGTAAGGCAACGTGACATGTAATCTATTGTCTCTCTCTTCATATTGGGCAACCAATAATTTCTTTTAAGATCTTGGTACATCTTGGTAGCACCAGGGTGAATGGTATATTTAGATTTATGAGTTTCTTCTAAGATCATCCTCTTAGTATCAGCATGATCCGGGATACAAATACGACCTCGAAACACTATTCTTCCATCATTTGTAATAGAGAAATCCAGTCGTTGCTCCATATCAGCCTTAATCTCCAACAATACTGGATCATTTTCTTGTAACTTTACTAAATCTTCAATTAATGTTGGTTGTATTCTAATATTGGCTAAGAAGTAATCTTTTGTCTTGAGATCAACATCTAAATTCAACTGAGCAAATTTAGAAATAAGATTGGACATACCTTTCAGACTGGATAATTTCCCTATCGATTTTCTGCTGAGTGCATCGGCAACAGCATTTGCCTTTCCAGGGTGATATTGAATAGCAAAATCAAAGTCTTTAAGATACTCCAACCATCATCTTTGCCTCATATTCAACTCCTTTTGAGAAAAGAGATATTTCAGGCTTTTGTGATCTGAATACACAAGAAATTTCTTCCCATAAAGGTAATGACGTCAAATATTCAAAGCGAATACTATAGCAGCCAGTTCTAGGTCATGAATAGGATAATTTTTGATGCGGGACGGACACGCGACTCGACTCCAATTAGGAATGCAACTCTCGGACTCTAAACAAGCTCGCGATCGTCCCTTTTCGAGGGAAGCGTCGGACGTGCACGGTTGAGAAACTGACAAGAGCTAGGGTGGTCAATTCTCTCTTGTGCCCAGATCGGGTCACGGGACGGTCTCGCTCTCTCTCGCAGCAGCGGTGAATATCAATATATAGCGAGCTAGATTAACCTAACATGCTCTCTAGCAGTGGCATAAACAAGCATATATGAAATAAAGCAAAGTGCCAAGCAAGGAGCGAATACGATACCTCCACGCTCTCGGCGTGGGGAAGATGGTCCCGGTCGAATTCGGTAACTCCCGATAACAGTAATGAATTAAATTACAGTAATGAAATATCGCACACTCCACGCAGGGAGGTAAAGGGCTACACAAGTGGGCCCGGGAGGACCGATCTCGGGTTGACGGGCTGCACTTGATCACCCCGTCGGCACGGTTCGGACGGCGTATGCTGCTGGTTGTGGGGCCCACGTGCTGGTCGGTGGGGCCGTGTGTGACCGGGGCGGCACCACTGTGGTGAAGACGCCTGGAGGGGCGCTTCCTGGGATGACGGCGCACTGGTTCACCGGCCGGAGGCCGGGGCGGCTCCGATCGGCACCGGTCGGAAAGAGTGCCCACGGATCTGTTGCTTCTATTTTCAGGCGTGCGATCCGGCGAGATCGGCTGCTACGATCAATCCTGACGTCGGATCAAAGCACATAAGGTATCGTTGGAAAGCTCTTTCGAAGTACTTCGATCTAGGGCCAGAGAGATTAATTGGATCTGCACGGATCTGGGCTTAGTCTATTTTTGAAGTCGTTGTTGGACAGTGCCCAAAATCTTAGGGCAGCAGGGAAGTTTCCTGAGAACTACCTTTGACCGCAGGGTAGACCTCAGATTCAGACCTCTAACTCTTCATGAAAGTTGTAGAGGGGAGAGAAAGGAAAACGTAAATATTTTTTGTGAAGGGTTTTGTTGAGGTTTGGATGGGGAAAGGTATTTTAGACTAGTGATTGGTCGGATCTGGATAGAGGTAGATAGAACTGTAGAGGGATCTGAAAGTGAATTTTAGAAAATAGGTGGAGGTATTTCGAAATTTCACGAAAATTTGGGGATGGAGATGAAGGTAGACAGAACCTCCAGTAAAATTGGGGGTTACAGGAAAAATCACAGAGGGGACCAAAATGATGAAACTCAGGGTGGCTGTGACTGGATCTGAACAAAAGATAGAACTGGTGGGTGGAGATGCACGAAAATGAAAAATTATAAAACGGGGCTATAATTTTTTTTCAATTTTCCGGAGGGTTATGATGAACCCTAGAACGTCCCCTGAAAATATCAGCTCCAGAAGATGAGATAATTGGGAGTTAAAATTCTCGGAGTGGTCTTCTGCCCAGTAAGACAGAACCTAGATAGCACTTCGGAAGCAGCTTCGTGGCGGCTCGATGGCGGCACGAACGGCGGCGGCGGCACCAGAGATGAAGATCAAAGATAGAGGGGAAGGGATAGAGGGGTTCACAACCCTGAAATGTAGAGGATGGGGGAAGAACACCAGAGGAGAGGGAGGGGGCGCAAATGGCTCTTGGGCATTCAATATTTTCTTCTCTTCATTTATTCACAAAAATAGAAATACATGGCTTATATAATAAATGGAAAAAGACTAAGAATGCCCTCAGATATAGAATTTGGGAGGGCAAATTAGGGAGTTCACAAGTATTTCCCATGTGGTCAAAACTTTAAACACATATTCTAATCAACCTTAGACTATTTCCATTCAAACTCCACCTAAATTTCACCTACCTAGCCTAATAAGGCAAAAACAAGGGGCGCCCCCTTCTTGGGCTATTCTTGGGCCTAGGCTGGTCCAAGGCCAACCAACACAAGCCCACAACCCATGTCTAGCCTTGGGTCTTCCAAACCTTGGTGGTCCATGAGAGGGGAAAAGCCCACTTGGGCCTTAAGTGAGTTAAAGACTAATATGAACCCAATATGAACTAACCCCTTAATGGACTCTTCTAAGTGCAACCCATTGATGTATTCTACATGGAATGTGGCCCATTGGCTTGTTAAAAGTCTTACAAAGGAGCCCAAATGAAAGAAATCAAACAAATACACCATTACAAGCCCATACAACTCATAATACACACCTATACAAGCCAATACACACTAATACATCCTATAAGTCCTTGATGTCCCCATCAATTTTCCTCATGTTTCTTTAATTGTCTTGAAGCGTAGCAAATGACCTTGTTATTTTGCATGAGCACGCACCCTAGACCAATGCCAGACGCATCAGTATATACTTCAAATCCGCCACCTTCAACAGGCAACGCCAATACAGGTGCCGTAGTGAGATGCTTCTTAGGAACTAAGAAATTTTCTTCACATTCCTTCATCCACTCAAAAGGATTTTCCTTTCTTGTGAGTCTGGTCAAAGGTGCTGTAATCTTGGAGAAATCCTTGATAAATCTCCTACAATAACCAGTCAAGCCAATGACACTTCGAACTTGAGATACCGTGTTCGGTCGGCTCTAGTTCTTAACAGCTTCAACCTTAGAAGGATCTACTGCAATGGCTTCTTTAGAAATGATATGGCCAAGGAAAGAGACCTCCTTAAGCCAAAATTCGCATTTGTTTAATTTTGCATAAATTTGATGTTCTCGCAAAGTTTGCAAGGCAACCCTTAGATGTTCCTCGTGTTCCTCCTTTGTCTTTGAATAGATGGGGATATCATCAATGAACACGACCACAAATTGATCAAGATATGGTCGGAACATGTTGTTCATTAGTTGCATGAATGCAGCCGGTGCATTAGTTAAATCGAACGGCATAACCACAAATTCATAATGTCTGTATCTGCTTCGGAACGTAGTCTTGTGAATGTCTCCATCCTTGACCCTCAGTTGATGATAGCCTGACCTGAGATCGATCTTAGAGAAGTACTCGCGCCAGAAAGTTGGTCAAACAGTTCATCAATACGCGGCAGTGGGCATTTATTTTTGATGGTGAGTTGATTCAACTGCCGGTAGTCAATGCATAATCTGAGGGAACCATCTTTCTTCTTGACAAATAAGACTCGCGCACTGTAATGACCCAAGATCCGGATACCGGGAGGAGCCCGATACCATTCGAATCCTGACCCGCCGCCCACGAACCGGGAGGGTTCTAAAGGGCTAAAAGGAGTGTGGAGGTACAAAGAAATAGGAAATAAAGCAGGATAATTAAACAATTAACAGAAATAAATAACAACTACAACAACAGAGTCCAGTCCAACAGAAAGTACAGTCTAAAGTAGTAAAGTGTACCACATGCCAAGTGAACACTCGGCCCGACGAGCTGGCAACTGAGAACCTCCAAATAGCACCCTCGAACCTCGAGGAAGAATCGCCTCACCTGAAAAGCAGGGATGAGTCTCCAAATAGAGACTCAGCAGGGGTCCCGCGGAACCCCAACCGGAAACAACGGCGGTAGCAGAAAGGAAACCTACAACTACAGCCGGAACAATGAACCGATGGCCGGTCAAAACTCGACGCTACAGCTACTCCTACTGTACCGGAAAAGAAAACACCGATCTCACAATCAAGATCCGGACCACACTAACACCACCTACCGAGGCGAAACTTATGGCAACCCCATCGCAGAGGCCTGTCTCCCTGGACAAAGCCGCCCTGGACACGTTGTCCAAGGTGCAACCCCGACCACCTGGTCGCGGTCGTCACACCAACAAGACGCAACCTCGGTAAAGCGACTAGCACCCTAGCCACTACCGCGGAAACACCGGACGGTCCAGAAACCACGTCTCGCAGACGGGAAACGAAACCCGGAAATGGGAGAGTCACGTCTCACGTGACATGAGTACCTGCCCACCAGAAGCAAGGCCGGATACGCCCCCTGGAGTCTTAGACCGCGCCTCAGGTGTCCCCCTCAAAGCACCCTATAAGAACGGGGACACCGTACAAGTAACCACAAAACAAGTGACTAGTTGGGGTTGCGCTCGTCAGCGCGGGTCCAACCTCCCCCAACCACGTGTGCACACACAGACCATGCGTCCTAGGTCTGGCCCTCTGACTGGTTTTCCCCTCAACCGGACTCTGGCTGCAAGACGTGGGGTCCGACGGTAACCAGCCTAAAAATCATCTCTCTGGGGTAGCCTCGCCATCACTCCCTGGTGGGACCACTCGCGTGTCGGAAGGCTACGACTAGTGGGGAGTCACTGGTGTGACCACTCTCTAAGGAGAAACTCCGAGAAACATGCACGCACCCTGTGTGAAAGTCAAGAACAACCAAGTGGTGCCGAACCACTGGACTCTGGACAATCCTCTAGACTCACTAAACTCAACGGTCCTTGAGTCACAAGACTCGGGGTGAAGACCGTTGCACCGAACGGCTCGACGTCGTCAATCTACCCAAACCCTAGGGTCAGAAACCTCGACGCGATGTCTCAAGAAGCAGTTCACAACCGCCGATACCATTCCCCCGAAAAGGGAACCAAGAACCCTCCAGCCTCAAGCTGGGAAATTGGACTCACAGTCCACAGGCCACACACACGGCCCTCACGGAAAATACAGAAGCACGATTCCCAAGATAGCTTGCCGATTCCCCATCCTAGGGAAAAGTGGGAAACCTCCATCTCTAGGCTGGATGACTGGACTCGCAGTCTAAGGCCACACACTTGGCCCACTTTGGAATCATCTTTCCGGATAAACCCACGACATGCGGGGGAAACACCACCGCACTCACGTCGATACACGGTGACTCGATCAAGCGTGACACGAAGCCCGAAACACGCACACCTATGGGCACACTAATCGAGGTAACATGGCACCTCCAGACATCTCCGAAACACGATCACGGAATCCACGGGATGTCCGGGACACTCACGAGGCCGACGGTCGACCACTAGGTCACAACCGGGTCGACCGGAGACCAACACAACACTAAACGGGTTCGACAAGCACAAAACCCAAGTGGCGGTCCTCCCTGGACCATCACTGACTAGGCGGTCTGGCTGGGACCGCTTAGCTTGGCTTAGCGGTCCAGCCAGGACCGTTTAGCCCCAGACGCTACCAGGACCCAGGCGGTCACTCTCAGACCGTCTAGGAGAGTGACGGTCCATTGCCTGACCGCTTGGTGTCACCTAGCGGTCAGTCGCATGGCCGCTACCCCTCCTGGCCTAGACTGAACCCAAAATGGAAAACGGTCGAGCCCTGGCCACTCCATGAGCCAGGCGGTCCACACCAGGCCGCTTAACGCTCCAAGCTGTCTATCGTGCGTCCGTTTAAGCTACCGACACAAAGGGGCTGGTGGCGGTCAGGCCAAGACCGCCCAACCATAAAAATGGTCTGCCTTAGACCGCCCAAACAGGCAGAGCGGTCTATCGCAAGGCCGCTACCCCAAAACGCGGTGAAACAGACTATTAGCGGTCACCCTGGGGACCGTCTCACCTTATAAGCGGCTTCTGTGAGACCGCGTTTAAGCCGTAAAATCGAGAACGGCGGGAAACACCCCAAAAAGTCATTCCACGCTTCATTCACCCCCGGGTGAAGGGGAAATAAAGGGGAATCTATCCCCAAGCCTCCTAGCATGCATCTAAACTCCTGGATCGGCCAAAAACGCCGTAAAACGGGAGATCCGGCTCACACCCCAAAATCATGGTCTTTCCCCAAAATGGCAATAAACTCACACTCGACTCTCCACGGCCTGCCAAACTCACGGGAAATGAAGTACGCGAGTTAGGGGTCCATCTCCCTACATCCACCGAAGATTTCGCGCCCCGAGGTCGCCGATCTGCGAAGAAATGCCTTTTAAACCCTCGCCGGCTCACGACCCCATGAACCGCCTCCACCATCGCGATCCTCGTCCCGCACCTGTCGCTCCATGCCCCACGAGCCACGCCACCCCACCCTCGCCACCTCCGTCGGCCGCCCGGAGTGAGAGGGGGAGAGGAGAGAACGTGAGAGAAGAGAGAGGGAGGGAAGAGAGAAATGAGAGGGGAGAGAGAGAAAGGGTTAATATATAGAAAAATCCAAAATTTTAGAAATTTAGAAAAATACTAAAATTTACCTCCGTGATCCTCGAGAGGAGCACAATGCGCCAGTACTGTCCCGGAGTCAAAGAATGCCACAGTTCGCCCTGCACAGAGTTCCGAAGGCGCATCAAGGATAAACACGCGTAAAGCACAAAATGTACTCTGAGACCCACAAAAAATATCCGAAAAATCCAGGGCATTACAACCCTCTCCCCTTAAAGAAATTTTGTCCTCAAAATTCAGGACAATGCGGGAACACAGGGAAAGAATGCCGTAACCAACTGACCACGCTGTCAAAGCCCCAGCACAGAAAACCTCAATTCTCACGAAAGCACCGATCCTGAGGGACACAGCCAGACTACTCACGAACGACACCTAACTCCGTACGCCGCGCACACCAGCCATCAGAGCAGGCATATATCAAAGGACACAGTCCGGCATCACCTTAGTCACAACGAAGACCAATCACGGCATCGTTGCCACAATCTCGCTTACCGAGGAGACACAACCCTCGTCGCGAGAAACAGCTACCTATCCCTCCTAAGGTCGGCAGACAAATCACACGTCAGCTTCACATTCAGCTGACTGGTCGCACACCCTTCTCAAGGGAACAACCAACACAGAGCCTCCATCGGCTCACGCAGCCATCTCAACAGACCGCAATCAGCTCATCGGCTCAGCGCCAAGAATCATCTCACACCTGGCAAGCCGAAAGCTAGACATATCACTGTGCCAACTCTACTAGAAGACAACTTCGACAAGGCCTAGATTCCATCCGGAAAGCACACCACATAAACGACCACCAAAGGCCTCACCGATACACGGCTCTCACCGGTCTCGATGCATAACCACCAGCATCTTCTGTCTGTGAAAAGACCATCCACTGGTCGCCAGATACACGCCAATGGGAAACCTTCACGGGCCCAACAGGCCCGATCCAACTCATAACAAGCCATCCGCTGACTCACATAGACAATTACCTCATCTCAGGCTGCACTCTTCTTGGACACCGCATCTGATCTTGATCATCGCACCAACTCAACCCTCTCAGGGGAGCACGATGAAACCAAATGACAAGATCCTGGTGTCTTCGGTCATCACCTCACTCGACTCAGACTTACAGGGGAACCATCCCATGCTGGTCACAGACCAAGGATAACCATTGCGACACCAACGTCCCATCAAGGACCTCCAACCACAGGCGTCACTCTTCCATCTTGTCTCATCGAATCCTATCTCATCTCAATTAATCCAAGAGGACACCTACCAATACCGATTCCGCCCTTACCACAGAGCCACGGGACACCACCGGAACCATTCATGGCACACGTCTCTAAGGGAGGAAAGTGCCACCCAATAATACGGCAACCTAGTCGCCAACACCACAACCAAAGCACACGGGTCAGCAACCCTTGCAGACTCAATTCACCGAAGGGTCCTCTTCCACATCATTATGAAACACCCCGACCCAGCTGTAGACACGCCATTCTTGACATTACAGTGAGTAAATCTCATATTAGACTATGATACCCCAAGGCGGACTTCACTTTTTTTATTACTCTGGTGATTTCCTATTTTTCTGAATTTTTTCACATTTTTTTGAATTTTCCCGTGAAAAATCTTGGAGGTGTCCAGGAGACTGGACGCCTCCAAAAATTCATATATATAAAAATAATAAAAATAATAGGAAAATCATGGAGGCGTCCAGGCGCCTGGACGCCTCCATAAATAAAAATAATAAAAATTAGAAAAAAATCATAGAGTCGTCCAGGCCCCTGGACGCCTCCATAAAATTGACAAAAAATGAAAAAAACAATAAATAAAAATATTTTGAAAGCGTCCAGGAGGCTGGACACCTCCATCAATCAACTCACGCCCGACCGTTGCTCGGCCTGTCGTTTGAAAAAAATCTAAATTATGGAGGCATCCTGGCCCCTGGACGCCTCCATCATACAGCTCACGGGGTTGGTCAGTCTGCCGTTTGAAAAGAATCCAAATCATGGAAGCGTCCAGGCCCCTGGACGCCTAGGGCCTGGACGCCTCCATCATCCAGCTCACGGGCGTCCCTGACCACTGCCCGACTGTTGCTCGGTTTGTCGTGTGACAAGAATCCAATTTATGGAGGCGTCCAGGCCCCTGGACGCCTCCATCAATCAACTCACGGGCGACCCCCGGCCACTACCCGACTGTTGCTCGGCCTGTCGTTTGAAAAGAATCCAAATCATGGAAGCGTCCAGCCCCCTGGACGCCTCCATCATCCAGGTCACGGGTGCCCCTGGCCACTGACTATCCGTCAGCCGGTCGGATTGTCGTTTGAAAAGGATCCAAGTAATGGAGGCGTCCAGGCCCCTGGAAGCCTCCATCTTCCAGAACTCTATAAATGGGAGCCTACCCCCCCTCGGTTCGGGGTCGAAAAAAAGAGCACCGGGAGGCTGTCGGATTCCATTCCTAACCCGTGGGTGTTTTGTAGGTGAGGTTCTGCCGGATTCCTGGGTGCCCGTGCTCGCAGGAGAAAGGCCGTCTTCGCCCGTCGCGCTCCCACGTCATCCCTACGCTACTGAGGCTCCGCCGGATCTCGCCATCGGCCATCCAATAAGCCATTCTCCTCTCTTTTTCCTTAGATATCTTGCATTCATCATATCGCATTTTCACCCCCTTTTGGGGGAGTCTCTTCCTGTTCCTACGTTGGTATAATCACCATCCATCATAAGCATTTTCCTCCTACTCGTGTCCGAGAGGGGTTTAAAAGACAACACCAACCAGGTGTGTGTCTGGCCGTCATTTCGTTACTTGCATCGCTAGAATTGATTGCTGCACCTTCATCTTTCTGATCCACTTGTTATTTGTTTGTCGTTGTTTTGCAAGGGTACCCAAGGAAAGCCCTCCCCGTCGGCCGGCCGAAGGGGGAGGAAGAAGCAACCCACCATTTCCCGCTCTCGATGATTCACAGTTTCCGTGCCTCGTGCCAGGTACACGCGATCATTTCTTTTCATTGAGGTAACCCCTCTGGCGATCACACCCCTTTGGCATCCTACGTATGCTCTTTTCTCTGTTGACATGTTGCATGACCCCTTCCCCTATTAGCTTTTAGTTATTGCGAGTTTGTAGCCCGTCGCTCGCGTTTCTCGTTCCCTTTTGAGTGGATCTCCATTCGGCAGTCCACAGATTGGCGATCACGGTGGGACCTCAGTTGCTTTCTTTTAGTTACTCTTGCAGCCCTTGACTTGCTTTATCATCTTTTACGTGTTCTTCATCTCTCAGTTGCTTTCTTACAATTACCCTTGCAGCTTCTTGTGATTCATTTTATCATTTGTTGTGTGTTACCCTTGCACCTTCTTGTAGTTTGCCTTACCATCTCTTGTGCGTTGTTATACCTTGATCGTCTTGTTATTCTGTTATGCTCTATATATCTGTCAGCATTTCATCACATACGTCCATCCCTCTTTTCTACCTTTCTTTCTATTTCTTTCTTAGGATCACCCCCTCTTGGTGAAAGAAGGACTCTCCGTCGGGAATTCCTCTCGACGGACTAGGATCTCTTTCACTGGGACCTCCATAAGTCCCCGACAGCGAAGGATTCCCCTTCGTTCACTGGGCAGGTTGTACCGTTGAAGTTCCCCGGAGCTTAGTTACCCCATTCGCGGTGAGTCGAGTGTCCCTAGTTCACACGGCGGTAAAACAAAGGTGCAACTAGGATTTTTGCACATTTTGTGTGAACTTTTACAATCGTTAAAAAAAAAAGAGTTCAAATAAAAACAAAAAAGACGTAAAGCATCCACTTGTGTGTTAATCTCTGCTGCTTGTGTGCTGGTGTATGTTATTACGTTCTGGAAAAGTGTTAAGGATGGCCGAGTATGATTACGATGCTTTCGAGGCTAACGCCTTCGGCTATGAGCCTCAAATGCATGACTCGGGTCATGACTCTTATGTAGAATACAGCCCGGACCAGGGCTACCAAGGCGGGCCTCATGTCTACGCTATGGACGCTGGTCCATCCCACGAGTCCTCACATGAAGTGCCGAATGTTGCCGGGGATACATCTTCCCCCCAGGACATCTCCGCTCTGTTAGGTGTCCTCGCCAACACCCAACTCAACCCTGAGCAACTTCAGGCCTTCCAGGCCATTCTAAAAGGGAAGTCAGTCCCCCCCCCTCCTGCGGAGCTGAGTCCGACTACAACCCCTGTCCAAGAGTCTATGCAGGCCATTCCCTCCTTCTCACCTCTCGGGCAGGCAAATCACCAGCCTCCCTCCTTCCAACTCCCCTCCCAATCTCCGGCGCAAGCCACCCTTCAAACACAAATCCCACCGGGCCTACCCGTTGGTAGACCCCAATATCCCTCCTGTCCTAGGTTTCCTTCTCAGGCCTCTGGGAGGCCTACCGCTTCTGCCTGGCAAGTGCCACCTTCACCAATTGACCCGTTCACCCAGTCCCTCTTGAATAAACTGAATAAGATGGACGAGCAATTCCGGAACTTACAAAAAAGGGTGGATGTGAAATCCACCCCTGAGGTTTCTCTGCCTATCCTACCAATATTTCGCCTTCCCCCTTCTGAGATGCCCACGTACCGTAGGTACAACGGCACTGGCAACCCCTCTACCCATTTGAAGGACTTCATGTACGAGTCCTCGTTTTGGCAAAATGATAAAAGATCTCTGGCATACCTCTTTAGGAGGTCATTAGATGGCCCTGCGTTGGAATGGTTCTACGCCCTAGAGCCAAGCGAGGCTGAGGACTTCGACGTGGTTCAGAGGAAGTTCCTACAGAGATACCGGGACCGAGTTGGCCCGTCTCTTTCTATCACCGACCTGGTCGCCGAAAAAATGAAGCCGGACGAAAATTTCGTCCAGTTCGCTGATAGATGGAGATCCCTGGCAGAAAGGATAAAGGATACCATCTCAGAGCCAGAGCAGGTGAAGATGATTATATCAAATGCTACCCCCCAGTTTAGGCATATCCTGGCAATGAACAAGCTTAACACCATGGAGGAACTGTACGAGAGGGCTCGGTATGTCCAGACGCAACTGAAAGATTCTCCTCTCATGCACATGTTCGAGCCACCAAAGCCGAAGGTGTTTAGGAAGCCGGGCACTGGCGTCCCAGGCGGAACGACAGAAGGGGTCGTGACGAATGAGCAAGTGAATGCGGTCAACGACGCTAACTATGTGGCAAACCCCAGGCTTCCACAAATGCCTCTGCTTCCTCTCCAACAAGGTTCGTTCCCTTCTCATCCTCCACCGCAAAGCAATCTCCTCCAGAACAATATGCCTCAACCCTTCCATCTTCAACAACAACAACAGCGACCTCCTCAATATAATCAGGTTCCACCACCCGGGGATTATGGCCCCCAACAACAGAGGAGGCCACTTGGACCTAGGAGAGCTCATTACCCACCTTTGCCGGAATCGTTATCAGATATCTTCAATGCTCTCATGGCTGCTAATTTCCTCACCTTGCCTAAGGAGAGAGCCATATGGCCCACGAACGTCGACACTTCCAGATATTGTGTCTTCCATAGACAGCCGGGTCATACAGTGGAAAACTGTTTTCATTTCAGAGATTATATCTATGATATGAACGATGAACATCAAATAGATTGGGACGAAATGAGGCGATGCGTCACCATGATGAAGGCCAGGAGACCTCCTCCTAGACAGCAACAACAACAGCAGCAACCACAGCAACAACGACAGCTACAACAACAGCAACAAGCACCGCAACAACAACAACAACAGCCTCAGCAGGTACCACAACAGCAGCCAAACATGGGCATCCTCCAAAATCCACTACCAGAGCACCAGCAGCCCAATCATCAGGTGAACCCCATCTCCTCCTTCCCGGAAGTCGAGAGGGAGCAGGTATGGCACCTGGAAAATGCCTCTATTCTTTCCACCACCAACCCTATCATCATGCAACTCCCTTGTGTCGCCTGGGTAGCACCTCTTTCCCACCAACCCGCATATGCATCGCCTTCACCATTTCCACTGCCATCGTGCCCCCTTATTCGCACCCCAATAACCTATCAGCCGACACCCCCCGTTGCGCCTTCACACCTTCCCATCTCCTCTCACTCCTCCACTCCACCGCCCACCTCCACCGCAGTTGCCCCTATGCCCTCTAAGCCCCTTATCACCCGTCAACCGCGCGTAACCCCTTTTGCCCCCACAACACCGCCATCAATGCCCTCAAAACCACTCATCACCCGCCGCCCATCTCAAGCCTTACCCACCACCACCTTACCTCCACCTTCCAAGCCCCTCATCCATCGTAACCCACATGGTGTTCCCCCTACCTCCGCCATACCTTCGCCTAGTAAGCCCCTCATCAGGACCCCTGCTCCCGTCATCACCCCTGCTCTACCAACCATTCCCCCGTCACTGCCCCTCAAACCTCTGCTGCAATCCACTGCTGCCCCTGTAGAGGTACAAAAGCCACAGGCAATGGTGCTCCGAAGTGGAAGGATTTTCCACAGGATTTTCCCCCAGGACAGTCAGAATCCCGAGCAGTCTCAGCAAGAAAAGGATGGAGAGCAGTTGGAAAAGTCCGTCCCTGGAACACAATATGATTTGCTGAAACACCTAGATAGGACGCCCGCTCGGATCTCCATCCTCGAGCTGCTCCAAAGATCCACGTCACATCAGGCGGCCTTGATGCAATATCTTCAAAGGGTCATGGTAAATGAGGACCTCCCCGCAGAAAAGATTTCGGCCGTTTTGACCCCAACGGACACACAACCAGCCATCATATTCCACAACTATGAGCTCGCTCCCAGGGAAGCTCGGAAGTATGCGTTGTGTGTCTCGATAAAAGTTAATGAGGTATCCGTAAACCCGTGCCTTGTAGACACAGGCGCATCCATAAACGTGATCTCCATGAGCACCCTTCGGATGTGCGGGGTTGACGAGGAACAGATCAGACCTTCCTCGATCACGGTCACAGCCTATGACAATAGCAAAAGACCACCACAGGGGATGATCATTCTGAGAGTAGGGCTAGGCCCTATGACAGTCTCCACGGAATTCCATATTCTCCACATGGACCCTACATTCAAGGCCATACTGGGTCGCCCTTATATTGAAGCCGCAGATGCCGTACCTTCCACCAACCATCAATGCTTGAAGTTTCCTTACAACGGAAGAATTATTAAGGTGGTAAGTACGCCTGTCCTTCCCACGGTGGATGCTATCAACACCTCTCTACCCTCCGTTTGGCCGTCTCACCGGCCCATATTGTCGCTGCTGGATGTGCGTGATGTATATCACGTTCCGCTAGCGCCCAAGGAGCTGGTCAAGGTAACAACACCGCATCTCCCCTTTCACTCCAAAGGTTGGGAGATTATGAGGAACATCGGCTATCAGCAGGGCAGGGGTTTGGGCGCGCAACTGCAAGGTAGGCTGAAGCCGCCAACAGAAGTTAAGCCGAATCACAGGTTTGGTCTGGGTTTCAAAGGACCATTCAAGGCAGATTGGAAGCCCCTCACATGGACCCTAACAAACCACTTCAACAAAGGGCCCGTTATTCAGATGAGGGATTATCCGCTAGAAGCACGTGGGAGGTTACATGTTGTGTATTCAGCTGAAAGATATTCCAGGATTACCAAAAGAGGCAAGCTCAAAGATCCAGAATGCGAATGGGACAAATGGTTCGATATACCGGATGTTTCTATTGCGCTAGGAAGGATGTTCTCGCCTCCGCAGCTCGAGGGGCCGTCATTGACCTCCGGAATGCCAGAGAATACCACCATTGTTGCCAAGGTTCCAAGCTATCCTTGTCCTCGCCAGAAGGACCTGGTCATCGGCGGATCTTCATCCGCTGTCACCATCACTATCGACGGTTTATCAGCCGTCATCTTCTCCGTTCACTCATCACAGCCACCGTTGCTGTCTTCTCCCTGGGCCAGACGATTGTCTGATGATCTCCCCAGGTCCCCCTCTCTTCTCGCATACCTGCGCGGACTTCTCGACCCACGTCAGGTCTTCAATCACGATCTGCTCCATGAGCCTCCCAACCCTCTAGCCATAACTACCTTCCTCTCCCCTACGATCTCTTTTCGTTGTTTTGTCATCAAAAATGAAAATGAAAAAAAAAACGTCAATTTTCAAACTCCCCAGCAACACATCTTTGTTGAGGAAACCTCCTACATCTCACATGGGTGCGTCTCGCTTCGCGAGCCACCCGTCCAAGGTCCGATGAGCGACCTTTTTCACCCCTCCTTCGAGGGGCCTGTCCCTGTACATTCTTCACCATCCCCTTCAACCTTCTCTCCTTCTGTAAATAATGTCAGTCAGTCTAGGTCAAGGGTAGTACCTAGGAAGAAATCCAAGGGTAGGCAGATCCCTCGTCGGTTCCTTCTAGATTTAGCCGTTAGGTGTCAGGCCCTCCTTGCCATCCCTCAGTTATTAGAAGATCCCATCCAGTTACCAGAAATGGAATGCGAGGATAACTGTGCAATTGATGAAGGGTATGGAGTTTATGAGATCACAGATGAGGAATACCCTAGTGAAGATGAGGGTGAAGAATATGAGGATGCGGCTGCCGCATATGCTAGTGGAGTAAGGAGATTCGACGGGCCGTCAGCCGCGGTAGAAGAGTCCACCAAGGAAGTGAACTTGGGAACTGAGGAAGACCCTAGGATCATCCTCATAAGTGATAATCTGCCACCCTCTGAAGAAGAGGCATTGGTCCAAGTTCTTAAAAAGTATAAGGACACGTTTGCATGGAGCTACGAGGACATGCCGGGGCTGGATCCCACCCTGGTCGAACACCGCTTAACTTTAAAACCAGGGGCCGTCTCGGTAAAACAAAGGTTAAGACGTTTCCACCCTCAAATGGCTCTAAAAATGAAAGAAGAGGTCGACAAGCTCCACAAAGCCAGGTTCATTAGAGTCGTCCTCTATCCCCAATGGGTGGCAAATATTGTCCCAGTCATGAAGAAGGATGGCAAAGTCAGGATTTGCATCGACTTCCGGGACCTTAACCGCGCGTGTCCAAAGGACGATTTCCCCTTGCCTCACATTGATGTGTTAGTTGATAACACCGCAGGTTATGAGACCCTTTCATTCATGGATGGATTTTCGGGGTATAATCAAATTCGGTTGGCAGAAGATGACCAGGAGAAAACGTCATTCACTACGCCATGGGGGACATACTGTTACGTGGTCATGCCATTTGGATTAAAGAATGCTGGAGCTACTTACCAAAGAGCCATGATGGCCATATTTCATGACATGATGCACATATATCTGGAGGTGTACGTGGATGATTTATTGGTGAAATCAAGAACCAGGGAAGAACATCCAAGGGTTTTAGCTAAGGTGTTGCAAAGATCAAGGGAGTTCCAACTGAAAATGAACCCGAAAAAATGTGTGTTTGGTGTGTCATCAGGCAAATTACTGGGTTTTATTGTGAGCAAAAGAGGGATTGAAATAGATCCCAACAAAGCCAAAGCCATCAGGGATATGCCGCCCCCTAGAAATTTAAGAGAAGTTCGAGGTCTAATTGGGAGGCTGCAGTTCATCCGTCGGTTTGTGTCTCAGCACTCACAAAGGTGTAGACCTTTCTACGAGTTGACCAAGCCGGGGGTAGAATTCCACTGGGATTCTAAGTGTCAGAAAGCTTTTGAAGGGTTAAAGGAATATTTGGCTAGTCCGCCCGTTCTCATCCCACCCAAACCGGAGAGACCTCTGATCCTCTACATCTCAGTCTTGGATGACTCTGTGGGAGCCGTCCTCGCACAAGCTGATGAAGAAGGTAAGGAACGGGCAACCTACTACCTCTCCAAACTCCTCAACTCCTGTGAGCAGAAGTACACAATCATGGAGAAAACCTGTGCTGCCCTCGTTTGGGTAGTGCAGAAATTGAAACACTACTTCCTGGCTCATGAGGTCCATTTGATTGCTCGCATGAATCCCATCAAGTTCCTTCTGGAGAAATCCGTCCTGACGGACAGGCTAGCACGCTGGCAAAGTTTTCTCTCTCAGTTTGACATCACTTATATCCAGCAAAAGGCAATTAAAGGTTATGCCATAGCCGAGCATCTCGCTTACCATCCTCTTCCCAAGTTTGATCCTGTCCAATCAGAGTTTCCAGATGAGGAACTAATGTCCATCAACCAATCAGATGATTACATGTGGACGTTATATTTCGATGGAGCTCTGAATTCTCAAGGGAAAGGAATCGGCGTTGCCCTCCTGTCGCCTGAAGGCCTCACATTCCCACTAGCGTACCAACTCAAATTCCCAGTCACCAACAATATAGCCGAATATGAAGCTCTTCTAGCTGGCTTGGGACTCGCTCATTCTCTTCGTGTCACCGAATTGCGAGTCGTGGGTGACAGTCAACTCATTCTTCGCCAGGTGCTCACTAAGTATCGCACTCGCGATCCTAAGCTCAAACCATACCAAGAACTCACTGCTGCCTTTGCCAAACTGTTCACCAAATTGATCTTTGTTCATGTCCCTCGTCATCAGAATATCCTCGCTGATGCCCTTACCTCGTTGGCTTCGGCCATAAGGTTCCCTCTAGGGAGATGGTTTAAGTCCATTTCCATCTACAAACTTCACGCACCTGCAATTGATGACGCTTCCTACGTGAACATCAAAGACAGGATAGCAAGGAAGATCCTACAGGAAGAAATCCGTGAGAAGAGGGAAATCATGTTGGCAGAGGCAGAAGAAGAGCTGACCGACGAGGAGAAACCATGGTTCTACGAGATCGTCAAATATTGCAAAGATCAGTCTTATCCCGAAGGAGCCACCACAGAAGATAAGAAGGCCATAAGGAGAGTGGCTCAGAAATACACATTGGTTGGGGGTCTACTCTATAGAAGGAGCCTTACTGGCATTCTGTTGAGATGTCTTGATGACGATGAGGTCTTGAAATGTGTAGAGGAGACACACTCGGGTGTGTGCGGTGGCCATGTGAACAGTCAGATGCTCGCCAAGAAGATCATTAGGCAAGGCTTTTACTGGCCCACTATGGAGGAGGATTGTGCCGTCTATGTTCGTAGGTGCGTCAAGTGTCAACTTCACGCCGATAAAATCCATTCACCATCTTCCTCACTTCATCCAATCTCCTCCCCATGGCCTTTCTCCATGTGGGCATTCGACATCATCGGTCCCCTAGGTGATCCCAATTCCCTCACTAAGCAGAAATCACTCATCCTTACTGCGACGGAATACTTCACCAAATGGGCCGAAGCCGAAGCTTATGCGGAAATCAAGGCATCGACAGTCTGCAAGTTCATCACGAAGAACATCCTTGCCAGGTTCGGCGTCCCGAGCACAATCGTCACCGACAATGGGCCACAGTTCATTTCTCAAGACCTACAGGACCTCTGCAAAAGGTACGCAATTGCATTGCATCATTCATCGCCTTATTACCCACAAGGTAACGGCCAAGCGGAGGCCACCAATAAAACATTGCTCAAAATCATCAAAAAAACCTGCGAGTCTAGTAAGTTTTCAGACTGGCCAGAAAAACTTATCGAAGCCCTATGGGCCTATCGTACTTCAATCCGTACCCCACCGGGCAGACTCCATTTGCCCTTACTTATGGTATGGAAGCGGTAGTCCCGTACGAAACTCTGATCCCTTCTCTCAGGGTACAATTGGACGAGGAATTTCCCCTCGACGATCGTCGTAATTCACTCCTCGCCCAGTTGGAACTCTTGGATGAGAAGCGGCTGGCCGCTGCCGAACACGCGCGTGTGTATCAAAATAGACTCGCTCGCTTTTACCAAAAGAAAGTCGTTGAGAGAAAATTCAAAGTCGGTGAGATGGTCGTAAAAAGAATTTTTGTCAAACCTGGAGGGCCGCGTTCTAAGCTCCAACCCAATTGGGAAGGACCATTTGTAATTCAAGCCATATACCCTGGCAACGCCTACAAGCTAGTCAACGCCGAAGGGACCGAGTTATCCCACCCTTGGAATGGGCTTTATCTTAAGAAATACTACCCTTAGCACAAAACAAAAAAAATGATGAAAAGATAAAAAACATCAAAAATAAAGAAATATTAAAAACCACTAAAAATATGGAAAATTTAAAATGCCAATGCCTGGTGGTCACCATGTAGTCAAGTCACTGCATCTAACCTTCATGATAGGATAGGGCCCATTAAGACTTGGTAGGCACCGGGTCTTGGTTTGCCAGAACCGTGGAAGATCCCTGTCTGGCCACGTTGGCCTATGCTCGCTCGAAGGAAGCTAACATGTGCTCACTTATGTATTTTATTCCAAAAAAAAAACTTGGTAGCATCGCCTACGGTGGGAATCCACCCAGAAGATCTCCGGAAGCTGTAATCTTTATTCTCTTCTCTTCGACCAAATGAGACAGTCGGCGCCCTTAAAACGCTGAGCATGAGAAATCGAAACTTGAACCCCAAAAGCAAGTGTAGGATCCATTTCCTCGAGCATCGATCAGAGCACGAGAAGAGGGCAGTGTCCCCGCAGGCATACGAAAAGGGAGCCCACAAACGTCAAACGACTATATCTCCCTCACAAAAAGAAATACAAAATTAAAATCAAGAGAAAAGCCTGGTCGTGACCGTGCCTGTTGCGATAAACGGAACCCCTCAAAATAAAAGTATGAATCCACAAAAGGGGCCGTGGGATGTAAATGCTCGAGATTTGGTCCGAAGTTGTCCGAAGGGAAAGAGTTAATGGGCCCTTATTCGCTCGCCGGGTTAACGGCTTTGCCGGTCCTCTCAGGAGGTTTATCCCCTACACTCTTCCTTCTCCCTCTAAAGATGAAGGTTCGATGGAGTTTCTGAAGGGTGAAAACTGCCCAGGGTCTGCGACCTTATTTTAATATACACATTTGGTTGCCTACTTTGAAAAGCAAAAGCTATCACTGCGAAGGAGTCTCCGTGTTTCTGGCTGGTCAAGACCCCTGTTTACCACCTTGATGTCTTCTTGTTTAACCTCGGGCTTAGGCCAATGCAAGCGCGTCACCTATGGGTGCGACGACGTCTGATTCCGGGTCAGCGTCGCGCGGTTGGTCGTTAGGGTTCCAGGGTGTTCCATCATATACCATCTAGAGTTGTGAGGAAACAGACCCGGGTCGGGCAAATCATTTACCTCGAACACCTTTTGGGTGAATCCCTGTGGTCGGAAGCGACTGGGAGCCTAAGCATGGCATGATGGTATTGTCATCAGGGTAAGTCTTAGTCGGCGGGATCATCATTCGAGGGGTCTAGAGGCCCAAATCAACCTAGATGTGCACTTAGGATACCTGGGAGGTTAGTAAGAAACCCCAGTCTCACGTAGGTTAGGTGCCATTTGGGTGCTTGCCAGGCGTTAGCAAGAAAAAAAAATTGAAATGATAAAAACAACAAAAAATGGAAAAGAGAAAATGTACATATTTGCAAGCAAAAAAAATCTTTTTTATGATAAAACAAAAAAAATGCCAAATATAAAAAGAAAACAAATCAATTTTGCATGATTGCATTTACGTGCAGCATCTCACTTTTAATACCGCTTGCATTCGTGTGCTTGCCTGTCGCATTTATCATCACCACATCTTTCCCTCGCCTTCGTTGATAAAGGCTTGGCCCCTTGACCAGTTATCAAGGACAGTCACAGTGACCATTTGCTTATTGAGCAAGGGGCCAAGTCAGAACAAAAATTCTGATTTGTTTGTTTCAGTGATGTATGCAGGGATTCAGGCAACAGAAGCAAAGGTGAAAACCAAACAAACCGAACCTTGTATTTTATTCCAAAAACTAAAAAAATTACATCAAGTTCCGCCCTCTCTCTCCGCATTACTCGTCTCACTACTCTCCGGGTAAAACGCTCTCAAAGGTGCTACCCAACTACGAAAAGCGGTACTCCTACCGCTCTGTACTCCCCTTCCTATTCCCACATCCCGGCGTTGATCCACGGAAGCAGCAGAGAAGCTACCAACACGAAAGCCGCGCTCTCGTGCTCTTCGGTAGCGCTCCTCACCATCTCTCAGCCACTGTTCAACAAGACCAAGGCTGATTCGAAGTTCGAATAGTTGGGCCTCCATGGCCCTTCATTCCTCCTTTTCAATCAATCTATTGGCTCTTTCTCTCTCTGCGTCTCTTTCTCTCTCTGCCCGTTCTCTCTCGCGGTCTTCCCTCTCCAACTGGAGAGTAATCCTCAGTTCCACGGCATCCCTAGAGGAGTCATCATCAGGATGACGCCGCAGTTCCCTCTCCAGTTCTGCTATCCTAGCCTCCTTCTGCGCAGCCGTGGCAAGAGCTTCTTCCGTCTCCTTTTCCTGCCGAGTGTACCATCTCAGATACGCAATAAGGCGTAAAACAAAGAGAACTCAACACTGAAACTTTTACCTGTATACGGAGCATCCCTTCTGCCTCCGCAGCACGCTGCGTGGCATGAGCAAGTTGCTCATGAAGCAAGTCAAGTTCTGAGGTGGGAATCCACAAGCTGGAAGAGGCACCACCTACTCCTATCGCTGGGGAAGCCGCGCCAATCTGGGCATGCTACGACCGCGTCAATTAGCAGCCAACATCTGGAATCTGGGGTTTTAATTAGGAACGCACTGTACACCTACCAAGGCACTCATAGCTCCGCGGGCATTGCCCAACCGTTGCTCCATCTCTGCCAAGCGAGTTCGTAAAGTCGCTATCATCGTATCGCGGATATCCTGCAGCCATACGAGTCAGCATTTCCACCAGAAAACCAAAAAGGGAGAAAGAAGAAAAGAGAAAGGGGAAACCTACCTCCACAAGTCCCCGGGGTTGGAGCCGCTCTGCGTACTTTGTCCTATATAGACGCAAGTAGTCCTCGCTATCCCGCGCATGTGATTCTACAATCGTGCCACCCCGTTGCCAGTCCTCATACTGTTCAGGGAACCGCACGCGCCAGTCAATGCAGGTCGCCGGTCCTCGCGTCTTTCTCCCGACACGAGGTGGCGCAGCTGAATCCACCCATTCTTGAGCCAGTCCTAAAGTCCTCATAACCAATCGTAGCCGAAGCGGCTCGATTTCATTCAGGCAGTGCATCCACAATTCCCGTCCGAACCGGGCACGACTTGCTAGAACCCACGGCTGGTCGGCATCGACCATGTCTGAGTAGGGTCTCCAGTTTACAATCACTGCAGGGAACTCCTGTAGCTCCCGCCTTAGCACCATCAGTTGGTAGGTTAGGGGTGCCGCACTCATGATGGGTTCCCACCGCCTGGCTAACGGCACCATCGCGGGTCGCCAATGCCGAGCTCTCCCCATGGGGAGGTAATAATAGCTCCACAGCTGCTCGGCGCAGGTCATCAGTACCTTGTAAAAACACAAAAAAAATACAAAACAAGCAAAACCAAAAATACCTGGATGAATGGTGTGAAACCACTCACAGTCATCTCACGGTCCGCTTCTTGGAACAGACCCGCAAACAAGTGCGCCAGCATGGCAGCTCCCCAGGCATAGTATCCTACTCTTTCAAGGTCTGACAGCAGCTCCAGGAAGCGACATTGGATACCATCCCCTTTCGAGCTCAGTACCAATCTCCCCAAAAAGAAGAGGAGAAATCTTCTCAAATCTATGTTGCATCTTTCCCAGTTGCCGAAATCTGTGCAGTACACGGCACGGCATCCTATTTCCATCCTTTCCATGAACTCTTCTGAGGATTCGTCGTCCCGCCGACGAGTGTCGGTGAGCCCTAATGCATCCATGAGGGACGCCCTAGCTACCGACCTGTTTTTTCCGACCATCTAGGTCCAAACCCAGTAACTTCTGGGCACCTTCTCGGTAGTCCGCGTAAGTGACTCCGGTCACTGCCTCGCCATCCACCTTGAGACTCGTAATTCGGACCACATCTTCCAGGCTGGGCACCATGTGCCCCCAGGGCATCAGGAATGCCCGACTCACTGGGTCCCATCTCTCACACAAGGCTTGGATCAGGACCAGGTCGAGCTGGATCGGCTCGATCCGAAGAAAGGTGCCAAAACCCATCACGTCTAGCCTGGCCTTCTGAAAATCTGGGAGACCTCGGTATGCTGCCACTACCAACTCCCATGAGATCTGTGATTTCATCACACTCTACGCATACGAGAAATGGAGAAAGGTTTGGTCAGAAAGAAAGGAAGAAAAAAGAATGGAAAAAAGGGCAGGAAAACTTGGCTTACGAGTTGTGATTGGGCCCTTTCGCTGAAGTGCCCTTCGAGGTCTGAAAGCCTCCGGGAACTACTACCACTGGACCTGCTTCTCTTCGAGGAGTGGGAAGATTCGCCCTCCATCCAACTCTCGGAATTTTGAACTCCTCCTCTCCCGTGAGAACTTGCGCTCCTCGAGTTAGCTCTCGATATACCTAGGAGGATAAAAGGGACAAGAATTTATAGAAATGGAAGGAGTGCAGGCCAAGATTGCCTCCATCACCTTTAATAATAGCTCTCGCGATGAGGCACCTACCATGCGGTCCCGTGTGTCACTTCACCGCTCGCACAGGGTGATTGATTGGACGAAGAATATGACGACTAGCACCCTATGTTGTCTAGGGATACCCTATCATGTTTTGAAGGACGTCCGCAAAATTTGACGCAACATCCGGGAGAAGGCACTAGGGCCGTCATTATTGACTTCGACGGTAGATTCCCGTGGAAAATGGTCACAACAAGACGCGATTCTCTGCTTGGGGTGGAGTCTTGGCAGACCCATCACATGGGAACAGTGCAAAGGAGAGGAAGTGTAGGGAAGAAGGAATGCACAAGAGAACAAACGAGCAGCAGAAAATCAAATCACTCCATTCATAATTCTACATAAGCTGTCATAAACACTACAATCATAGAGAGGTGGCGAGTCCACCAGCTCGCCGATCCTCACCATCACTCATCTCTCTGGGCGCTCCCCTCCTCTCCCCTGAGGTGCGGGTCCCTCAGAAGCCTCTGGGATCCTCGTGCAGCAGCACCTGCCTCGCCTCTTGGCGCCTGCTCCGCAGCAGTGACTCGCTGCTCCTCCCCTAGCGTGGCGAAGAAGCCACTAGCGGCAAAGCGACCGGACTGACGGAGTCGCTCCCCGAACTCTCGCGCTCTCTCGTAGCGCGTCTCCATCCCTCCTAGCCTCTGCACGACGGCCTGAAGGCCCAGCTGGAGCTCCCTCACTTGGGCCTCCAAGGCCCTCCTCTCGGTCTGATCCCGCTGACGCTCGGACCTTCTCTCGGCTTTCTCTCTCTCTGCCTCTCTCCTCATCATCTGCAGAAGAACCCTTAACTCCAGGATGTCTGGAGAAGGCCTCTCCTCACCACGATGCCGCAGCTCCGCTACAGTCGCCACCCAGGCATCACGCTCCTCTTCCGCCCGGGTCGCGCGGGCCACCGCACCGGCAAGTTGTTCCCGGAGGGAGGCAATCTCGAGAAAAGGGGCCGAGGAACTGGAAGATGCGCCACCAATCATCCCCGCCGTCGCTGTCTGCTGGGCACGCTGGAACAAAATAAATAACGGCCGTCAGTGAAACTCCAAAATCTGAAGATAAAAGTGCGGCACGTAACTTACCAGGAGCGACAGCTCATGTTGAGCGACGGCCAGCTGCCGCCTAGCCTCTGACAGTTGGGCGCGCGAGCCGCCGATGCCACGCATGTCTCCAGCTTGGGGAAGCCCCGCATAACTCTCTCTCTCTGCCGCCGCAGGAAGTCGGCGCTGTCCTGCACCAATACACTCCCTTGCTGTCCAGGGAGACGTACGTGCCAGTCCTCGAGCCTCGCCTTGCCGCGACTCTCCCTCCTGACGCGGCTCGGCTCGTCCGCACTCGCCCACTCATCGGCCAGGCCCAGGGTCCTCGCCATGTCCTGCACCAAGGAAGGAGGACCTCGCATCATAACAAAGAACGCGTCCCCTGTCTAGGACGCGTCCATCACTTGAGTGCAACACTCGCCGAACCCTTTCCCCCTCGCACGCCTTGCTTCAAAACTCAAAATGGATCAAAGAGGAAGAGATTGGAGGACCTACCAGACCGTATTCACCTCCCTCCGCGACATCGGGCCCCTCGGGTCCCTCGGGGGCCCGAAGCGGCCCTTCCTCCTCCATGGACGCCGTTCCGTGCTCTGGCGCGTCCCTCCTTGGGCGAGGGGTCCCGCGTCCCTCTCCACCTTCACCATGGTCGGGCCCACCGAACTCCATCGATCAAAAGAGGAGGAAGACGAAAAAGGGGGCAAGCGAGTTTCGGCGGAAGGCGGGCTCGTTTGCGGGTAAGGCACGGGAGAAGAAAGGCCACCCGACGCTTTAAATTCGAATTCAAGGATTAAGACGCGTCCTCGCGCCTGGACGCGCCCAAAAGGGAGAAAGGAACATAATCCCCCCGTGCAAAGTAGTTCCCTTCTGTCCAGGGCAAAAGTCTCGTGAAGCGTAAACAACGTGGTGCAAAAGAAAGTGCAGGAAAGAAAAGGGCACGCCACACGAAATCCATTTCATATAATAGTCAAAGTACATCATACAGTGAGAAGGGTGACGTGTACAAGCAACTCTCTAACTCTCGCTGCCACCCTCCTGGTCATCTCTCTCCTCCCTCCTCTGTCGGGGATCCCTAGGGGGCCTCTGCGAACCCTGAGAAGCCGTGCTCGCCTCGCCCTGCGGTGGCACTCCAGCCTCGAAGGCGCGACGACGCTCCTCGGCCGAAGAAACCAGATAGCTGCCCATGGAAAAAGAACCAGACTGACGAAGTCGTGCCCCGCGTTCCTTCGCCCTCTGGTACCGCTCCTCGCTCTCCCGAAGCCTCCCCTCCGCCGTGCCGAGACTCAATCGGAGCTCCAGCAACTGGGCCTCCAGAGCCCTCCTCTCGGTCTGATCCCGCTGTCGCTCCTCCCTCTCTCTCTCCCTCTCCTCTCTCTCTCTCACCGCCTCCCTCCTCGACAGCTCGAGGGCGATCCGCAGATCCAGCACGTCACGAGGGAGCTCCTCAGCCTCCCGTCGACGCTCCTCCTCCAGCTCCACAATCCGGGCGTCACGCTCCGCCACCCGAGCGTCGCGCTCCTGCTCGGCACGAACAGCACGCGCCAGGGCCTCTCGGACCTCGGCCACCTGTCAAAGCACGCATGCACCGTAAGAGAACAGTGATAAAAGGAGAGCAGCCAGAAGGAGAGTCGAGGTCAGGCAAACGCTCACTCGAGCCCCGCGGTCACGCTCGGCCTCCTCAGCCCGAGCCACCGCATACGCCAGCTGCTCCTGGAGGGCAGAAGCCTCCGGAGGAGGGCCCCGCGAACTGGAACCCGCTCCACCAGCCATCCCGGCTGCCGCTGTCTGGTGGGCCCGCTGAAACACAGAGCGAACGACAGTTAGAGGCCAAGTATCAAAAATCCAGGTCACAAAAAATGCATCGCATAAACTCACCAGGATCTCCAACTCCTGTCGGATGGCCACTAACTGCCGCCTGGCGTCTGCCAGCTGGGCCCGCAGGTCGGCGATCATGTTGTCACGAGCATCCTACATTGCACATAAGTTAGTGCCACATGCATATACATATAGAAGGGTGAAGCATTTTCATTTCACTTACCCCTGCCATACCACCAAGGAAGAGGTGGTCCCCGTACGTAGCCTGGTACCGTCTCAGGTAATCAGTACTGTCCTGTACATGGGACACCACTGGGACCCCGCCCTGCTGCCAGTCCTGGTACTGTGCTGGGAAGCGCGTACGCCAGTCCACAATCTTCACCTTCCCCTTGGTCTTCCACCCGATGCGGGCCGGCTCATCTACATCAACCCACTCCTGGGCTAGCCCCAATGTCCTCATAACCAGCCTCAGCCGAAGCGGCTCGATCTCGTTCAGGCAATGGACCCACACGTCCCGCCTGAAACGAGAAAGACCCGCTACAACCCAAGGCTGGCCAGTGTCGCCCATGCCCAGGTAGGGTCTCCACACCACCTGCATCACCATACATACATCATGTTCGTTACCATTCAGTCACATGCATAAAAACAAAAAATCATACGCATCATACCATGGCCTCGGGATACTCGCTTAGCTCCCGACGAAGTGACGCCAGCTGGTAGCTGTGTGGTGCCGCTACCACGACCGGCCTCCACTGTCGCGCTAGAGGAACGGCTCTCCTGTTCCCCTGCCTAGCCCTCCCCATCGGGAAGTAGTAATAACTCCACACCTGCATCCATCATACATCATTAGCACGAGTGATTGCATATTTAACTACGGTAAAATGCATAAATAAATTGTGTACCTGGAGAAAAGGTGCGAAGCCGCTGACTGTCGTCTCCCTCTCTGAAGTCTGGGAGAGATCAGCAATCAAATGGGCAAGCAGAGCCGCTCCCCACGCGTAGTGCCCCACTCTGTCAAGGTCCGCCAGGATCCCGAGGAAGCGGCAGTGGATGCCATCCCCCTTCGTCCCCAGCAGAAGGCGGCCCAAGAAGAAGAAGAGGAACCTCCGGAGGTCTAGATCCACCAGCTCCCGCTCGCTCGGGTCCTGGGTAAAAGCTGCGCGGGCGTCTCTCTCCAGTCGTGCCAGAAACTCCGCTCCAGTCTCGCTAACCCGCTGGCGTGGGTCACCGAACCCAAGCGCCTCCATGATCTCCACTCGACCGACTACCCTGCTGTCTCTATCAGTCACACTCGTCTCCAACCACAGCAGGTCCAGGGCACTCTCTCGGTAGTCAGGGTAGGTGACCCCGCTCACTGCCTCGCCGTCCACTCGTAGCCCGGTGATCCGAGCCACGTCCTCTAGTGTCGGCACCATGTGCCCCCAGGGCATCAGAAATGCCCGGCTCGGCGCGTGCCACCGCTCCCGCAACGCCTGGATAAGAGGAAGGTCGAGCCGGAAGGGCTCGATCCTGAGAAAGGGTCCAAAACCCATGGCGTCTACACGCGCCCTCTGGAAGTCGGGCAGTCCCCGGTACGCAGCCACCACTAGAGACCAGTTGATCCGGCTCTTCATCACCCCCTGCACACCACAAAATAAACATCACATCAGAATCATGATAAACAAATAACAATGTACATAATATTTATTTTATTTATCTATATACATATATATACTTTTTTAGAGGCGTCCAGCCTCGTGGACGCCTCCCTCTTTTTTATTTTTTCCCTATTTTTAACACAAAAGACAAAAAAATGATAAGTAAATAAATAATAATATATATTATTTTGGAGGCGTCCAATGCCCTGGACGCCTCCTTATTTTTTAATTTTAGTTTATTTACATAATAACCCAAAATAAATAAATAAATAAATAAATGAAAAAAGAAGATGTGGAGGCGTCCAGGCCCCTGGACGCCTCCTTCCCCCGCTCCCCGGTCTTCTCCATACAGCCTCTCGTCCGCCCATTTAGCCTAAGAAACCAACAAACTGAAGTTCTGAAGGGGCTTACCGGATCGTGCTCGTCCTCCCCCACGTCGCCAGCACCCGCAGGGCCCTCCACGGCCAGGATAGGTGCCTCCACAACGATCTCCTCCTCCACGGCAATCTCCTCCGCCTCGGCAGCCTCCTCGGCATGATCTCTCCACCCCCTCGAATGACGAGCTCGTCGTTTCCGCCTCCCCCCATCCTGGCTCGGGCCTCCTTGCTCCATTGGGACTGGGAATGGGTTTTCTGGAATGGCCGGATCGTCAGAATGAACAGTGTAAGTGAGCAGGGGGGTGAGGCCCCCCCTATATATAGAATCAACTTCCTTTGGGGCGTCCAGGCGCCTGGACGCCCCCACCTTTTTTGTTTTTTTTCAAAAGAATTCAAATTTTAGGGGCGTCCAGGCGCCTGGACGCCCCCAAGATAAAAAACAAAAAAAAAATTAATAAAAAAAAAACTTAGGGGCGTCCAGGCCCCTGGACGCCCCCAAGATAAAAAAATTAATGAAAAAACTTAGGGGCGTCCAGGCCCCTGGACGCCCCCAAAATTAAAACAAAAAAAAACTCGAAATAAAAGAACTTAGGGGCGTCCAGGCCCATGGACGCCCCCATAATAAAATTTTTGAAAAAAAATATTAATAACCAAAAATACAAAAAAAGAGAGATGAGTGTACAATCCAAGCAAAAGCACAAAATAAAAACAAAAACACAAAGAAAAATGAAAATCACAAAATAATAATTAGGGGAACTGTAATATCCCGGACCTTTCGGATCCTTCTTTGTGGGTCCCGGATCTAGTTTTCGGAGCGTCCGGCTCTGTTGTGTCCGAAATTTCGTTTCGGACATCTTTCGTGTTCGGATCGGCGCGATCCGGAGTCGTTTCGGAGGCCCGGAGGCGTTCCGCGGCTTTTCCGCGTGTGTTTTCTGATTCCCGGTGTGTGTTTTGGCTTTTTCTATGGAAGCTCGCTGCAGGCGAACCGGGCGGTTCACCCGGGCACGAGTGGTACCGTTACGATCGGTGCGTTCCGAGGATTCCGGAAATGTATTTTTCTATTTTTTGGTATTAATCTGAAAATTCAGATTTTCTATAAAGCCCTAATTCTTTTTCTTTTTCTTTTCTCCTTTCTCTTTCTTCTTCTTCCTCTTCCTCCGTTTCTTCCCACCGTGACACCCTCCTCTCTCCCTCTCTCCCATTCGGGCGAGGCGAACCCCTCTCCGGCTACGGACGGCGGCGGGGCGACTGCGCGGACGCGTGGGTGACGGCGAGGCGATCTCGTGGGCGTGCGACGTGCGTGGGAAGGGTGGGGAGTTCGTGAAGTTTGAAGCGTTCTTCGTGATTCGTGATTGATTCGGCGGAGCATTTGTTCCATTGAGGTAGGGTGACGTTCCTTAGCCTCATGCCGATCTTTTCCGCGATTTATAGGCCGCGGGGAGGCCGAGAGGGGATCGTTTGAGCGTTTTTGGGTTTTTCCATGATTTGGGGAGAGCTCACCCGATCTATGGATTTGATGCATGATTTCGTGTTTTGATGGCCTAGAATCATGCTAGGGGTCCCCAGGGGTCTTCCCCCTTGATTTCCCCCTCTCCTATGGAGGCATGGGGGCGTGGTTAGAATTTTTGGGCGTTTCTACCGTTTTCGGCCGCGGACTGAGAACGCGCTATACTCCAGTAGTGCGTTCTTGGAGGTCGCGCTGTCCCGACCGAGCGCGTTCATCGGAGAAGATGAACAGGAGGCGGTTCCTGTCGTGCTATGGGGTCCCAGCGCGATCAGCCTTGTCGCGCTAGGCATCCCTAGCGCGACATGCCTTGTCGCGCTAGCCGTCCCTAGCGCGACATGCCGTGTCGCGCTAGGAGGCCCTAGCGCGATGTCCCTTGTCGCGCTAGGAGGCCCTAGCGCGTTCTTCCGTGTCGCGCTAGGTATCCCTAGCGCGATCTGGCTGTTGTTGGGTGTTCCCCTTGGGCCGTGTGTGCGTCCCGGGCACCCCGTGGAGTTCCGTGACCGTGTTTTTGGTATCCGGAGGTTCCGTTTGCCTTGGTCATGAGTTTGGCTGTGGGCGGTGTGTCCGTTTTCCTCCGACCGTGGCCCCATTAACGGAGCTAGTGCTTGGGGTGATTCCTACACATTGTCGGACTCGGACGTCATTTTTCGTTGACTTGAGAGTCTACTCCTTCAGTGACCCTCCACTAGTCGTAGCCCACCAGTACGAGGTGCTGGTCTCACCTGAGAGTGGTGTACGGGCACCCACCTTTCGAGACGGTTTGTGGACCGGTTACCGTAGGCCCCTCGTCGGTAGCCAGAGTCCGGCTACGGGGGAAAACCGGCCAGAGGACCAGACCTAGTGACGCAAGGTCTGTGTGTGCACACGTGGTTGGGGGCGGTTGGACCCACGTCGACGGGCGTGACCCCAGCTAGTTACTTGTTTGTGGTTACTTGTACGGTGTCTGCGCCTCGGGTAGGACCTACCACGTCAGGCGGTTCACCTGCGGTGCGGTGTAAGACGTCAGGGGACGCTACCGGCTGTGCTTCTAGTGGGTGGTACTCCTGTCGAGTACGGAGTGTCAGACTGTCAGTCGTGTGTTTCCGACCTTCAGGTTTTACGGTTCGACCGTTGGTTTCGGTCTTCTCGTACCTGGCACGTGTGTCGGTTTGCGTACCGTAGGGTCTAGTTCTGTAGAGTACAGGGCTTTCCTTTCCGAGATACTTTCCTACCGCTAGAGTAGTGGTTTCTCGTTTTACGAGGTAGGGTTCGAGTGATCCCTACTGAGTCTTGTTCCGAGACTCATTCCCTGCGTGTTTTCACCGCGTTTCAGGTGAGACGCCACCTTCGGGGAGCGCGTCAGGAGCGCAGCGTGGTGCGGGTGCCCAGAGATAGTGCCAGAGGTCAGAGCCGGGGTATGCCCCGTGTAGCTGTACTTTCCTTTCTTGTCACTGTACTAGTTGTGGACAGCTGTTATTGTTATTATATATTTTGGACCATGTAAAATGTTAATTTATTTCCTGCTTAATATTATATCTGTTTAATTTCTGCAATTATCTATCATGCTTGTGTAGTTTCCACACCATCCTTTTAACCCTTCCGAGTCTTCGGGCTCGTAGGTGGCGGTACGAGTCTCGGGTTATCGGGCTTTCCCGGTAATCGGATTCTCGGGCCGTTACAGCTGGTATCAGAGCGCGGTTGTGGAATTACATGAGAATCATAGGTAATTGTAGTGGTCCACTAGTCCACAGCGATGATGTACAGGTGACGCTGGCATTGGGCACCGTGTGTTTATTTTGACCTTGCCGTTTTCGTGTTTTCTGTCTTTTGCTTCAGGAGCGATGATGGCGCCGAGGAGGAGTTCTCGCTCTCAGCAGGGGCAGTCGGCTGGAGGTCAGGAGATCCAGCAGGGGGTCCAGAGGGACCAGGAGGAGCATTGCAGAGTTCCGGGAGCTACCGAGGCCGCGGATGCTGCGTGAGCTCCGGGCGTCGAGGATTTCTTCTGTGGCATGTACCATCTCATGTCTCAGCAGTTTGGCGGAGAGGCTGCTGAGGGCTCGTTTGTCAGGGGTGGGCCAGGCCAAGCGGTGAGGGACTTCATGCAGTTCCATCCACCTTACTTCGGCCAGGCAGACCCTGATGCGGCTTGTGATTGGCTTGATGAGATGGAGCGGGTGTTCAGTTCCACGAGGAGTACTGCCGAGGATAGAGTGGTGTTGGCTTACAGCCAGTTGCAGGGTACGGCTCGGAGGTGGTGGTCTTCCGAGTGGAAGACGTCCTTTCAGCTTCGTCCACTTGAGCAGATCGAGTGGGATGACTTTGTCAGTGCTTTCGAGCGTACGTACTGTCCAGATGTTGTTGCCACACAGCGGATGCGGGAGTTTCTGGAGCTGGTGCAGGGTGACATGTCCGTGTTGCAGTACAGGGCCCGATTTGTCGAGCTGGGTCGGTACGCACCTCACATCATGGAGCATGAGAGGGTGAGGACCACGCAGTTTGTACAGGGCTTGAGGCTGGAGCTGAGGCACCATTTGATCGCGAATGGGGCCACTGATCTAGAGATGGCGTCTCGTGTTGCGATTTCCTTAGAGATGGATATGCAGAGGACTCGAGGACCGGTCAGCCAGGGGCAGTCCTTGTCAGGTCGCAGCCAGCAGTCGGCTACCCAGCAGCAGAGTTTCTTCCAGCATGCGTCGGGTGGTTCAGGAGTACCGGCACCGGTAGCATCAGTGGCAGGATCTGCGTCCTTTCGCTCGAAGGTCAAGAAGTTCTTGAAGAAGAGTCTCCGGAAGAAGCACAAGGATCAAGGGCAGGCTTCATCGGGCAGTGTGCAGCAGCCGATTCCTTTGCAGCGTCAGGGATCAGTGGGTGGATCGCGAGGACCTTGTCCACGGTGTGGTGGTACCCACCCAGGTAGGTAGTGCACGGCGCCGATTATCTGTTTTCGGTGTGACCAGCCAGGGCACATGACGCGTGACTGTCCTCAGAGACCGCCGCAGCAGCAGGTTCCCCAGCAGCAGAGGCAGCAGCAGCAGCAGTAGGGACAGTATCCGCCGCTACCCAGGTCAGCTAGTGTGGGAGGCAGGCAGAGGGCTCGGGGCCAGATCACGCACTTGACCAGGGAAGAGGCAGTGGCGTCGCAGCTCGTGGAAGGTACCGTTCAGATTTTAGGTTGTGCGGCTCGGGTTTTGTTTGATTTTGGCGCGTCTCATTCGTTTATTTCGGAGGATTTTGCATCGAGCGTCGAGGAGCCGGTGACCCAGTTGTCCTGTGATTTGGCAGTGGAGTTGCCTTCGGTGACTTTATGGTCACTCTGTATTGCTTCGACCAGGTTCCAGTGTGGATCGATGGGCGGAGTATGCCAGGCAGGTTGTATGCGTTGCAGCTTCGGGATTATGACGTGATTCTAGGCATGGATTGGCTCGAGACCCATGGAGCGGTGGTGGATTGTGGGATGAAGAGGGTCTACTTCCAGCATCCGAGCAAGAGGACCTTCTATTTCCAAGGTATCCGCTCCACCTCTTCTCGATTCCTTATCTCTGCTATTCGAGCCCGTCGATTGCTTGATTCAGGTTGTCAGGGTTTTCTCGCGTCAGTGGTTGTGTCTGACCGGATGGAGCCGGATGTCGAGGACATTGCGGTGGTGTGCGAGTTCCCCGACGTTTTTCCCGAGGAATTGCCTGGATTACCTCCCCAGCGGGAGATCGATTTCGTGATCGAGGTTGTGCCTGGTACGGGACCTTTGGCGAAGGCTCCCTACCGCATGGCCCCTACTGAGTTGAGGGAGTTGAGGGCGCAGTTGCAAGAACTGTTGGCCAAGGGGTACATTCGTCCTAGTTTTTCCCCTTGGGGTGCGCCCGTGTTGTTTGTGAAGAAGAAGGACGGTAGTCTGCGGTTGTGCATTGACTATCGGCAGCTGAATGAAGTGACCATTAAGAACAAGTATCCGTTGCCGCGGATTGATGACTTGTTCGACCAGCTTCAGTCTGCGTGAGTGTTCTCGCGGATTGATTTGCGGTCCGGTTACTATCAGCTGAGAATTCGCGAGTCCGATGTGGAAAAGACTGCGTTCAGTACGAGGTACGGGCATTATGAGTTCTTGGTGATGCCGTTTGGGCTCACCAATGCCCCAGCAGCCTTCATGGACTTGATGCAGAGGGTGTTTCATCCGTATTTGGAACAGTTCGTGGTCATCTTCGTGGATGACATCCTTATTTATTCGCGGTCTGCCGAGGAGCACGCGTACCATTTGGGTGTGGTGCTGCAGACGTTACGAGATCACCAGTTGTATGCGAAGCTCAGTAAGTGCAAGTTTTGGCTCAGCAAGGTGCACTTTCTGGGGCACGTGATTTCTGGTGATGGCATTTCTGTGGACCCCGCCAAGGTCGAGGCAGTAATGCAGTGGCCGAGACCGAGGTCGGTGATGGAGATCCGGAATTTCTTGGGGCTTGCGGGTTATTATCGCCGGTTTATCCAGGATTTTTCTCGCATTGCGACCCCGATGACTAGGCTCACGCGGAAGGATGTGCCTTTCGTCTGGTCCGAGGAGTGTGAGCAGAGCTTCAGGGAACTGAAGAGATTGCTCACCTCGGCTCCGGTGTTGGTTTTACCTTCTGGATCGGGAGGTTTCGTGGTGTGTAGAGATGCTTCCGACGTCGGATTGGGTGCTGTTCTGATGCAGCATGGTAGAGTGGTGGCTTATGCATCTCGGCAGCTAAAGCCCCATGAGGAGAACTACCCTACCCATGATCTTGAGTTGGCGGCGGTGATCTTCGCGCTGAAGATCTGGAGGCATTATCTGTACGGTGAGAAGTTCGAGGTGTTCACTGACCATCAGAGTTTGAGATATGTGTTCTCGCAGAGAGATCTGAACCTCAGACAAAGGAGTTGGATGGAGTTCATGAAGGACTATGACTTCACCCTGTATTATCAGCCGGGCAGGATGAATCTCATCGTCGATGCCTTGAGTCGGAAGGTTGCGGTCAGTACCTTGATGTTGAGGAAGTGGAGGCTCTGGGAACAAGTGCCCGAGGTATCTTTCAGGCTCAAGATTCCCCAGGAGCCAGGGTTGGCGGTGCTTGCGAGTCTGACTGTCACTCCTGCTATCCGTCGTCAGGTGACAGAGGCTCAGCATGCGGACCCTGAGTTACCCCGGATTCTGGCGATGGCTGATGTGGAACTTGGTGAGGACGGTGCTGCGAGGTTTCGTGGCAGGCTGTACGTCCCAGCGGAGGAGCAGGTTCGTCGTGCGGTGTTACGCGAGGCTCATGGGAGCAGGTACACTGTGCACCCGGGTGCGACGAAGATGTATCGGAACTTGCGGAGGCAGTTCTGGTGGCCTGGCATGAAGAGAGATGTCGCAGAGTTTGTGGCCAGGTGCCTGATCTGTCAGCAGGTGAAGGCGGAGCATCAGCGACCAGGAGGTACTCTCCAGCCCTTGGATATTCCTGCTTGGAAGTGGGACCATGTGACCACGGATTTCGTGGTGGGATTGCCGAGGACCCCGAGTGGGCAGGATAGTATTTGGTTGCTGGTGGATCGGCTGACGAAGGTGACGCGATTGTTACCGGTCAAGGTCAGCTGGAGCGTGTCTAAGTTGGCTCGCCTTTATGTGGAGCGGATCGTGCCGTTGCATGGGATTCCCATTTCGATCGTGTCGGATCGGGATCCGCGCTTCACTTCTGGATTCTGGAGGGGTTTCCAGCGAGCTCTTGGCACGGAGTTGGCATTCAGCTCGGCGTATCATCCACAGTCAGATGGTCAGTTTGAGAGGACCATTCAGACTTTGGAGGACATGCTGAGATCCTGCTGCCTGGAGTGGCAGGGGAGTTGGATTCATCACCTACCGTTGGTGGAGTTTGCCTATAACAACAGCTATCATTCGAGCATCGGTATGGCTCCTTATGAGGTATTGTACGGGCGTCCTTGTCGAACTCCACTTGATTGGTTTGAGGTGGGTGAGCGTGTTTTGATGGGATCGGAATTGGTGCAGCAATGTGTGGATGTTGTGCACCTGGTTCGTCAGACCATGTTGGCGGCCCAGAGTCGACAGAAGAGCTATGCTGACCGTAGGAGGCAGCCCCTCGAGTTCGCCGTGGGCGATCATGTGTTCTTGAGAGTTTCTCCGATGAAGGGGGTGATGCGTTTTGGACGGCGTGGGAAGCTGAGTCCCGCTATATAGGTCCTTTCGCGATTGTGGAGCGCATCGGTGAGGTTGCTTACCGGTTGCAGTTACCTCCTGAGTTGGCGTCGGTGCATGACGTGTTCCACGTCTCGATGTTGCGGAAGTATATGCCCGATGACTCTCATGTGCTCGAGTTTTCCGTTTGGCCTGAGGTGACTCCAGATCTTTCTCTCCCAGAGTTCCCGATCCGCGTGGACGATAGGCGAGAGCAGCGCCTATGGAACAAGGTCATTCCCTTGGTAAAGGTCGTGTGGCAGTGACACTCTGGTGGGGAGGCTTCTTGGGAACGTGAGGACGAGATGCGTCAGCAGTTCCCGTACCTATTTGAGTGAGTCTTCCTCTTCTTTCCCCTTTGGTTGTTCTCAATTTCGAGGATGAAATTCCTTAAGAGGGGAGGGCTGTAATATCCTGGACCTTTCGGATCCTTCTTTGTGGGTCCCGGATCTGGTTTTCGGAGCGTCCGGCTCTGTTGTGTCCAAAATTTCGTTTCGGACATCTTTCGTGTTCGGATCGGCGCGATCCGGAGTCGTTTCGGAGGCCCGGAGGCGTTCCGTGACTTTTCCGCGTGTGTTTTCCGATTCTCGGTGTGTGTTTTGGCTTTTTCTTCGGAAGCTCGCTGCAGGCGAACCGGGCGGTTCACCCGGGCACGAGTGGTACCGTTTACGATCGGTGCGTTCCGAGGATTCCGGAAATGTATTTTTCTATTTTTCGATATTTTTCCGTAAATTCGGATTTTCTATAAAGCCCTAATTCTTTTTCTTTTTCTTTTCTCCTTTCTCTTTCTTCTTCTTCCTCTTCCTCCGTTTCTTCCCACCGTGACACCCTCCTCTCTCCCTCTCTCCCATTCGGGCGCGGCGAACCCCTCTCCGGCTACGGACGGCGGCGGGGCGACTGCGCGGACGCGTGGGTGACGGCGAGGCGATCTCGTGGGCGTGCGGCGTGCGTGGGAAGCGTGGGGAGTTCGTGAAGTTTGAAGCGTTCTTCGTGATTCGTGATTGATTCGGCGGAGCATTTGCTCCATTGAGGTAGGGTGACGTTCCTTAGCCTCATGCCGATCTTTTCCGTGATTTATAGGCCGCGGGGAGGCCGAGAGGGGATCGTTTGAGCGTTTTTGGGTTTTTCCATGATTTGGGGAGAGCTCGCCCGATCTATGGATTTGATGCATGATTTCGTGTTTTGATGGTCTAGAATCATGCTAGGGGTCCCCAGGGGTCTTCCCCCTTGATTTCCCCCTCTCCTATGGAGGCATGGGGGCGTGGTTAGAATTTTTGGGCGTTTCTACCGTTTTCGGCCACGGACTGAGAACGCGCTATACTCCAGTAGCGTGTTCTTGGAGGTCACGCTGCCCCGACCGAGCGCGTTCATCGGAGAAGATGAACAGGAGGCGGTTCCTGTCGCGCTATGGGGTCCTAGCGCGATCAGCCTTGTCACACTAGGCATCCCTAGCGCGACATGCCTTGTCGCGCTAGCCGTCCCTAGCGCGACATGCCGTGTCGCGCTAGGAGGCCCTAGCGCGATGTCCCTTGTCGCGCTAGGAGACCCTAGCGCGTTCTTCCGTGTCGCGCTAGGGATACCTAGCGCGATCTGGCTGTTGTTGGGTGTTCCCCTTGGGCCGTGTGTGCGTCCCGAGCACCCCGTGGAGTTCCGTGACCGTGTTTTTGGTATCCGGAGGTTCCGTTTGCCTTGGTCATGAGTTTGGCTGTGGGCGGTGTGTCCGTTTTCCTCCGACCGTGGCCCCGTTGACGGAGCTAGTGCTTGGGGTGATTCCCACACGTTGTCGGACTCGGACGTCGTTTTTCGTTGACTTGAGAGTCTACTCCTTCAGTGACCCTCCACTAGTCGTAGCCCACCAGTACGAGGTGCTGGTCTCACCTGGGAGTGGTGTACGGACACCCACCTTTCGAGACGGTTTGTGGACCGGTTACCGTAGGCCCCTCGTCGGTAGCCAGAGTCCGGCTACGGGGGAAAACCGGTCAGAGGACCAGACCTAGTGACGCAAGGTCTGTGTGTGCACACGTGGTTGGGGGCGGTTGGACCCACGTCGACGGGCGTGACCCCAGCTAGTTACTTGTTTGTGGTTACTTGTACGGTGTCTGCGCCTCGGGTAGGACCTACCACGTCAGGCGGTTCACCTGCGGTGCGGTGTAAGACGTCAGGGGACGCTACCGGCTGTGCTTCTAGTGGGTGGTACTCCTGTCGAGTACGGAGTGTCAGACTGTCAGTCGTGTGTTTCCGACCTTCGGGTTTTACGGTTCGACCGTTGGTTTCGGTCTTCTCGTACCGTGGCACGTGTGTCGGTTTGCGTGCCGTAGGGTCTAGTTCTGTAGAGTACAGGGCTTTCCTTTCCGTGGTACTTTCCTACCGCTAGAGTAGTGGTTTCTCATTTTACGAGGTAGGGTTCGAGTGATCCCTACTGAGTCTTGTTCCGAGACTCATTCCCTGCGTGTTTTCACCGTGTTTCAGGTGAGACGCCACCTTCGGGGAGCGCGTCAGGAGCGCAGCGTGGTGCGGGTGCCTAGAGGTAGTGCCAGAGGTCAGAGCCGGGGTATGCCCCGTGTAGATGTACTTTCCTTTCTTGTCACTGTACTAGTTGTGGACAGCTGTTATTGTTATTTTATATTGTGGACCATGTAAAATGTTAATTTATTTCCTGTTTAATATTATATCTGTTTAATTTCTGTAATTATCTGTGATGCTTGTGTAGTTTCCACACCATCCTTTTAACCCTTCCGAGTCTTCGGGCTCGTGGGTGGCGGTACGAGTCTCGGGCTATCGGACTTTCTCGGTAATCGGATTCTCGGGCCGTTACAGGAACAGGGGTCCAAAACATCCAAAAGCCACACTTTATTCCATGAGAAAGCCGCATGAGCTAAATCAGGGGCTTAGACGCCTTAGGCCTGAACTTCCCCAGTTCGGTTACATAAGCCCTCCAAAGCTTGCATTTCTCCCCCACATGCGCTAAGGCTTTTCCCGCAACGCTCATCTTCCAAGGCGCTTTAATAGCCTTCGCTTCCTTCGCGTCCGCTTCCGTGCCTAACTCCCTCTTCTTCAAAGGAACGATCCCGGTCAGTGATGAGAACGAGTGGCGTGGAAGGCTGATCTGGAGGCAGCACCGATGCGCGTTGTAAAGGATGAACTCGGTCGCGCCGATCAGTTGGAGCTCGGCTCCGGGAGAAGGCCTCATGAGAAGTTCAAGAGAGAGGAGACATGCCGGAGCACAAGTGAAGAGAGTTTGTGCCATGATTCGAAAGTGAGACCGCCAGTCTTCACGCCTCTTCAGCCATGGAACTCGGTTCGCCACGGTGCCACCGAAGCCTAATACGTCGGCTATGTGATAAAGGGGGCGTTGTTGAAAGAGCTTCGAACCGGTCGGCATCCCCTCACGGTGGTCGAACTTGAAGTGCAAGTCAATCCAGCAGTTCAAAACAAGTGCGCAACCATAAGGAGGCTTACCCATGCTCGAGGCAGTAGGGCCGCTGTAAAGATAGGCAAGGATGGCCGGCCCCACCCTCTTGCCGCTCCAAAACCCGTGGATAGCATTCAGTTGGTCCTCCTCCATTATGTTGTCGGCATAAGGAAACAGAAGAGCCCCCGCCAGACAGATGGTAAAACCTTTCATGACTCCTTCCAAGTGTTCATCATCTGGTGAGCCTTTCAAGGCATCCATGACCCATACCGCGAGCCTTCGCAAGTCGATTCCCTTTTGAGTGCGGACCTTTCTGACTGCGTCGGGCAGCATGAAGCTTCCAAGGACGCTCTCGGAAGTCACCTTTGTCAACATCCGCATCGGCTTCGTCTTCCCATCACTCTTGAATTTCTTCAGTCCAAGCAGAAGCTCCACCTTCTCGAGGAGAATGGTCGCCTCGAACGTGGGGAAGATGAAAGTGTGGGTCTGGGGATGCCAGATCTCCACTAATGCACCCATAGCTGCCCAGTCCATGCGGATTCTTTCGTAGTGCTTGGCATGAATAAGGAGCCCCTGAAGATGCCACTTCGAGAGTATAGCCCTCATGCCAATGGAGATGTTAGAAGTTAGCTCTGAGAGCCATGGCAGTTTTGAAAACTTCCTCGGGCCCGGAAAGAGCGGATACGGCTGGAAAAAAACAAGAAAGGAGGGAAAGTGAGAAGAGAGTTCATGCAGTAAAATTTGAAATAAATCAATTTACCATATGTGACTGGATCGCCCCACTCAAATGACCCTCGAGGTCGGAAAGTCGCCTGATCTCACTACTAGGCCTGCCCCTCTTCATGACGCGGGAAGACTCTCCTTCCATCCCGAAGTCCCTAGACCCTCCTCTTCTCCTCCTCTTGAATTTTCAAAATCCCCCTTTGGTGCATTTGAATAAACTAGCCTATGGGGTGGTACTTATAGGAAATGGGAGGTGCTACGAGACGGGACATCTCACATGTGTGGTTAAGTCATGTTTTGTCCTTGTACTGTGGTACGATTCTGTGATATTTCTGTGCTTTCTGATGTATTTAATCTATGATGGTCTGTGCAGGTTTTGCCAACGGACGCTTTTCACGCTATCCTGTACGCCATCCTTTAATGTTTGGTCCTCCGTATCGTGCATCGTACTATACGATATTTACGCTATTAGAACATGTCAAGGACCTTGCGACCTGAACAAATCTGGGATTTGAGTTCCCCTTTAACAAAAACAGTGATGATTCCAGAAGAATTTGGGTTGCATGGATAGGCCGTTAGCTGGTGATAGCGTGGGGACGACGGTTCCATTCGGTGAGTTAGTGCGTGGACAAACGGGCCCCGGCTCAGTATCGGCTCACCGAACTGGTATCCTGACCCATTCTTAACGAGTTGATAATATTATCCTTGACCATTTTCTATTTTAGTTTGTTTTAATTTTTCTTTAAAGCCAACATGCATTCATATATGACTTTGAGTCTATTGCGGAAAATCACTAAAGTAATTCGATTGCGAAGGTCGCTGTGCTTAAATTCTGATAATATGAGATATTCCATTCCGAATGAAGTACTAAGTTTTCTTGAGACAGCCCCACGCTGTTCTTCCAAAGGAGACCCTTGTTTGGATTGATCCTCAAATATTCCTTTACTTTTTGCTCCGTTTGACCCATCTTGGCCGCAGCACTTCCACATTGGCTGGTAACCGCTCCCCAAGGTGAAACCTGCAGGTTTACGACCCAGGTACTTCCACACAGAGAAGTTGGTCCCCCCCCCCCCTTTTTTTTTTCTACTCGTGCCTGAGCGCACATCTTCTCCTTCCTTGTTTGATTTCCGTCCAAACAATTGTTGAATTCGAAAGACCTTCTCCCAGGTCGTCGCGTTGAAAACTCTAAAAACATTCCAAAAATCGTAATGTTGAAAGCGTGTCTCATCACACCTTGGCATCTACTTTTCAGTCTATTCTCACTCCATTCCATTCCACTTCAATGTCATTCCACTACGTGTCACTCCCTTGCAAAGCAGACGCCAAGGCGGGGCAGCTGTAGACACGCCATTCTTGACATTACAGTGAGTAAAGCTCATATTACACTATGATACCCCAAGGCGGACTTCACTTTTTTTATTACTCTGGTGATTTCCTATTTTTCTGAATTTTTTCACATTTTTTGAATTTTCCCGTGAAAAATCTTGGAGGTGTCCAGGAGACTGGACGCCTCCAAAAATTTATATATATAAAAATAATAAAAATAATAGGAAAATCATGGAGGCGTCCAGGCGCCTGGACGCCTCCATAAATAAAAATAATAAAAATTAGAAAAAAATCATAGAGGCGTCCAGGCCCCTGGACGCCTCCATAAAAATGATAAAAAATGAAAAAAACAATAAATAAAAATATTTTGAAAGAGTCCAGGAGGCTGGACGCCTCCATCAATCAACTCACGCCCGACCGTTGCTCGGCCTGTCGTTTGAAAAAAATCCAAATTATGGAGGCGTCATGGCCCCTAGACGCCTCCATCATACAGCTCACGGGGTTGGTCAGTCTGCCGTTTGAAAAGAATCCAAATCATGGAAGCGTCCAGGCCCCTGGACGCCTCCATCATCCAGCTCACGGGCGTCCCTGACCACTGCCCGACCGTTGCTCGGTTTGTCGTGTGACAAGAATCCAATTTATGGAGGCGTCCAGGCCCCTGGACGCCTCCATCAATCAACTCACGGGCGACCCCCGACCACTGCCCGACCGTTGCTCGGCCTGTCGATTGAAAAGAATCCAAATCATGGAAGCGTCCAGCCCCTGGACGCCTCCATCATCCAGGTCACAGGTGCCCCTGGCCACTGACTATCCGTCAGCCGGTCGGATTGTCGTTTGAAAAGGATCCAAGTAATGGAGGCGTCCAGGCCCCTGGAAGCCTCCATCTTCCAGAACTCTATAAATGGGGGCCTACCCCCCCTCGGTTCGGGGTCGAAAAAAAGAGCGCCGGGAGGCTGTCGGATTCCATTCCTAACCCGTGGGTGTTTTGTAGGTGAGGTTCTGCCAGATTCCTGGGTGCCCGTGCTCGCAGGAGAAAGGCCGTCTTCGCCCGTCGCGCTCCCACGTCATCCCTACGCTACCGAGGCTCCGCCGGATCTCGCCATCGGCCATCCAATAAGCCATTCTCCTCTCTTTTTCCTTAGATATCTTGCATTCATCATATCGCATTTTTCACCCCCTTTTGGGGGAGTCTCTTCCTGTTCCTACGTTGGTATAATCACCATCCATCATAAGCATTTTCCTCCTACTCGTGTCCGAGAGGGGTTTAAAAGACAACACCAACCAGGTGTGTGTCCGGCCGTCATTTCGTTACTTGCATCGCTAGAGTTGATTGCTGCACCTTCATCTTTCTGATCCACTTGTTATTTGTTTGTCGTTGTTTTGCAAGGGTACCCAAGGCAAGCCCTCCCCGTCGGCCGGCCGAAGGGGGAGGAAGAAGCAACCCACCATTTCCCGCTCTCGATGATTCACAGTTTCCGTGCCTCGTGCCAGGTACACGCGATCATTTCTTTTCATTGAGGTAACCCCTCTGGCGATCACATCCCTTTGGCATCCTACGTATGCTCTTTTCTCTGTTGACATGTTGCATGACCCCTTCCCCTATTAGCTTTTAGTTATTGCGAGTTTGTAGCCCGTCGCTCGCGTTTCTCGTTCCCTTTTGAGTGGATCTCCATTCGGCAGTCCACACCAGCAGGGCCTTCTCCAAGCGGTACACATCTTACCGCGGTCGATCACGTAGCTAGGCTCACTAGCCGCTCACCGCAACCAACGGGGACCCCATAATTTGTCAGAGATCACTTTCTCAAGATCACGGTCCCATCCGAGGACAACTTCCAATACAAGTCGGGCACCAAGCCACCAACTCTGACCATCACGTCCTCGACCTCCGTCAGGCGACAACCTCAACAATCCCATCCGGGTCTAACACCGACGCCTGACACGGCTTTCATCACAGGAACAGGGTACTCATGCGGCACACTTGCCAACATTTTTCCCCCAACACTCCATCCTGCCAGTGCCAAGAACCACGATATCTCGAGCAACGGCACGATGGTAAAGGAACCGCTGAAACTGGCAAGGTTTTTGCAAAAGTAGTTGATATAAAGGAATGAGTAGCACCAGTATCGAATACCATGAATGCGGGATGTGAATAAATATGGATAGTACCTTCAATAAGTCCATCATCCTTGGGCGCTTCCTTATCATCTAGAACGGCGTTGAGGCGAGCTTGTCGCTTTCGTCCACCGCTGGAAGACAGATCTTTCATAAGGGGCAATCCGACATGCAGTGCTCCAGGCTTCTACATCTTAGGCATGCACCTAAGCGCTTCCAACATTCTTCGGCCGAATGATCGAATTTTTCGCAGAATGAGCAAGCGATCGTAAGAGCCTTCTCTTCTTCTTTTATCTTCTTGTTCTTGTGGCTTCCACTCCCGTTACCACTTCGGGATCTCTTCTTGTTGTCCCGAGAATTATAAGTGATGCTGAATTTTTTCCTCTTTTCTTCCTCGCCGATCCGACTTTCGGCTAGATTCTTCCCCTTTTCCTTTAAGTTTCTCGACCTTTTCCAAGGTCCTTTCATACAGATGAGCTCGTTGGACCATTTCGGCATAGGTCCGAATATTCTGGGAGCCAAGTTGCTAGATGAAAATGGGTCGCAACCCGTCCATAAAGTGATTTGCTTTAAGAAGATCCATGCTCACTAGATGCTGAGCATAGGGTGCCAGACGAGAAAATTGTAATTCGTACTTGGCCACCATCATCATACCTCAGCGTAATGATGCGAACTCTGTCGCCTTCCTCTCCTTGACATGCTCGGAGAAATATTTAGCTTGAAAGAGCGTGATAAATCCATCCCAAGTGTGTGGTGTGTCTGCGGGTGGTGAGGGTATAGACTTCCACCATGTACGTGCATCATTGTTAAGCTGGAATGTAGCAAGGTGAACTTGTAAGGTTTCGCACAGCACCTACGGGCGACGCAGCGGATAACAAAAATTTCATTTTCCCGATCCCGGTGTTATGGAAAGCTTAATCTGTGCTCTAATCGGTGTTTCTAATACCCTAATTACGGGTTACGTGTTTCACCTTGCGCGGAACGACGCTGTCCGCTAAGCCCGATGCAGAGAAACCGAGCCACACAAATGTACGGCCTCTAGAGCAGATCCACACGGACCCTTGCGCAGCGACGGTACCTCCCCGGCGCAACTTTCCCCGACTCTATCACCTTTTGGAGAGAGAGAGAGAGCAAGGGGGAGAAAGGGGGGAGGCTTAACCTCTCCTTAATGCTTAATGCTTGATTAGCATTAAGGGGGGTTGGAAGGGAGAGTTCGAATGAACTCACGTAGGTGCCATATATATAGAGTTTTGGCCCTTTTCAAAAGACCTCCAAAGGACCAAAATTGTATATATGACCTTTCCTTTATTATACATATGTATTAAGCCCCATTTACACTCCTTTCCAAAAGGAATTAAAGGGAATTAATACATACGCTTGTATAATAATAAACCGTCACCCAAGAATATATTGTGTGTGATCCTCTAGGCCCACAGTCACTCTAGTTTAAGGTCCATTAACTTCTAATTCCCAATTAGAAGTAAATTAAACGTATTCTTCGCTTCTACTAGAGCCGAACAATAGTTTAATTTATTCCGAACCTTTGATCACGTTGGGTCAAGCAAATCCGTGTGATCCTAGATGACCCCGGGTTTAAACCAGCCTGTCTGGTACCTGTAAGTCCACAGTTACCGCATCGATATAATCCCTCGCTCCTTCTATGAGTCTGGTACGATCGAGGGTACGGTTTCTGTCAAACCCCATGATCGTACCATTTGACTATGACCTCCTTAAAGTGTATGACATCCGTTCTAAACGAACTCACACGACCCTGGCCAGGGATTTAACAGAGCGTCAATGTCATGACCCATTAACTGTCTGATATATACCTGACAGTGAGCGATCCCTTCTTGACCATTGACGATCTTCACACGTATCCTGGAGTGGTTAACGACTCGGCAACTCATGACTTATGGTTAAAGTCACTTAGCCAAGTAATTAAACCATTCCAATCCTCGTGTAAGATCCGATCAATGTCTCAGGTCAAAGGACCAACGATGCTACTGAGACCGTTGGATCTTCAGTTGACATTAGGTATAATCAACCATCTGAAGATCCAATAGCAGATCAGTTCAGTGTACATCCTCCAAGGACATACACCTACACATATGTGTTGGTGCCCCGCACCAATGACCATGAGACTGGTCACTGACACATCATGTGTACTTGTTTAATAGGTAATCAAAGTCCCCAAGTGATTACCCTCCAACCAGGAACAGTTTAAGGTATGTGTACATGTAAAGTCAATCTCATGTTCGAGATCACATCTCGAGCTGACTTTACAACCACATATCCTAGGGACAACGTAAAGTAACACAATCGCATATTTACGCTCAAACACCACTTTATTAATAATGAACAAGATCGTATAACTATTGGGCCTACCCGACCCGAAATTAGCCTGTAGCACACCAACACTAACAATCTCCCACTTGAATTACAGCCAATTACCCACAACTTTGAGGCCCATCTTATCCCGATGACGCTCAAATACAGTCTGTGTCAAAGGCTTAGTCAGTAGATCTGCTATGTTATCTTCTGACGGTACACGCTCTACCGTCACATCTCCACGATCAACAATCTCCCGAATAAGGTGAAAGCGCCTGAGAATATGCTTTGACCTTTGGTGAGATCTCGGTTCCTTCGCCTGGGCGATGGCCCCATTATTATCACAAAATAATGGGATGTGAGCTGTTATCTCGGAAACTACGCCAAGTTCCAAGATGAATTTCTTCATCCAGACGACTTCTCCAACTGACTGCCCCTCCATTCAACATGAATACAAATTCAGACATGGATTTACAGTTATCTTTACCTGACTGGAAACTAGAATCTGTGTAAGCTCTAAGCAATAGGTCCTCTCCTCCATAAAGCAGAAAAAGATCCTTAGACCTTCGCAGGTACTTAAGGATGCCCTTTACTACCTTCTAGTGCTCTTCGCCCGGATTTGCCTGATATCTACTGACAATGCTTAAAGCATTGGCAACATCAGGCCGTGTACATAGCATTGCATACATGATTGACCCTATCGCCGAAGCATAGGGTACCTTATTCATGTGTGCCACCTCCTCAGAAGTTTTAGGACTCATCCCCTTGGATAGGTAAATTCCATGTCTCATGGGAATGAGACCTCTCTTGAAATTTTCCATCCTAAACCTTTTGAGGATAGTGTCTATGTACATGGATTGAGATAATCCTTGCATCCTTTTAGATCTATCTCGATAGATCCTTATGCCCAGCACATAGGATGCTTCTCCCAAATCCTTGATGGAGAAGGTCTTGGACAACCAAGACTTAGTTGATGTCAACATCCCTACATCATTCCCAATGAGTAAGATGTCATCAATCATAAAGGACCAAGAAGGTCACTGAGCTCCCACTGACCTTCTTGTAAACACAGGGTTCATCTTCATTCCGAATGAAGTTGAAAGATTTGACAGCCTCGTCAAATCTTAAGTTCCAGCTTCTAGATGCCTGCTTTAATCCATAAATGGACCTTTGAAGTTTGCATACCTTATTAGGATGTGGCTTGGAGGTGAATCCCTCAGGTTGTACCATGTACACCTCTTCTGACAGGTTTCCATTAAGAAAAGCTGTCTTCACATCCATTTGCCAGATCTCATAATCTGGGTATGCAGCAATGGCAAGGAGGATTCTGATTGACTTAACCATGGCTACCGGTGAAAACATCTCGTCATAGTCAATGCCTTACCTTTGACGATATCCTTTCGCCACTAGTCTAGCCTTGTATGTGTCAACCTGTCCATCTGCACCGATTTTCCTTTTGAAAATCTATTTGCAGCCGATAGGGACCTTCCCTTCGGGTACATCAACTAAGTTCCAAACTTTATTGGTGTACATGGACTGGATTTCTGAATCCATTACCTCTTGCCATTTCTCGGAGTCTACACTACGGATCACCTCCTGGTACGACTGAGGATCATCATCCTCATCGATACATACCTTAGAGGACCCCTCTGAGACATGTCCAACATATCTCTCAGGTTCTCTCGGTAGTCTACCAGATCTCCGTAGTGTCAGTGTTTCACCTTGAATAGGATCAACCGATACCGTCTCATCTAATGAGTTTGTGTCTATGGGTTGTGGTTCTTGGACCTCGTCCAATTCTATCTAGCTCCCACTGTTTTTCTGGAGTAGATATTCTCTTTCCAGAAATACAGCTCTCTTGGCCACTAAGACCCTTTGCTCAGAAGGGTGATAGAAATAATATCCAAACGTGTCCTTTGGATATCCCACAAACCTACACTTATCGGTTCTCGACTCAAGCTTATCACTCTCATTCTTCTTTACATGAGCAGGATACCCCCAAATTTTAATGTGATTAAAATTTGGTTTCATGCCCTTCCATATCTCATATGTATAGAATGAACTGATTTACTTGAGATCATATTCAATAAATAAGCCGCAGTCTCTAACGCATAGCCCTAGAGAGACAAGGGTAGTCCTGACATAGACATCATGGATCGGACCATGTCTAACAAGATCCTGTTCCTCCTCTCGGATACACCATTATGCTGTGGTGTATACGGTGGAGTCTACTGAGAAACTATTCCATTGTCTTTAAGATAAGAAGTGAATTCATGGCTTAAGTATTCACCTCCTCGATCCGATCGAAGAGCCTTAATAATTTTGCCAGTCTGTTTCTCTACTTCATTCTTATATTCCTTAAACTTCTCAAAAGCTTGTGACTTATGTCTCATTAAATACACATAGCCATATCTAGAGAAGTCATCAATAAAAGAAATGAAATAGAGATAACCCCCTTTTGCTTCTATGGACATGAGTCCACATACATCCGAGTGTATGAGCTCGAGAAGGTCAACAGCCCTCTCACCATGTCCACCAAAGGGAGCCTTGGTCATTTTCCCCATGAGACACGACTCACAGGTATCAAATGGCTTATATTCGAACGAATTCAAATATCCATTTGAGTGTAAGTGAGAGACTCTTTTCTCACCTACATGACCAAGTCTGCAATGCCATAGATATGCAGAATTCACTTCATTAGCATTGGAAATTTGCATAACATTAGAACGTGTATCTAATACATAAAGACCATTGACTAATGAACCATTGGCTATAATCAAATCATTATTCATTATAGAGCACCCAGTGCTATTAAAAGCCAATGTGTATCCAATGTTATACAAGCCAGAGATTGAAATAATGTTCTTAATAATATTAGGAACATAATAACAGTCATTCAGCTCCAGAATGACTCCTGAAGGTAAACTGAGGCGTGCAGTCCCGACAGCTTTGGCAGAAACTAAAGCTCCATTGCCCATCCTCAGTTCAATCTCCTTTTTGCCTAGTCGCCTTCTATTTGCCAGCACCTGCACAGAATTGCAGATATGAGATGCACATCCAGTATCCAATACCCATGATGTAGATTCCATATATGACAAATTAAGGTCTATGACAAAAATACCTTCATTTAGAATTGCCTTGCAATTCCTTTTCCAATGCCCAGTTTCCCCGCATCGAAAATATTTATCTTCCTTTTCATTCTTCTTGCCCTTCCCTTTGTCAACCTTGGCGAGCTGCTTACCCGTGGCCTTTTTCTTTCCCTTCCCTTTGTTACTCGTGGTGGATATTTGAGAGGTCTTCCTTTTCTTGTTGGCCCGGCCAATAACCATTACAGACGAAGATGGTTTATCTTTCTGCATGGTTCCTTCAGCACTCTTTAACATATTGAGCAGCTCTGGGAGAGTTGCTTCAATCCTATTCATGTTAAAGTTCATGATGAAGGAAGAAAAGGAATCGGGCAATGACAGGAGTATAAGATCAATGCATAGTTCAAGATCCAATTTGAACCCCAATGCATTGAGTCTTTTAATCCACTCCATCATTTTCAATACATGGGCCTGTACTGATGAACCCTCAGACATCCGTGTCCTGAAAAGCCTTTTTGAGATGTCATACCTCTCAATCCTACCCTGCTCCCCGAAGAGCTGGCGTAGATTGAGAAGTATACTTCTACAATCAGTCTTTTCAAATTACCTCTGTAGCTCGGGAGCCATAGAGGCCAACATGTAACATTGGGCAAAGGAGGAGTCCTCAGACCACTTGGCATAAGCCAGTAACTCGCCCTCGTCGGCATCAGGAGCTGGCTCAGAATGAACCGTGTCCAACACGTACACAATCTTTTCGGCGGTAAGGACTATGCGTAGATTACGCAGCCAATCCGAGTAGTTTGGTCCAGTTAAGCGGTTTGCATCCAAGATGCCGCGGAGGGGGTTGGACGACGACATTGTAATCTGGATAAGAAATAAAAGACAACTTAGCATGTGTTCAAATTCTAACTTGGATGTGGTTTTCTATCTTAGTTAGTCCCACTATTTTTTGATCGGACTATATAACCCTCAGTATATAGAACGGGAGATCATCGAGATCTACCTAGTGGGTCGGAATCCCAACGAGACTGATGTACGACCTTGTGGAAAGCACAACAAGCCATAACCATCTCAAGGGCAGTCAACAGGCACTTGCATCCAATGCAATATCCGATATTCGGCCTCCGAGAAATCATCCCCTTGTGGAAAGCACAACAAAAGATATTCTCGGTTAGATCTAACCATCATTACTTCATAGCAATGAGTTCAAGACCCGACCCTTGTGGAAAGCACAACAAAGCCGAGTTCAATTCCTCACCCCATTGAGGCCGAGCCTTGGAGTTTAATCCCGCCCCCAAACTCATAGACCTTGTGGAAAGCACAACAAATCCATGAAATGAAGACGTTCATTCACTTCATAATGATGGAGGGCCACGACGACTCCTAGAGCCACGCTTACCAGATCTAAAATTTAAGCGCGAGGGAATTTAATTTTATCTTGATCTCACCCTAGGTGGTAATATAAATATATCCAATATATTTACCGTACCTAGTAGTTTGCACAAAACTAAATGCATCCAATGCAAATTAAACGCAAGTGATCATGGACTTTAACCCTAATGTAAATAAGATATCCGGCCCGCTTCCGAAGCAGCTGGATCGTCCTCGTCGGGTGTGCTCCACGCTTTCAAACTCCGACGCCGAATTAATTACAACTTTTACACGGCACGCAGGCCGGAAAAATTAAATTACATGTGACTCAAATTCCAGCAGCCCTTAGGGCGAGTACAACAATTGAGGAAGATAGAAGTACATTTGGAATTTCAACAGAGAGAGAAAGGAGGTTCGCAGACCCCAATTAATTACATTAATCCAAGTCCATGATCACTTGCCAACCCATTCAAATAAAATCAATCAAGGGTTATTTTCTGAAAATAATCCTTACTTTTGAATTTAAAAATGGGATGTGCAAACAAAAACAGGCCAGCTTTGTTTAATTTTAAAAATCAAAGCATGATTAACTAAAATTAAACACATAAGCAGGCCAATACAAGGTAAATAAAGTAGAGCACGTAAAGAACCATCATTTTCTATAGGGGCATGTAATTGAGATAATTAATTAAATTTAAATTTAAATTTAATTATCTAATAATCAAATTTAAATTCAAAATTTAAACATGCCAATAATTTAAATTTAAATTCAAACTAATTATCCAATAATTTTGTTTAAAAATAAATTTAAAATAATGCAATTATCCTCAATTAGTAATTTTGTAAAATTTAAAATTTAAATTTAACAATTATCTAATAATTAAAATTCAAATAATTGAATTTTCTACATTTAACTTCAATAAAATTTAAAATTTAAAATTTTCTAATTATCTAATAATTAAAAATTCAAAAACTTAAATTTTACTGAAGTAACTTCAATTATTACCATTTTATCTCAAAGTAAATAGTAATTATCTCACCTCCGTAAATTCAAATCGGTTAAATAAAATTTACCATTCGACATTTACTTTTGAGGTAACACTATTTAACTTAATAGATAAAATTCTAATTAATTCATTGAGCATTTTAATATATATATCTAATATATATATATTAATATATGCACCAATAAATTAAAAATAAGCAATTTTTTTTAAATAATAATAATAATAAAAAACCCCCCCGCAAGGGGGGGGGGGGGGGGGGGGCGCGGCCGCCCAAGCGGATGGCGTGGGCGGGCCTGCCCGCGCCCGCATGCGGGCGCCCGCGTGGCGTGCGCCCGCGTTGCGGGCGCCGCCCCGCCCGCCCCCGCGGTCAGCGCCCACGGGCGCTGACCACGGGTGCCGCGTGCGCCGCCACGCGGCGCACGCGGCGGGCGCACTGCGCCCAGGGCGCAGTGCGCCCAAACGGGTCTTAAAAATTTTTTTATTATTATTTTTTTTTCAAAAAATTTACTGCTTGGGTGCCCAGCATCCTTGAAGAACAGAGACACCTAGATCTCTTTCAACAAATAATAATTGAAGATTTTATTACCCCTAAAGCATGGTACTAAACGACGCTAAAACACCGACCAGAACGCGAACCTGGCTCTGATACCACTGTAAGGTTTCGCACAGCACCTACGGGCGACGCAGCAGATAACAAAAATTTCATTTGCCCGATCCCGGTGTTATGGAAAGCTTAATCTGTGCTCTAATCGGTGTTTCTAATACCCTAATTACGAGTTACGTGTTTCACCTTGCGCGGAACGACGCTGTCCGCTAAGCCCGATGCAGAGAAACCGAGCAGCACAGCTGTACGGCCTCTAGAGCAGATCCACACGGACCCTTGCGCAGCGACGGTACCTCCCCGGCGTAACTTTCCCCGACTCTATCACCTTTTGGAGAGAGAGAGAGAGCAAGGGAGAGAAAGGGGGGAGGCTTAACCTCTCCTTAATGCTTAATGCTTGATTAGCATTAAGGGGGGTTGGAAGGGAGAGTTCGAATGAACTCACGTAGGTGCCATATATATCAAGGTTTGCCGTCCCGCCCCGACCCGCACTGACCCGCACGACCCGACCCGACCCAGGCGGGCGCCGGGTCGCACGGGCCGTGGGTCGTGGACGGGACGGACCGACCCGCTCTGTCCCGTGCGTCTCGCCACATACCGGTGCGGTGCGAGGCGGGACCCGGCTCGGTACGAGCGGGTCGGGGCGGGTCGGGGCGGGTCGGGGCGCCGGAGGTGGGAGAGGGGGGTGGTGGGGGGCCGCAGCAGGAGGCGGTGGGGGGCCGCAGCCGGAGGGGGAGGTGGGACCGTGGGAGAGGTGGGGGGGCGGTGGTGGCCGCCGGAGGTGGGAGAGGGGGGCGGTGGGGGGCCGCAGCAGGAGGGGGAGGTTGGACCGTGGGAGAGGTGGGGTGGGCGGTGGTGGCCGCCGGAGGTGGGAGAGGGGGGCGGTGGGGGGCCGCAGCAGGAGGGGGCGGGGGGGCGTCGGAGGTGGGAGAGGGGTGGTGGGGGCGGGGGGGAGCGATCTCGGTGGTGGGGCCGCCGGAGGTTGGGGGGCGGTGGGGGAGGGGGGAGAGGTGGGGGGGCGGTGGTGGCCGCCGGAGGTGGGAGAGGGGGGCGGTGGGGGGGCGCAGCAGGAGGGGTAGGGGGAGGTGGGGGGGCGGTGGTGGCCGCCGGAGGTGGGAGAGGGGGGCGGTGGGGGGCCGCAGCAGGAGGGGGCGGGGGGCGCCGGAGGTGGGAGAGGGGGTGGGGGGGCGCAGCAGGAGGGGGGCGGGGGGCGCCGGAGGGCCGCAGCAGGAGGGGGGCGGGGGGGCGCCGGAGGTGGGAGAGGCGTCGGAGCGCCGCAGCAGGAGGGGGGCGGGGGGGCGCCGGAGGTGGGAGAGGCGTCGGCGCCGGAGGTGGGAGAGGCGTCGGAGCGCCGCAGCAGGAGGGGGCGGGGGGCGCCGGAGGTGGGAGAGGCACCGGGGCGGACCGGGTCGCAGTGCGACCCGCCCGACCCGACCCGTCCCGCGCAGAGACCGGGTCGACCGGGTCGGACGGGTCGGCAAACCCTGATATATATAGAGTTTTGGCCCTTTTCAAAAGACCTCCAAAGGACCAAAATTGTATATATGACCTTTCCTTTATTATACATATGTATTAAGCCCCATTTACACTCCTTTCCAAAAGGAATTAAAGGGAATTAATACATACGCTTGTATAATAATAAACCGTCACCCAAGAATATATTGTGTGTGATCCTCTAGGCCCACAGTCACTCTAGTTTAAGGTCCATTAACTTCTAATTCCCAATTAGAAGTAAATTAAACGTATTCTTCGCTTCTACTAGAGCCGAACAATAGTTTAATTTATTCCGAACCTTTGATCACGTTGGGTCAAGCAAATCCGCGTGATCCTAGATGACCCCGGGTTTAAACCAGCCTGTCTGGTACCTGTAAGTCCACAGTTACCGCATCGATATAATCCCTCGCTCCTTCTATGAGTCTGGTACGATCGAGGGTACGGTTTCTGTCAAACCCCATGATCGTACCATTTGACTATGACCTCCTTAAAGTGTATGACGTCCGTTCTAAACGAACTCACACGACTATGGCCAGGGATTTAACGGAGCGTCAATGTCATGACCCATTAACTGTCTGATATATACCTGACAGTGAGCGATCCCTTCTTGACCATTGACGATCTTCACATGTATCCTGGAGTGGTTAACGACTCGGCAACTCATGACTTATGGTTAAAGTCACTTAGCCAAGTAATTAAACCATTCCAATCCTCGTGTAAGATCCGATCAATGTCTCAGGTCAAAGGACTAACGATGCTACTGAGACCGTTGGATCTTCAGTTGACATTAGGTATAATCAACCATCTGAAGATCCAATAGCGGATCAGTTCAGTGTACATCCTCCAAGGACATACACCTACACATATGTGTTGGTGCCCCGCACCAATGACCATGAGACTGGTCACTGACACATCATGTGTACTGGTTTAATAGGTAATCAAAGTCCCCGAGTGATTACCCTCCAACCAGGAACAGTTTAAGGTATGTGTACATGTAAAGTCAATCTCATGTTCGAGATCCCATCTCGAGCTGACTTTACAACCACATATCCTAGGGACAACGTAAAGTAACACAATCGCATATTTACGCTCAAACACCACTTTATTAACAATGAACAAGATCGTATAACAATTGGGCCTACCTGACCCGAAATTGGCCTGTAGCACACCAACACTAACAGAACTTTCTCCTGGTCGGCACATTGGATGACCTCGAAGATACGATTCATCTCGTCAATCCAGTTCTCCGCTTCGACTGGATTGGAAGAACCATTAAATCGCGGAGGATTCAAACTCTGGAAATTACGGTGTAAGTCTCCAGCTCCTGCCCTCGCGCCAACTTGGGCCATAGTTTGCAAGGCTTATGTGAGACCTGCAACGGTTTGTTGCATTCCATTCCAATCGACAAGATGAGCCATTGCAAGAATACGGTACCTGAGAAGAGTAATAAAGTTGTTAATTCTAGTGGAATTTTTTGGTTTAAAGATAACTTCTATTTACTAGCTCATCCCAAGTTCTACCCAAATTCTCTCAGGGGTAGGGAATTTCTTTCCTTAGGTTCATAGGCATGGATCCTTAATCTTGGACTTAATCCTATGACATGACATCTTTTCCTAGGACTTCTAGGCCTAGGCTCTGATACCACTTTAACTATCATGCCCCAAGCTTTTATTATAGCGGAAGGAATATCAGAACGTGAACAGCCGACAGGGTAAGCCTCTCGCAAGAAAGAAATCAAAGCGCAAGACAATCACATAAAAGTAATTGCACAAGTAACTTTTCTGCAAACTTCTAACTTTATTTCATAACCAAAATCAATTTACATAATATCCTTCATGGGCAACTTTCATCACTATGACTCAAGAAAATCAAAATTACAATGTGACTAGACTAGACACTTTGATAATATAAGGCTTCTCTTATCTTGAAAACCTTCATTCACTCTCGGACCTGCTGCTAGCATAATTCGAATCCGATAAAATAGATAAGAAAATAGGTATGAGCACACTTGCCCAGTAAGTATCTTCGTATCAACATGAAAGTAATATTTAAGTGATTAACGTCTTAGCTCTAGAATCAAGGTAAAATACTAACGCGATAAACAAGCGATATAAACCAAGAATCATGAAATAACTGAGCAAGTCGACGTGAGTAAATATAGACCATAAATCAATTAAGATTAATCATGTAGATACAAATTTGGCCTTTCATGAATAAGAATGTACGAGCATGTAACTAGAAAGTACTTTACACAACTTTGTAAAGGCTATGTACTAGAAAGTCATTAACAAGCATGTAAATTTCATATCAAGCCTCGTGAATTTCACTCATTTATAAGAGAAAGTACTCCCAGCGTAATACGACGCTAATATCATCGTACCCCATGGTTTATAGCACGTTTCCGACCATCGGCCGTGAGGACTAGCATAGAGCCCTTGGACACAATCCGTGCCCGATCTTGCATCTTCAAGTTATAAATCAAACTACTTTCACGAGATATAACAATAATGTCGGCCAATAATTCAATTCCAAATAACAAGTTCCATGATCAAGTAACCAAAATATAGAACGTACCAAAATTGATATGATTTCCAAGAATGATTTAAAAAGAACATTATGCTACGGCCGCATTCCGGCAACATAACGGTACATTCATTAAATTCCATAACTTAATGTTAACCTTTTAACACATTTTGGAACTCCAGATAATCCTAAGACCATCTAGGAACTCAACAAAACCAACCCTCAAAGGTCAAACCTTAGGTTATACTAACTCAGGAAGTAAGCGATCGTTTACTGGACCGTTTCATTCAGAAAGCGGTCTTAGTCTAGACCGTTTCATAAAGCAGAGACATCGACACAGTAAAACCATCTGGAGCTTTGGTGGTCTAGCGGATGGCCGTTTGGTATCCTTTAGCGGTCTAGTGCAGGGCCGCTAGCAGAATCAGATGGTCGTCTAGAAGGCCGCTAAGGTCCAGAGTACATAAAACACTGATAAAGTGCTTTCTAGACAAATTGGGTTTTAATGGTACAACCAGCTCGACGTCCTAGTGGGAATCCCAGGCTCGCGGAGTCTTACAAAGGCCTTGAAACATAATCCCCTAGTCTGACAGACGGAATATCCAGCGGGAGAGGTTCATAAGTTCAAGAGAGTGTGCCTATAAGTGCAAAGTGTAACTAATGGTCACATACCGGAGTATATGCCATGTACTTAAGAAAATGACTCAAAGATGAGAAAGAATCATGATAAAAGAGCGATCAAGTTAAAACTAAACAAGTCATGAACCATGTGAAATGTAATTATAAAAGTATATTATTTTGGTATGAATTCAGCATAAGTTAAAACTAATACCAATGTGCATAAGGAACATGAAATCAACTAGGATGATTGATTAACATACCCAAGTACAAAAATATAACATTTAAAATAGGGGTAAAACTTAACTAGCTAGGCTTATCATATGATATTTAGGGGTATTCTACATTATGTTTCGGGTTAACACAAATACAGAACTCAGAAACGACAAACGGTCTAGGGAGAACCGTTTCATGTGCGCTAGCGGTCTAACGCAGGGCCGCTAGTGACTTCCGGTGGTCTTTAGGAAGATTGTTTCTTCCTGTTTACATAAAACAACAATAAAAATCGAAATATATACTAAGCTAAGGCCATTAGATGCATAGTAAAACATGACAATAGATGAATATGGCCTAATAACACCATATTAAGACATGGAGATGCAGGGGTTGAATTAAATAAACTGAAATGATCATTTTCTTACTTCAAGGTAAGGTTCATGCATGCTATGCAATCCTAGATGTATAATCAAAATAAAACATCAATTACTCTGTGTAGAAAATATGAAATTGACTGCAAGAAGAGGGCTTTTATTCCTAACACTGAGTTTAAGCCATTCATGAGATAACCTACCTTTGATCTGGGCTTTAGACTTCGAATTTAGTGCTGAAAGTAGTACCTAGTTTCTGCTCGTTCAGAACTGAACCAACAACTTCGTGGCCTTCTAACTCTTGATCCTCTTCACCTATGACCCCGAGATTTGGAGGGTAAGAAGAGGATACTACAAAGTACAAATAACTCTAAAGAACCCCTATATAATTACCTCGTTTAGGGCTCCTATTTAGCTATTCAATCTGGCCCGGTCGCATAGGTTCCTGGGATTCTTGTGCTAAACCATTGACTTTGCAGACCTCTAACTTCATGTAGGCTTGATCTCCTAGAACGAAATTGTGAAGATAGTTAGACCTTAGTATTAGGAATAAAATACTCTAAAGAACATACCTCTATTTCATCCTCCTTACCTTAGTTCCACGCGAGCCAAAAGTAAGGGTCGCACATGTAGGGCTGTCAATGGGCTGGGCCGGCCTGACAGGCCCGCGGGCCTGGCCCGATTTTAGGTCGGGTCGCAAGATCTTTTTCGACCCGCGTGCTTTTAGTCGGGCCTAAAAGCCCGGCCAGATAAGACCCGCGTGCCGGACTCGGGCTTTGAGTTCGGCCCGCAGGCCGGCTCGGCCCGTTCTCTTTTTTTATTCTCACTTCAAATTTTAAAAACTATTTAGTTAAAATTATGTTATTTTACTTAATTAAAAAATTTAAAACTCTCTTTTCACACAATGTATGTAATTAATATCAAAATTTTAATTAATTTAATGATATTATAATCGTTATATTATTAAATCTATTAATTTTTATTATTTTTATTATTTTATTTAAGGTATCGGGCCGGGCCTTAGTCGAGTTTTATATTTTGTACATAATGTCGGGCCCGACCCGACATAGGTCGGGCTCGGGCCGAGCTCGGGCCTTAATCTTGGTAAGTCGGGCCCGGGCCGGGCCGACCTAAGCCCGGACCGGGCCCTGCCCATTGATAGCCCTATGCACATGTGAAACTTGGGACCTATTTATAGGGTTAGCTAAGGTTTTGAGGATTAGAACGAACCTAGAGTCCAATTTAGGTTTTCAATTCGATCCTCTAACATTCTAGACTCTTCTAACTATGGGATAGCATCGATCCTAGATGATTAGGATGCCAAAGTTTTCACCTTTTCATGGCTTCTTCCATTCACGGAATCTGCAGTGCCTAGCGGTCTAGTGCTAGACCGTTTCATGCCCCATGCGGTCGCTCGATAGTCGGTTCTACTGTTGGGCACCGAATTTGAACAGTTTCAAACTTCTTTGATATTATCTCCTATTATCTACTTAAATTCCATCAATTAGCTTATTTTTAAGCTTCTAGAATATGGGCCAAGACTATGGGCCTGGTCTTGGGTCTTTTGGGCATATTTAAAGATTAGATCTATTTAAATAAGTATTGGACTTTAATAATCAGATTTAATTAACTATAATTCATTTAATAGCCCAGTACCTTTGAATTAATTCTATTTATTTTCAAAAAAATCTTAGAAAATCTGATTATATTCTAAAAAATCTAAAAATATTATTTATAAAATCTTGGAGTAATACATTATGGGTGGTCTTTGACAGTTTATGTGAACCAACTAGAGCCAGATAGTTGGTCACTAATCCCTAGATTGTATCACATGTCAATTATTCATATGTCTCCATGTGTGGCGACGCTTAGACAGATCTGAGTTACGTACACTTGCGACTCGATTTGATAGCACCTCCTATTGATGGATCATCCTTGTCTATGTACACATCATATTCGAATAGTTGTACAAAAGAAATCGGCCCCAATTGACTAAAATTTTACACATAAAATGATAGAAGATGTCTTGAGACAAGTACATTATCCGAGAGGGGGATAAATTTTACATCACATAATATAAAGAGAGGAGGGAGGTGATAGTTCTTATATTTTCTGAATTAATTGTGAAAAATTCATGAAAACATCTCTATTGAAATTATTATTTTATGTGCAAATCTCCATGAAAATTAATTTTCATAATTATTTGGGTTATCTTACACAAATAATATTTCATATGCATATTTATTTGAGTATTAATTATTTAAGTATATAAAGTAATTTTATATTTTATTTTTAACACTTAAAATAAAATAATGGCAATATTTATAATTATCTCTTCTTGTAGAGACATTGTGGGAAGCATGTGGTATGACGGGGAAACCCTGTCCCCTACTCAAATTCCCTAGCTGCCAGGATAAAGGAAGGCAAGTTGTGAAGATTTTGGAAGGGGCTAGATCGGGTCACCTCCCGTCAAAGTCTGTTGGCAGCTGCATTGTCCAAGGGCTTTATAAGGCATCAATGCATGTGTTGTGCATAGGGGGCGGCTGTTGTTTTTTGGCATGTTGGTTTTGTTGGGGTTTCGATTGTGATCTTTGGTGGTGCAAGCACGAGGAGTTGTCAACAGAAGGAAGGTCGATTCGAAGGAGGGCGTCAGGCCCTTGTTGCTGCAATTTCTCTCATCTTCCCTCTAGTTCCTCTGAATTTTTATCTCTTTCTTAATACTCGGTTTTATTTCTTCTATAGAATATAGTTATTTTTGTTGTATAAATGATGTTTTGATGATGTCACACTATACATCATTACCCAATCAATTTAGAATCTCATGCAACATCTTCTAATTGGCTAGGTATGAAGAAAACTAATAGAGCTTAAAGGCTGCGTTGACCTCACTATCTGCTGCATCGACGCACAACAAGCCCTCGTCAAAGAAGAGTCGACCCCAGGAGTCGACTCCTCTTTTTTTAGGCTCTGGTTGGAAGCCGTTCAGTTGGTTGCGTCGACCCCAGAGTGAAGCTGTGTCAACGCCATCAGTTCTAGCAGCTCACGCATTCACATGAGTTTTAATTAGCCCTCAGCCACAAGCAAGGAAGACAAATGGTACCTACGTCGACGTAAAGCCCAACTTTCGTCAACGCAGTCAAGTGGAAACAGCTCAAATATACGCAAGGCTGAAAAAAGAGCAAAGGCGACGGCTCCTAAACAGCTAAGGGTGACAAATAGCTCATCTTGGGTGACAAATAGCCTTTAGCGGTAACAAATAGATATACAAGGGTGAAAAATGGGTTGCGTAGCTGAAATAAGCAAAATCAACACCGGTTGGGTCAACGTAAGGCCGCTACTGCGTCAACGTAATCAATGCAAGGTTGAACAACAAATCAAAGGCAACGGTTTATGAGGATAAGGGTGACAAATAGCTATGTAAGACAGACAAATAAATTATAAGGGTGAAAAATAGCTGTTAGAAGTGACAAATAGCTCATAGCCTCATCAAGTGGTTTGTAAGCGAAGGTTGTGTCAACGCATGGGCAAAGCTGCGTCAATGCACCACACAACCCTCGTCAAAGCGGTTCACTGAAGTGTCGACCCTAGGAGTCGACTCTTCTTTTTCCACGTTCTATTTGAGAGCAGCTCAGCCAGCTGCGTCGACCTTGTGCTCTCAGGGCGTCGACGTATGGGGTCTTCCATAAGCTGTCTATAAGGCCACCTTCAACAGCTGCATCGATGCATGGGGAAAGTTGCGTCGACGCGCTCAAGGTTCATATGACAAAATCAAGTCAACTCTGTATTTTCAAAAATCGTATAGAGGGCAAAGAAGTCCGATGTAAACCTCTAGAAACACGATTTTGATGCTTGAAAAAGGTTTCTAAGACAAGTGTAATGCCCCGGATATTTTTCGGATCATTTTAGTGGGTCTCGGAGTGTATTTTGTGCTTTACACATGTTTTATCCCGATGTGCCTTCGGAACTCTGTGCAGGGTGAACCGTGGCGTTCTCCGACTCCGGGACGTTACCACTACGTTGTGTTCCTCCCGAGGATCGCGGAGGTAATTTTTCATAATTTTTTGAATTTTTAAAATTTTTGAGTTTTTCTATATATTAGCCATTTTCTCTCTCCCCCTCTCATTCTCTCTTTCTCACTCTCTCTCATCTCTTTCTCTCCCCCTCTCCCCGGGCGACCGACGCTAGTGGAGGAGGGCGAGGCGGCTATGGCGGGAGGCGAGGAATGGGGAACGGGTCGAGGATCGAGGGCTGGTGGCGCGTGGAAGCTCGGCCGCGGATTAGTGGAGCGGCGAGGGTTTCGGGGCGTTTTCTTCGTGGATTGGCGTCCACGGCGCGTCGTTTCTTCGGTGGAGGTAGGGAGATGGACCCCAAGCTCGTGCATTCCCTTTCCCACAAGTTTTGTAGGCCATGGTGAGCCGAGCGGGCGTATTTGGAATTTTTGGGAAAAATCCATGTTTTGGGGAGAGTTCGCCCGATCTACGGATTTGAGCCGCGATTCGGCATTTTGATGGCTTAGAATCATGTTAGGGGTCCCCAGGGGGCTTCCCCCTTGATTTCCCCCTCTCCCATGGAGGTATGGGGGCGGGGTTGCCATTTTTGTGCTTGTTCACCGTTTTCACCGCCGGAGCTCTGTGGCAGTCGTTCCAGAGACCCCCACAGGGTGTAACGCGCCCAGGGAGGTGCGTTACACTTCGTTGGCTTTTGGGTGTGGCGTTCGTGGGCCTAACGGTCCCACGATATATCGCCACAGTGCTGGGACGCCCTAGTGTTAGACCGTTACAGTGATTCTGACCGTTGGTTTATGACCGTTGGGGGTCATGGACACCTGACCCATCCAGAGTGGGGCGTCAGGGTAGTGTGACGCCCCTGGGTAGGAGCGTTAGAGTTAACGCATCCACCTCTCTCCCTAACGCACTTGGGTAGGTGCGTTAGAGAGCGCGACGCACCGATACGTCATGGCCTGTGTTGTCCCGTGGCCTAACGCACCGGTGTGATCCATTAGGTTTTTTTTTTAACTAAAGCAATACCTGAAAGTGGGCGTAGAAGAGCGCTCACCCCCTCAGTGAGGGAATAAGTTGTTCGCTCCACCACCAACCACTAACAGGCAATTTTATAAGTATGAGTAATGGAAGGTACAGAAGGGAAGGGAGAAGAGAATACAAGAGATCAGGGCCTGATAGTAGGGCACCCTATCTTATCAAGACGATAGGGGCCCTTTACACAAGTGGGGGGAGAGCCCCAGCAACATACACAATAGGAGAAACAGACAGAAAACAACCAAAACCAGCAAGAGAATCTGTGACCTGATTGGCCTCCTAAAGACGTGAGTGAAGGTGGCTTGTAGCACCTGAGAGAGGGCAGCAATCTCATGGAGAATATAAGTCAAACGCCAGGGCCGGGAGCAGCCACCCTTCATAATCTGGATGAGCACAAGGGAATCCGACTCAATGGAGACAAGAGAGAGACCTTTGGACCGGCCGAAGTAAAGTCCATCACGGAGGGCCAATGCCCCGGCTTCTAGACTGGAAGATACCTCTTGGTAGGCAGCAGCGAAGGCAAACAAGAGACCACCACTATTGGTGCGAACAATACCCCCGCCACCAGCAAGACCGAAACTGGACTTGAAAGAGCCATCCACATTAAGTTTCAGCCGTCCGGGAGGGGGGGCAAGCCATCGAATCACCTTAGATGGGGAAGGGTATGCAGGGGGAATAACCATGCCCCAAGAAACTAGCATTTGACGCAGTGAGGGGGAGATGTCTCTCCCTTTGAACTTGATGGACCGAACAATCGGGCAAACAAGAAGCATGACCCGACAAAGGATACGCCGAGGAGTCATGGGCTGGTCGCCATAACGGGCTGAGTTCCTGCTGAGCCAAAGTTCCCAAATCACAGCCATAAAGATACATTTCGAAATGCGACCAGCCAAAGAAGAGAGGCGGCTGTCCATAAGGTAATCAAGAACCCCATTAGCACTCAAGACCGCATGGTTGTCAAAGTTAAGGACTGCATACAAAGCAGCCCAAACCTCATTCGCAACATGCCCATGGAAAAAGAGATGCAAATCTGATTCAATGGATGGCGTCGGGCAGCAAGAGCACATGGAACATATAGTAATACCACAAGTCTGGATGGCGACGTCGGTAGGGAGGCAGCCACGAACAATTCTCCAAGCAAGAACATACCATTTCAAAGGGAACAAAGGAGACCATAAACCAGACCAGCAAGATGAGGACCGCCCTTGGAGCAGCTCACGGGATGATTTGGAGGAAAATGCACCATTGGAGGTGGGGCACCACAGCCATTGATCATTGCTATCAGGAGAAGATAAGACATAGTCAAGGCAACCAGCAGGACAAAGTTCCGAACAGTGTCGATATGAGAATGCAACGGATCAGCAAAGGCTTGCTGGACTGAGCAATGTTTATCAACCAAAGTGGACCATATATGAGAGGGAAGAAAACTGTAGAGAGGAGCAGCACCGGCCCACCTATCCATCCAGAAACTAGTATGAGAAGAGGTAGCCGTGACCAACACATGATGGTTCTCAAACACAAGTCTTGCGGCCTGCTGCCATGACTTGCGGTCTGCAACAGTCATCAATGGAAACCGAGCCTCAGAATAGTGTGTATTATACAAGTGCTTGGCCTTAAAGAACCTGGCCCAAAGGGAGTCAGTAGAGATGGCAGCCCATAACATCTTGGTCCTTAAAGCAACCTGCATAAGATGGAGGTTAAGAACCCCCAAGCCTCCACTGTCAACGGGCTGAGAAATGGAATCCCAGGAGATCCAATGCTTCTTTGGAGACCCCTCATATGATCCCCAGAAAAAATTAGCAAGGAGTCTGTGGAAAGACTTCATAACAGGGGCAGGAATATTGGTGGCAGACATAGTGTAAATGGGGAGGGCTGAAAGTACATGCCTAATGAGAACAAGTCTGCCACCCGAGGAGAGGAACTTAGTCTTCCATGCCTGCAAATTAGTAGCCGTCTTGGACAGAATGTGGCTGAAGTAGGAAGACCGTTGTCGTCCCGAGTATAGGGACATCCCAAGGTAGGAGATGGGCAACATGCCCCTAGAAAAACCGGTTGCCTCAGCAATGGATCTACATGATGCCTCAGGCATGTCTTTGGAGACAATATAAGAGCTTTTGTTGGCATTGATGAGCTGCCCCGAAGCGATTTCATATTTCCGCAAGAATCTCATAAGATTGCGAATATGGCGAATGGAACCATTAGAGAAGATAAGTGTGTCATCCGCAAATAGAAGGTGAGAAACCATGGGACACCTCTGAAGAGACTGATACCATCCCCCACGGCTGCGAGAAAATAAAGAAGACAATCCCCGACTGAGCGCTTCCTCTGCAAGGATGAACAAGGCCGGGGCAATAGGATCCCCTTGACGGAGGCCTCTACTAGACTTAAAATATACGTGTACACTGCCATTGAGGAGAATAGAAAACCAGCAATTAGACAATAATGGTTGTAGCAAGGAGATGAACTGTAACGAAAACCCAAACCGGCTGAGTACAGCATAAAGAAAGTCCCACTCAAGGCGATCGTATGCTTTGGACATGTCCAGTTTGAGCACAATGTTCCTGCCCCTACAAGGCTTGCCCAAGTGCTAAACCAACTCACGAGCAAGAGAGACACTTTCAATGATGGAACGCCCCTGCACAAAGGCTCCTTGCTCCTCAGAGATCAAAAGAGGAAGGATAGAAGCCAGCCGATCACTAATGATTCTAGAAATAATTTTGTAGAAAAAGTTGCAAAGGCTGATAGGCCGATAGTCTTTACAAGACTTAGGGGCATCCACTTTGGGAATTAAAGCAATAAGAGATGAAGTGAGGCCCTTAGGCAAGTGGTGGCCACAAAAGAAGGCCTGAATAGCTCCACCAACATCACCCTCAATGAAATCCCAGCAAGCCTGATAGAAGTGGCCAGTGAGGCCGTCCGGACCCGGGGCGCTATCCGGTGACATGCTGAACACAACCTTTTTAATCTCAACAAAAGAGGGCACATCACATAGCATGGAGTTGTGCTCATGGTTCAGCACCAAGGGAATAGAAGCCAAGACTTCAGGGTGAATGGCATGTGGTGAAGAAGAGAAGGCCCTAGAAAAGTGTGAGATGAACAAATCAGCAATAGCATCATGGCCTGTCACAATAGACCCATCATCATCATGAAGTTCAGAGATAGTAGTACGACGCAGCTGAGAAGAAGCATATGCATGAAAGAATTTGGTGTTGCGGTCCCCTTCTTTCAGCCATTTAATACGAGAGCGCTGCCTCCAGAACATCTCCTCCTGGACAAGGACCCGATGTAGGACCTCCTTGGCTGAAAGAAGGGCTGAATGTGCAGTGATAGAAGGCAGCATGTCATACTCCTCTTGAGCAGCATTAAAAGTTGCTTCAGCATTCTTAACAATAGATTAGATATCTAGGAAGGTATCCTTGTTCCAAACCCGGAGAAATCCTTTCATATGCTTGAGTTTGAGTGCCATAGTGAGCAGCGGATAAGAGGACAAAGGAGCAGCATCCCAGGCCACTTTAGCATCACAGGCAAAATTCTCATGAGCAATCAACATGTGCTGAAAACAAAATCTAGAGGGTCTTCGGGGAGAGTCACAAGTTGCTGAAACAAGTAGTGGGGCATGGTCACTGCATGCCCGGGATAGGTTTTGCACGGAAATGGCAGGGCAGGATAAGGACCAATCACCATTAACAAGCACCCGATCCAGCCTTGCCCAAATGCCATTGGCCGCCTGGCCATTATACCAAGTGAAAGACCTCCCAATGAACCCTGCATCCTGCAAGCCCGAGGCCTAGACACACGCCTGAAAGTCCGACATAGATAGAGAGAAAGCCCGTTTGCCCCCACGTTTCTCAGACGGGTCGAGGATGCTATTGAAATCCCCACCAACTAGCCACGGACCATCACAAGTGGTGGAGAAATCAGCAAGATAATCCCAGAGAAGCCTTCTATCAACCAACGAGCAGCTAGCATGGACAATAGAAACATAGAACTTGCTGGAGAGAACGGAGCTAACAGCCATAGTAACACACTGGTCCGAGGAGGCAATCATTGATACATCAAACGGTGGGCGCCAGAATACCCAAATACGAGCTTTAGGCGATGGATCAGCCAGGCAATAAGCAAAGCGGAACTTCTTTCGAAAGGATTCCATTTTCAAATTAGGGGCCTTAGGTTCAATGACAGCAATAAAATTAATGTCATACCTTCTGATAAGAAGTTTAACTCTGCTAATGGTGTGGGCATTAGGTTCCCTAACGCCCCTAGAGGAGCGCGTTACGTTCAGTTTTCACTCGTGCCCTGACACACCTGTTTAGGTCCGTCAGGTGCTATGACGCACCAACATGGGCGCGTTACAGTTCATTTCACACCGAGTGTCTGACGCTGCTGAGTTGGACCGTCAGGGTGCTGTGACGGCCTACCTTTGGACCGTTACGGTCTGTGACGGCCCAAAGATAGACCGCCAGGCACTGTGTTGTGCCGAAGTGGTTCTTCGTGCTTGCCGCGATCATTTCGCGTTGTGTGAATCCTTGGTCGACCCGGTTGCGACCCAGTGGTCGACTTGCGGTCTCTTGGATGTCCCAGACACCCCGAGGGTTCTGTGTCCGTGTCTTGAGGGTGTCGGGAGGACCGTGCTACCTCGTTTAGCGTGTACGTGGGTTTGAGAGTCCGGGTGACTCCTCGTGTTCCGGGCTTTTGGTGTTACGCTTGATTGAGTCACTGTGCGTCGGTGTGAGTGCGGCGAGGGTTCCCCGCACATCATGAGTTTCTTCGGGAAGAGGTTTCCGAGTGGGCCATGAGTAAGGCCTTGGATTGCGAGTGCAGTTGCCCAGCCTGGGGCTGGAGGGTTCCCGCTTTTCCCTGAGAGTGGGTTCGGTTTGGCGGCCTGTGAGCTGCCTTGGGAACCGTGTTTCTATGTTTCTGCGTGACCGAGTGCGTGGCCCGTGGACTGTGAGTCCCGTTTGTTCTCCGACCGTGGTCACCGTGTGATGGTGCTGGTACGTGGGACGGTCCCCGTACTTCGTCGGGTTTGGACGTTGTTTTCCGTTGACTTGAGAGTCTACTCCCTTAGCGACCATCCACTAGTCGTAGCCTGCTTACACGTTTAGTGGTCCCACCTGGGAGTAGGTGGAGAGGCTTACCCTGAGGACAGTTTTTAGACTGGTTTCTGTCGGGCCCCTCGTCGGTAGCTAGAGTCCAACTCAGGGGAAAAACCAGTTAGAGGCTAGACCTAGGACGCATGGTCTGTATGTGCACACGTGGTTGGGGGCGGTTGGACCCACGTCGACGGGCGTGACCCCAGCTAGAACTTTGTTTGTGGTTACTTGTACGGTGTCCGTGCCTCTGGTAGGCGCTACCACGTCAGGCAGGGCACCTGCGGTGCGGTGTAAGACGTCAGGGGACGCTACTGACTGTGCTTCTAGGGGGAGGTACTTCTGTTCTAGATAGAGAGTGACAGACCGTCAGCTTCAGTGACTTCGACCTTCGTGTTTTGGTCATGTTGACCGTTGAGTTTTGGTTGTTTCGCCGTGGCGCGTGTGTCAGTTTTCGTGTTATGAGACTGGTGCTAGTAGCTTCACCGAGGTTGCGTCTTGTTGGTGCGGTGTTCGCGACCGGGTGGTCGGGGTTGCACCTTGGACAGTGTGTCCCGGTTGGCCGTGTCCTGGGAGACAGGCCTCTACGGCGTGGTTGCCGTGGGTTTTTACTTCGGTAAGTGGTACTAGTGTGGTTCGGTAGCCCCCGACCATGAGATCGGGGTCTGTCTCTGGTACAGTAGGAGTAGCTGTAGTGCCGAGTTTTGACCGGCCACCGGTTCGCTGTTCCTGCTGTCGTTATAGCTTTCCTTTCCGCTACCGCCGTCGTTTTCGGTTGGGGTTCCGTGAGATCCCTACTGAGTCTCTGTTTTGGAGACTCATTCCCTACTTTTCAGATGTGGCGGTTCTTCCTCGAGGTTCGAGGGTGCGGTACGGAGGTTCTCAGTTGCCAGCTCGTCGGGTCGAGTGTTCACATGTGGTATGCTTTACTGCTTTAGACTATACTTTCTGTTGGACTGGACTCTATTGTAGCAGTAGTTATTTATTTATTTCTGTTAATTATTGAATTGTCCTGCTATATTTCCTATTTTTTTGTCCCTCCACACTCCTTTTTAGCCCTTCCGAGTCCTCCGACTCGTGGGCGGTGGGCCAGGATTCGAATGGTATCGGGTCTTTCCCGGTATCCGGATCTTGGGTCATTACTAATGGTATCAGAGCAGTGGTTGTGGACGTACATGAAAATTTGAAATATTGCAGTGATCATAGTCCATAAGGTCCAGTACAGTCAGCTGTTGGCTTAGGGTTTTGTGTTCGCTTTCCTCCTAGTTTCTCGCTTGAGGGCTTGAGTGCGCTGCGTGGCGCTATGAAGGCGGTTATTGTTCGCGGCTTTCGTGCCGGCATGGGGTCTAAGGATCGAGGTTGAGAGCCTTCTCCCTCATCGGTGGTGGCCCTGGTTGTGCTGCGTTGGGCAGAGGTTGCTGGCAGGCGTGAACTCGCGGTGCTGCGTTCGAGGAACCTGCAGCGTGGTCAGGTGGCTGGAGAGGATTCTTCGTGGTTAAGTGGCCGTAAGCGTGCTATGAGGGAGCTACTGTCGGTTTTGGCCACTCCAGCTTGAGGTTTGTCTAGCCCCTGAGGTGTTAAGGTTGTGGTTTGAGGTGGCAGAGTGGGTGTTCTGATCAAGAAGTGTGCTCGGGTGAGCAGAGGATCTTCTCGGTGAGCTGCTGTTTCTTCGAGCCTGATGTTCTTGTTGTGCTCTATGGCGTAAGAAATGACGTGTTGGTCCTGATTGTTCTTGCGGATTTCGAGGCAGGATTGGGCTGTGGTGTCCCAGTAAGTCTTGCTCATGCGCTCTTATGTGCGAATGGGTTGTGTTCGCCTTGGATTTGGTTTGAGATGTGAAGGTTCCGCGGTGAGTTTTGGGACTCGAGGATGAGCGTTGGCGGTTGCCGATTATGGCTCGTGTTGCGGCTCTTGGCCCGGTGCGTTGCAGTTTGAGGAAGTACAGCGGTGGTGCATCGAAAGATGTTGTGATTGTGGTCTGACGTGACACTCGTCGAGTGTGTCGGAGGCGCTGACCTAACGTGGTGATGGTTTTCCTTGGTGCTGGATGGTGCTATTTCCAGCGTGCGCGAGATTCGAGATCAGGTCGGGCATGGAGTTCTTCCATTGGTCGGAAGGGTGTTTGGTTTATCCTTTGGCTGGAGAGTATTGTGTTTGGCTAGGATTGCCGTCTTGCATCATGTGTCCGGATTGGTTGGCCTTGTGTGCCATGAAGTCCGTGCGAGACGTGCTCCTTGTCTTGGCCAGGTGGTTGCCTGTGAGAAGTTGTGCCCATTCCCTTGTTGTGTGGGGGTGTGTTGGCGCTTTTCCAAAAGGACGAGTGCCGGTTGGGCGATGTTTCTAGGAAATTGCGACTATGCGCATGGATCAGAGTGGGCAGCGGAAGCATGGTGGGCCCATAACCCACTGGTTCAGGATCGTATCGTCGGTTGCTACAGGTGGATTCCTGAGTTGCGTTGAGCATTGGAGGATTGGTCCCTCGGTGTGAGACATGTTATTGTCGTGCCGTTGCTCGAGATATCGTGGTTCTTGGCACTGGCAGGATGGAGTGTTAGGGAATGTGCTGGCTGGTGCGCCGCATGAGTACCCTGTTCATGTGATGGAAGCCGTGTCAGGCGTCGGTATTAGACCCGGATGCGGTTGTTGAGGATGTCGCCTGACGGAGGTCGAGGGATGTGATGAGACCAGACGGAAGAGTGACGCCTGTAGGCGGAAGCCTTTTAGTGAGATTGGCGTCAGAAGGGTAGTCCTTGACGGGACGTTGGTGTCGCAATGGTTATCCCTGGTTTGGTGACCAGCACGGGATGGTTCCCCTGTAAGTCTGAGTCAAGTGAGGTGATGATTGAAGACACCTGGATCTCATCAATTGGTTTCATTGTGCTCCCCAAGGGGGTCGAGTTGGCGCGATGATTGAGATCGGATGCGGAGTCCGAGAGGAGTGTGGCTCGAGATGTGGTATCGGTCTGTGTGTGAGTCAACGGATGGCTTGCAGAGGTTTGGAATGTTTCCTTCGGATCTGGTGGAGGACCAGGAAAGAAGGAAGAACCTGAGCAAGCGGAGGTTTCCCGTTGACGGGTATCTGGCGACCAGTGGATGGTCTTTTCACAGACAGAAGATGCTGGTTGTCGAGGCTCGAGCGTGGCGAGAGCCGTGTGCCAGCGAGGCCTTGGGTGGCTGATTTTGAGGTGTGCCTTTCCGGACGGGATCTGGGCTTTGTCGAAGTTTGTCTTCTGACAGAGTTGGCACAGTAATATGTCTCACTTTCAACTTGCCATGTGTAAGGTGATTCTTGGTGTTGAGCTGATGTTCTGGTTGCGGTCTGTTGAGATGGCTGCGTGAGCTGGTGGAGGCTCTATATTGATTGTTCCCTTGAGAAGGGTGTGCGACCTGTCAGCTGGTTGTGAAGCTGACGTGTATTTTGTCTGCTGACGATTGGATGGATCGGTAGCTGTTTCTCATGCGAGGGCTGTGTCTCCTCGGTGAGCGAAATGGTGGCAGCAGTTCCATGATTGGTTTTCATGGTGTCTGAGGTGATGTCGGACTATGTCCTTTGGTATATGCCTGCTCTGATGGCCGGTGTGCGCGGCATGCGGAGCGGGGTGTCGTTCGTGATTGTAGTATGGCTGTGTCTCTCAGGATCGGTGTTTTCGTGAGAATCGAGGTTTTCTGTGCTGAGGCTTTGACAGCGTTGTCAGTTAGTTAAGGTGTTCTTTCCCTGTGACTTGGTGCTAGTCCTGAATTTCGAGGATAAAATTTTTTTAAGGGGGGAGGGCTGTAATGCCCCGGATTTTTTTTAGATATTTTTCGGATCATTTTAGTGGATCTCGGAGTGTATTTTATGTTTTACACGTGTTTTTCCCTGATATGCCTTCGGAACTCTGTGCAGGGCGAACCGTGGCGTTCTCCGACTCTGGGACATTACCACTGCGTTGTGTTCCTCCCGAGGATCGCGGAGGTAATTTTTCATAATTTTCTGAATTTTTGGAATTTTCGAGTTTTTCTACATTTTAACCCTTTTCTCTCTCCCCCTCTCATTCTCTCTTTCTCACTCTCTCTCATCTCTTTCTCTCCCCCTCTCCCCGGGCGGCCGACGGTGGCGGAGGAGGGTGAGACAGCGATGGCGGGAGGCGAGGAACGGGGAACGGGTCGAGGATCGAGGTTCGGTGGCGCGTGGAAGCTCGGCCGCGGGTTCGTGGAGCGGCGAGGGTTTCAGGGCGTTTTCTTCGTGGATTGGCGTCCACGGCGCGTCGTTTCTTTGGTGGAGGTAGGGAGATGGACCCCCAGCTCGTGCATTCTCTTTCCTGCAAGTTTTGTAGGCCGTGGTGAGCCGAGCGGGCGTATTTGGGATTTTTGGGAAAAATCCATGTTTTGGGGAGAGTTCGCCCGATCTATGGATTTGAGTCGCGATTCGGCGTTTTGATGGCTTAGAATTATGTTAGGGGTCCCCAGGGGGCTTCCCCCTTGATTTCCCCCTCTCCCATGGAGGTATGGGGGCGTGGTTGCCATTTTTATGCTTGTTCACCATTTTCGCCGCCGGAGCGCTGTGGCGGTCGTTCCAGAGACCGCCACAGGGTGTAACGCGCCCAGGGAGGTGCGTTACACTTCGTTGACTTTTGGGTGTGGCGTTCGTGGGCCTGACGGTCCAACGATATATTGCCACAGTGCTGTGATGCCCTGGTGTTAGACCGTTACAATGATTCCGACCGTTAGTTTATGACCGTTGGGGGTCATAGGCACCTGACGCACCCAGAGTGGAGCGTCAGGGTAGTGTGACGCCCCTGGGTAGGAGCGTTAGAGTTAACGCATCCACCCTCTCCCTAATGCACTTGGGTAGGTGCGTTAGAGAGCGTGACGCACGGAGCGGCATGCGTCATGCCCTGTGTTGTCCCGTGGCCTAACGCACCAGCGTGATCCGTTAGGTTCCGTAACGCCCCTAGAGGAGCGCGTTACGTTCAGTTTTCACTCGTGCCCTGACACACCTGTTTAGGTCCATCAGGTGCTGTGACGCACCAGCGTGGGCGCGTTACAGTTCGTTTCACACCGAGTGTCTGACGCTCCTGAGTTGGACCGTCAGGGTGCTGTGACGGCCTACCTTTGGACCGTTACGGTCTGTGATGGCCCAAAGATAGACCGCCAGGCACTGTGTTGTGCCAAAGTGGTTCTTCGTGCTTGCCGCGATCGTTTCACGTTGTGTGGATCCCTGGTCGACCCGGTTGCGACCCAGTGGTCGACTTGCAATCTCTTGTATGTCTTAGACACCCGAGGGTTCTGTGTCCGTGTCTTGAGGGTGTCGGGAGGACCGTGCTACCTTGTTTAGCGTGCCCGTGGGTTCGAGAGTCTGGGTGACTCCTTGTGTTCCGGGCTTTTGGTGTTACACTTGATTGAGTCACCATGCGTCGGTGTGACTGCGGTGAGGGTTCCCCGCACGTCATGAGTTTCTTCAGGAAGAGGTTTCCGAGTGGGCCATGAGTAAGGCCTTGGATTACGAGTCCAGTTGCCCAGCCTGGGGCTGGAGGGTTCCCGCTTTTCCCTGAGAGTGGGATTCGGTTTGGCGGCCTGTGAGCTACCTTGGGAACCGTGTTTCTACGTTTCTGCGTGGTCGAGTGCGTGGCCCGTGGACTGTGAGTCCCGTTTGTTCTCCGACCGTGGTCACCGTGTGACGGTGCTGGTACGTGGGACGTTCCACGTACTTTGTCAGGTTTGGACGTTATTTTCCGTTGACTTGAGAGTCTACTCCCTCAGCGACCCTCCACTAGTCGTAGCCTGCTTACACATTTAGTGGTCCCACCTAGGAGTAGGTGGAGAGGCTTACCCTGAGGATAGTTTTTAGACTGGTTTTCGTCGGGCCCCTCGTCGGTAGCCAGAGTCCAGCTCAGGGGGAAAACTAGTTAGAGGCCAGACCTAGGGCGCATGATCTTTGTGTGCACACGTGGTTGGGGGCGGTTAGACCCACGTCGACGGGCGTGACCCCAGCTAGTCACTTGCTTTTGTGGTTACTTGTACGGTATCCGTGCCTCTGGTAGGCGCTACCACGCCAGGCAGGGCACCTGCGGTGCAGTGTAAGACGTCAGGGTACTCCTGTTCTGGACAGAGAGTGACAGACCGTCAGTTTCAGTGACTCCGACCTTCGTGTTTTGGTCATGTTGACCGTTGAGTTTCGGTTGTTTCGCCGTGGCGCGTGTGTCAGTTTTCGTGCCATGAGACTGGTGCTAGTAGCTTCACCGAGGTTGTGTCTTGTTGGTGTGGTGTCCACGACCGGGTGCTCGGGGTTGCACCTTGGACAGCGTGTCCAGGTTGGCCGTGTCCTGGGAGACAGGCCTCTACGGCGTGGTTGCCGTGGGTTTTTACTTCTGTAAGTGGTACTAGTGTGGTTCGGTATCCCCCGACCGTGAGATCAGGGTGTGTCTCTGGTACAGTAGGAGTAGCTGTAGTGTCGAGTTTTGACCGGCCACCGGTTCGCTGTTCCTGCTATCGTTGTAGCTTTCCTTTCTGCTACCACCGTCGTTTCCGGTTGGAGTTCCGCGGGATCCCTGCTGAGTCTCTATTTTGGAGAATCATTCCCTACTTTTCTGGTGTGGCGGCTCTTCCTCGAGGTTCGAGGGTGCGGTACGGAGGTTCTCAGTTACCAGCTCGCCGGGTCGAGTGTTCACTTGGTATGTGGTATGCTTTACTGCTTTAGACTGTACTTTCTGTTGGACTTGACTCTGTTGTAACAGTAGTTATTTATTTATTTCTGTTAATTATTGAATTGTCCTACTTTATTTCCTATTTCTTTGTGCCTCCACACTCCTTTTTAGCCCTTCCGAGTCCTTCGACTTGTGGGCGACGGGCTAGGATTCGAATGGTATCAGGTCTTTCCCGGTATCCAGATCTTGTGTCGTTACAACAAGCCACTGTCCTTGTCATCATTGGCTTACCATATCAGCCCTTTTGGTCAATGGTGCTGACAGTTTACAAATGAGGGAAAGGTCCCTTTCAAGGCTATCTGCCTTTTTGCATCTGACCAATCAAAAATATTGCCTAAGAGATTTTCCAGGACAGAAGAACGTGCTTGATGCTGCCAGCCAATGAGGCAGTAGATGCTGTAGGTTTGATTTATTTAAAGAACTGTTTATTTTCTCCAGCCAATCAAGTAGCAGGACCTTGGAGGGAAAATTGCTGCTGCTTGAGCGTATAAATTGGACGCCTCCTCTTTGCATGGGGCTGCTGCTGGAGCTTCTGAAAAACCTGGAGAAGGCCTGAACATGAGAGCCCAAGAGAGCTTAGAAAGAAAAGAGAAGTGCAGTCTTTAGAGAAGAAGAAGAAGATGAGTGTGTCCAGCCAGCCATCCAGCCAAAAAGCCTTAGCCTAAACTGCTTATTTCCATTCCGTCAAAGGCATGTGCTTGTAGCTTTTGTTTTTGTTCTTAGAATTTTTCAGAACTTCCCAAGTGTGTGTAGCTAGGGATCTGTCCCTGTGTTTTTACTGCACTTGCAACATCTTGTTTTTCTTTCTTGTGTGTGTGTGTGTAGGGGATCTTCCCCGTGGGATTTGTTCCCGTGTGTGTGTGGTTGGGGCGTGCCCCCGTGTTCTGCTGGGCAACCAGCGTGTGTGTGTGGATCTCTTTTGGCCAAAGAGTGGAAGCATCATCAGGTTGGTGAGGGGTGGACATAGGCTTGCTGATAACAGCCGAACCACCTTAAAAAGTTCTGTGTTGTGGCATGCAATCTTCATATCTTCTACCTCCCTTCACGTGTGCTATATTTGTCTAAGTGCGTTCATAGCTTTTTCTCTGCTAATATTCCTTGTGTCTACCTGCTTTGTGTGCTCCGAATCGTTGTGTTTCTGTTCTTGCATAGTTCTTCTTAAAAAGTTGAAAAGGCGAGTGTCGAATCTATTCACCCCCCCCTCTAGATCCTCTCGTACCATCCAACAGTTGGTATCAGAGCGGGTTCCCTAGAAATGTGGTCCAACAACCCAGGGAGATCTGATGGGAATGTCCCTCGCAACTACATAGCTGAGGGCCAAGCCATCAATAAATCGTCATTCTTCGGTGGTACTAATTATCTGTATTAGAAGAACCGAATGGAAGTTTTTCTACGTGCCCAAGATCACTTGATTTGGTGTGTTGTGAGTAGCGGCCCTCTTGCTTTACCAGAAGTAGATGACACCTGGACACAAGACCAAGTTAAAAAATCCACAACAAATTGGAGTGCCATGAACATCATGCAGTGCGCCATCCACCCCACATAATACTCAAGAGTATCCACTTGTAAATCTGCAAAAGAAATGTGGAATAGGCTTGAGTTAATTTATGAGGGGACAGCGGAGGTAAGGGCCACCAAGGCCAATATGTTAACTTCTAATTACAAAATGTTCAGAATGAAACCAAACGAATCTATCTCTGAAATGTATGCAAGATTCGCCCAACTAACAAATAGCTTAAAACTTCTGGGAAAAGAATACACTCAGAGTGACCTTGTTAAGAAACTCCTTAGATCTCTCACCCCTGCATGGCACACTAAGGCCACTGTGATAGAGGACTCCAAGGACCTGTATGTAATGACAGTTGATGGACTAATTGGCTCGCTCATGACATATGAGCTAAACCTGAAACGAAGTGAAGAAGACACCAAGCCCAAGAAGACCGTGGCTCTCAAGGTTTCTGAGAGCACTGATGAATCTGAAGACGAAGGAGATGACACTCCAGGAGGAAGCCTAGCTGACTATGCACTGTTCACTAAGCAATTCAAGATGTTCTTGAGAAGGAGAGGTAAATTTCAGAAGAGAAGAAAGACTCCACAGGTAAGTAGAACCTCCAACCTGAAATCTGCTATAGTCAAGAAATCTGACAATGTCATTTGTTATCAATGTAAGAAGGCAGGACACATGCGAGGTGAATGTCCTGAGTTGCTCAAACAAACCAGCAAGGCCAAAGGGAAGAAACCCAAGGCCATGGTGTGCACTTGGAGTGACTACGAGGAAGAAAAAGGAAGCTCCTCCACATCAGAAGATGAAGATGACTTCTGCCTCATGGCAGATGGACATGAAGAGGAAGAAAATTAGGTAACTACTATGTTCGACCATTTTTCTATTGAAGAGTGGGAAGAGGCATACACTATCATGTTTGAAAGATATGAAATCTTTAAAAAAGAAAACATGCATCTCAAGAAAAAAATAAATGCCTTAGCCCATGACAACCCAATTAACAAAGAATTGGAAATTCTAAAAATTGAAAATGAGAAGTTGAAAAGAGAGATTGAGGACCATAAATCAAATAGCTTAGAGTTTGAAAAGCTAAAGGAAGAGAATAAATATCTTCAAAAACACCTTGAAGAAGCCAAAACCACATGTCAGCAACACCAAGAGGAAGTAAAGCTCAATCTTGAAAAGTATGAAGCCATCAAAGCTGTTAATGATGAGGTACAGAAAAGTCTTGAAAAAGTTGAAAAGGAATTGAAGGACAAACAATCTGTCCTAGAAAGAATGACCCAGGGTAAATCCAATATGGATGCCTTCTTAGGCACCAGAGTCAATTTCAAAAAAGAAGGGTTAGGATTCAACCCCTCCGAAAAAAGGCCCTTCGAAGTCAAAACTATTTCATTCTGTCCAGAAAAAGGCAAAGGAAAGTTAATTGTTGAAGAACCATTAAGGCTGAATCCTCCTAAGACCAAAGCTGGCACAAGTCAGAACACACAAACCCAAAGACAGTCGGGTCGACACACCTCTACTCAGTCAAGCCCACAGGGTCGACGCACCCCTAGTCAACAAAACCAGTCAGGTCGACACACCTTTGCTTCGCCACAAGTTCAACCAATACCGCTGCATCGACGCACTATCTCACAAGGTCAACGTAGGCCATCTCGTCAATTCCAATAGAAAAACATGTTTTATAATCCAAGAAGGTTCAACAGCCAGACAACTTGGGTGCATATAATACCCATTTAAACCCAGTTATAAATCCACGTTTTAGGCCACCACTCAACACATTTTCAAAGAATTTCATGAAACCTGGTTGTTACATCTGTAACTGCCCGAGACACACCAGCAACCAATGCTGGTCCGGCCAGAGAATAAGATCCTTCAAGCAAGTTTGGATTCCAAAGAACTTATTGCATGCATTCAACTATGAATGTGGACCCAAATGTGTTTGGGTTCCAAAAACTTCTGCTTAATGTCTTATGTGCAGGAATGTCTAACAGCCTATCACAACCGATGGTATTTGGACAGGGGCTGCTCGAGGCATATGATAGGAGACAAGAAAAAATTCATTCATTTGGTCAAGAAAGAAGGAGGTCAGGTGAGGTTTGGAGGCAAGGACAAAGGAATTGTCATTGGCACATGAACCATAGGTAAGACTTCTTCCAATTGCATTGAAAACGTCATGCATGTTAAAGGCCTTGAGCACAATATGCTTAGCATAAACCAACTGTGCGACAAAGGTCACAAGGTATTGTTCGATGCCAAGGAATGTAAAATTTTTGAACAAAATTCTGATGCTGTGAAGTTTGTAGGATGTAGAGTAAATAATGTTTATATGGTAGATCTTGACAGTCCTTTTTCAGAAAACCTCTGCATGTCTGTCAGTCAGCCCAATGACGCGTGGCTGTGGCACAGAAGACTTGGCCATGTCAGCTACAACACATTGCACAAGTTAACCAAGTATGGTATGGTGAGAGATCTGCCCAAACTCCCCTACAAAAGGAACACTCAGGTCTGTGAAGCATGTTCCCTAGGCAAACAAACCCGAAAATCCTTCAAGCCTAGAGGTGAGCCACTGTCATCCATGCCCTATGAGTTTCTACACATGGATCTGTTTGGACCAACCAGAACCGCCAGCATCAATGGTAAGAAGTATGGCTATGTGGTGGTGGATGACTTTAGCCGGTTCACGTAGATTTTCTTCTTAGCAAATAAAAATGATGCCTTCTCTTAATTTTAGAAGTTCTTCATAAAGATAAAGCATGAAGGTAAGTTTAGAATTTTCACAATTCCGTCTAACCATGGAGGAGAGTTTGAGAACTCTTCATTCTCTAAATTCTGTAATAAAGAAGGATTAACTCACGGAATTTCTTCTCCCAGGACCCCAGAACAAAATGGTGTTATGGAAAGAAAGAACCGGACAATTGTGGAGATTGCTCGAACAATGCTAATTGAGAGCAAACTACCAAGAAGGTTCTGGGCTGAAGCTACAAACACGGCTTGCTACATAATCAACTGGGCCATGGTAAGGCCAAAATGTAAGAAAACCCCTTATGAGATGCTGAAAGGTAAGAAACCCAACTTGGCCTACTTTAAAGCATTTGGATCCAAGTGCTATGTGCATAATAATGACAAATCTGATTTAGATAAATTTGAGGCCAAGAGTGATATTGGATCTTTTCTAGGGTATTCTGAAACTTCTCGAGCATATAGGGTGTTTAATGTGAAAAATCAAATAGTGGAAGAAACTCCACATGTTGTGTTTGCTGAAACAAGTGATGAACCTAACAAGAACATTGCTGATAGAGAAAAGGAGGACGATAATGGAAGATTTCTGGAATTCAAAGAAGAAGAGGGAGAAGGCAGCCAACAACAACCCACACAGCAAGAAGCAGGTCGGTCGACCGAAAGCCCTGCACATCCCCTCTTGCCCGGTGAGTCTTCTACAAACATTCGAACCTTAAAAGATCATCCTGTCTAAAATGTCATAGGAAACCTGCATGATCCTCCTAGGACCAGATCATTTCACAAAGATGTGCATAATGAAGACCTCATTGCATTAGTTTCACAATTTGAACCCATAAGCATTGAAGAAGCCTTGCAAGATGAAAATTGGGTTAATGCTATGCATGAGGAACTTAATCAATTTGAAAGAAATCATGTGTGAAATCTAGTTCCTAGACCCACAGATCAGCATGTCATTGGGACTAGATGGGTGTTTAGAAACAAACTAAATGAGGATGGGGTCATAACTAGATACAAGGCCAGACTGGTAGCTAAGAGGTACAACCAAGAGATAGGTATTGACTTTGAAGAATCATATACCCCTGTAGTAAGATTGGAAGCCATCAGAATCCTCTTAGCATTTGCATGTTCTCTAGGCATTAAATTACAACAAATGGATGTCAAAAGTGCCTTTTTGAATGGCTTGCTAAAGGAAGAAGTTTTTGCAGAATAGCCGCCTTGTTTTGAACATGATGCCCTTCCTAACCATGTGTACAAATTGAATAAATCTTTGTATGGACTGAAGCAGGCCCCGCGAGCTTGGTATGACAGGTTGAGTGAACATCTGGGCAGCAAAGGCTACATCAGAGGTAAGATTCACCAAACTCTTTTTACAAAGGTGATGAATGGCCATATCATCATTGTGCAGGTATATGTAGATGATATAGTGTTTGGTTCAACTAATTCAACAATGTGTAAGTAATTTGCTGATCTAATGACAAAGGAATTTGAAATAAGCCTCATGGGTGAACTCCAATTTTTCCTTGGACTACAGGTCACACAGACTAAAGAAGGTTTATTCATAAACTAGTCCAAGTATACATTGGAGATTCTAAAGAAATTCGAAATGAAGGATGCCAAGCACATCTCCACGCCCATGGGAACTAATGCTTCGCTAGATGCGGATGAGAATGGTAAATCTGTAAATCCTAAAACATACCGAGGTATAATCAGGTCTCTTATATATCTATCTACTTCTAGGCCTGATATACAGTTTAGTGTAGGCATGTGTGCACGTTTTCAAGCTAATCCAAAGGAATCACATCTAATTGTTGTAAAAGAATTCTGAGATATGTTGCTAGCACACATGACTTAGGACTGTGGTACCCAGCATCATGCTCTTTTGATTTGATATCTTATACTGATGTTGATTATGCTGGATGTAAACTTGATAGAAAAAGTACTAGTGGCTACTGCCAATTCTTGGGTGGGTGCTTAGTATCTTGGGCTTCCAAGAAGCAGCATTCTGTTGCACTTTCCACTGCAGAAGCCGAATACATTGCTGCAGGTAGCTGTGGAACCCAGGTGCTATGGATAAAGCACCAACTCCAGGACTACGGAGTAGATCTTGGATGCACACGCATCTTGTGCGATAACACCAGTGCCATTAACTTGACCTAGAATCCTATTCAGCATTCTCACACAAAACACATTGAAATAAGGCATCACTTCCTCCGGGATGAGGTAAGTAAGAAAAATTTTGAATTTCACTTTGTTGAATCTGAGAAATAAATTGTTGATATCCTTACAAAACCTCTGAGTAATGACAGTTTTTCTACTTTGAGAAGAGAATTGGGTCTGTGCAGACCCCCCACTTGATTGATCGTGATAAGCTCATTTTAGCATGAGAGGCCATTGTTTGCTGATTGATAGGGGGAGACCATCATGCATGATTAGCCGGCTACATATAAATAGTTGCATCTTAGTCCACATGTTATCTTTTGTGTTTTTATGTGCATCACCCTTTGGTATATAAAATGGTGATGTGTGAAAGGGCAAGATCAGTCTGCCTGTGAACACTCACTATGCGTGAGGCAAGTCCTCCGCCAGGTATCAAGGGTACTTTCACATTACATTTTAGTATGCATGGGTTGAGGGGGAGCTTATAAGTTTTTCTGAGGGCGGCTCATTATCAGATTTGCTATTTTTAAAACATTCCTTCTGTCTGGCTTCAGTGAGTCGACGCCTTGATCAGTGTGCGTCAACTCCATAGTTCTATTGCCCGCTTTTTATCATTCTGTGAGGACACTCTGTGTCGACACACTGAGCAGCGTAAGTCGACACACTCGTGAGCATTTCAAAAACCTTACTGTTCCTACTTCTCTTGTGTGCTGCTCTCTCATGCCTTAACCTCCAGTTTTTCTTCACGTGTATATATCTTGTCATCCAAATTCTTGCACTTACTGAGGGGGAGCATGATACTTCACGGAGAAATTCTTTTCTAAGATGGATTTTTAGTGACTGACCACTCTCAAAGAAATTCCTATACTTAGCATCATGGCTGTTCATTATATTGAGGGCTTAAGCTCAACAACCTTCTAAAATCTGAAGACAAGCCTGACAGGGGGAACTCCTCAGGTTTACTCTTGTTGATATGCCATGTGTACCATTTTCTGGTGTCCCATTGTCTGCTTATATTCATCTAGTGACAATCTTTATTGATAGACTCCACGTTGAGTATTGTGATCAAACAACCAATTCTGTTGAGAAATTGTTCAAAGCACTTTTTGCAGAGCAATGGTTGAGACCTGCTGAGTAACCGGGTGCACTTCACCTGAGACGTAAGGTGATTCGCATCAAAAGGCACTCTCTTGACTAACTTTGATCTGGTACTACATTAAAAAAAAATTGTTGAGCAGAAGGATTTCAACAGAGCAATATCCTTTTCCACTGAGAATCTGCACCCCTTCACCAAGGAAGTGACAGTGGGTCAGGCATGATGTGGCAAGCTAACTCTGGTCTTCATGAGGCAAGAGTAGTAAACTGCACTGAGTAACTGGGGCAGTTGCATTGAACAAATGTAACTCTTCACGTAAAAAGGTACAAGTTCAACTTGATTGTCAATCTACTTCAGTGTTGGATACCAGAGGTGCTTGCATTAAAGATCTCAATATCCTAGCTTGTTTGTCTTCAATACTCCTAGTAGTTGCTCTTAACAGGTCACTAGATCCTATGTGACAAACTGAATCGGGAACATTAAGACCCTTGGTCCATCAAGGTATATCAGCTTTAGTAATCTTGCTTGAATAACCACGGTTAGTTACTTGGATTCTGCTATTTCTATATGTTCTTGACTTTAATCCTTCAATTCATCCTTTACTGTCATGACATGTTGTTGTGCTGGGAAGCTTTTCTGTGCGTTAAATATTGGTCCAGTTCTAATCAGATCTGCCTTAGACCTGAATCCCTCCTCTGAAATTTTCTGCCTATCTCCTCATCCCTGCTCCTTTGTTCTCACCCCTCATGTTTTGCTGATGTCAAAGGGGAGAGAGTTGTTGATGAGTCATTAAGTGGAGTCAGCCTTATTTCAGCCTTCATTGCCTGCTACATGCATGAGTGTTGAGTCATTAAGTGGAGTCAGCCTTCTTTCAGCCTCCATTGCCTGCTGCCTGCATGAGTGTTCTTGCTTGCATATCATGTTCACAACATATCATGTTCACAACATGTCCTTCTGAATGTTTCTGTGCTACAGTACAAAAAATTTAATTTGCTATCAAATGTGAGCACAATGACTCATAGTTGCCATCATCAAAATGGGAGAGAATGTTGTATAAATGATGTTTTGATGATGTCACACTATACGTCATTAGCCAATCAATTTAGAATCTCATGCAACATCTTCTAATTGGCTAGGTATGAAGAAGACTAACAAAGTTCAAAGGCTGCGTTGACCCCACTATCTGATGCGTCGACGCACAACAAGCCCCTCATCAAAGAAGAGTTGACCCCAGAAGTCGACTCCTCTTTTTCCAGGCCCTGGTTGGAAGCAGTTCAGTTGGCTGCTTCGACCCCAGAGTGAAGCTGCATCAACGCCATCAGTTCTAGCAGCTCACGCATTCACATGAGTTTCAATTAGCCCTCAACCACAAGCAAGGAAGACAAATGGTAGCTGCGTCGACGCAAAGCCCACCCTGCATCAACGCAGTCAAGTGGAAACAGCTCAAGTATACGCAAGGCTGGAAAAAGAGCAAAGGCGACCGCTCCTAAGCGGCTAAGGGTGACAAATAGCTCATCTTGGGTGATAAATAGCCTTTATCGGAAACAAATAGATATACAAGGGTGAAAATGGGTTGCGTAGCTGAAATAAGCAAAATCAACACATGTTGCATCAACGTAAGGCCGTTACTGCGTCAACGCAATCAACGTAATGCTGAACAACAAATCAAAGGCGACGGTTTATGAGGATAAGGGTGACAAATGGCTATGTAAGGTAAACAAATAAACTATAAGGGTGAAAAATCGCCGTTAGAAGTGACAAATAGCGCATAGCCTCATCAAGCAGTTTGTAAGCGAAGGCTGCGTCAACACACCACATGTCCCTCGTCAAAGCGGTTCTGTAACGCCCTGAATTTTTCAAATTATTGCTCGGATCAAGATCTGTGGGTTTCGGATCGTCTTTTCGCGGGTTGCGGATCGTGTCCGAGTGAGCTTCGAACTTTTTATATTGGATTTTCGGACCCATTGGTGGTGTGCCTGTGAATTTCCTTGGGTCCGTGGCGTTGTGAGGAGCACACCGGTAATTTTCTAGAATTTTCAGAGCGCCCTTGTGGGTCCCGGGTCGCGTTTTGGTTTTACGCATGTTTTTGGCTGTCGGACCTTCGGAACCCCGTGTAGGGTGAACCGTTGTGTTCTCCGACTCCGGGACGTTACCACTGCGTTGTATGTTCTCTGAGGATCGCGGAGGTAATTTTTCGTATTTTTTTGTATTTACCGTATTTTCCAGATTTTAAAATCTCAAATTCATTTTCTATTTAAACTCACTCACCCCTCTCTCTCCCCATTCTCTCTTTCTCTTCCCCTCTCCTCTGGGTGGCCGACGGAGGCGATGGTAGGCGAGGTGGAGACGGCGTGGGGGCGAGGAGCAAGATGATGGGTCGAGGATCGAGGTGTGGTGGCGCGTTGAAGCTCGGGTGAGAGTTCGTGAACCAGCGATGGTTTCGTGGCGTTTTCGTGATGGATCAGCGTCCACGGCGCGTGAAATCCTCAGTGGAGGTAGGGGGATGGATCCTTAACCCCGATACTTCCTTTTCCGTGAGTTCGGTAGCCAGTGGTGAGCCGAGCGTGGGTTTATTGCCGTTGGGGGTTAAAATCGTGTTTTTAGGGCGTGCGACGGTTTCGTCGAATCGATCGAGGCTTTTCCTCTTTCTTCCCTCCATTTTTGGGTTTTTGGGCCTAGGGAATGGTCCCCTATGTTTTCCCCTTCAATTGGGATCGAATGGGGCGTGGAACCGGGCTCTAGGGTTGAGCTCGGACGATTTTCTGCCGTATTCGGTCGACCGACTCGGGGAGTCCGATCGACCGTTCGGGGGCGGCTCGAACTGGGCATTCTGCCCAGTTCGGTCGATCGAATTGGTTGGTCGACCGTCCCCTGTGGGGAGGTCGACCGAAATGTAGAGTTTTGGCCTATTTTTGGTCTCGATCGGTCCGGTTGAGACCCAATGACTGACCTATGGCCCCGTGAGTGTCTCAGACACTCCGTGAGTACCGTGACCATGTTTTTAGGTGTCCAGAGATATCATGTCACCTCGATTAGCGTGCCCATGGGTTTGGAGGGTCCGGGTGACACTGGGTCATAAACTCTTTAACGGTCATGCGAGTTACCGTTATTATACCAGGCTTTCGTGTTCTCGCTAGATCGAGTCACCATGTATCGGTATAAGTGCGATGGGGCTTCCCTGCACGTCGTAGGTTTCTCCGAAATGTGGTTTCCTAGTGGGACGTGTGTGTGGCCTTGGATTGTGGGTCCAGTTAACCAGCCTGGGGCTGGAAGTTTCTCGTGCGTCCAGCTAACCAGCTTGTGAGCTACCTCGGTATTCATGCTATCATAATTTTAGACCTAGGGATAGGCTAGATTGACGGCGTAGAGCTGTCCTTGTATGACAATCTTGAGCCGAGTCGTGTGACTCAAGGACCGTTGGGTTCATTAGGTCTAGTGGACCATCCAGAGTCTGGTGGCGTCGTGTCACCTGCTACTCTGCGTTACTCGCAATGGGTGCGTGTGTGGCTTTCCGTGTTCGCATTTAGTGACCTCCCACTGGTCGTACCCTTCTTACGGCATGCGTGTGTTGACCCACCCAGGAGTGGTGGAGCGGCTTACCCAAGAGAGACAATTTTTAGGCTGGTTACCGTGGGGCCCCTCGCCTTTGCAACCTGAGTCCGGTTGGGGTTAAAACCAGCTAGAGGATCCGACCTAGAGCGGATGGTCTGTGTGTGCACACTTAGTTGGGGGCTGTCAGACCCGCGCTGACGAGCGTGACCCCAGCTAGTCCTTATTCGTGGTACTAGTTACTGTGTGTCTCTGTCTCCGCCTGAGACGTCGCAGCGAGACACTTAAGGCTATGGACTAAGTCGTCAGTGGACGCATCTGGCCTCACTTCTGGTGGGCAGTGCTCCCGTCACGTGACGTGAGTTTCTCGTGAGTCGAGTTTCGCTTCACGTCTGCAAGACGTGATTTTGCGTGGAGTTTCGGGTGCTTTCCTGTAACGACCCGAGAATCCGATTACCGGGAAAGACCCGATAACCCGAGACTCGAACCGCCGCCCACGAGCCGGGAGGGCTCAGAAGGGCTAAAAGGAGTGTGGAGGCACAAAGAAATAGGAAATAAAACAGGACAATTCAACAATTAACAGAAATAAATAAATAACTACTACTACAACAGAGTCCAGTCCAACAGAAAGTATAATCTAAAGCAGTAAAGCGTACCACTTGCCGAGTGGACACTCGGCCCGACGAGCTGGCAACTGAGAACCTCCGAACAGCACCCTTGAACCACGAGGAAGAACCACCGCACCTGAAAAGCAGGGGTGAGCCTCCTGTCACTGGCCCAGTAGGGATCCCGCGGAACCCCAACTGAGAACGACGGCGGCACAGAAAGCTGTAACCACAAGTGCAACCGTAACAGCAGGAACAGTAAACCCGGTGGTCGGTCAAAACTCGACACTACAACTACTCCTACTGTACCGGCCAAGCAAAAAGAGAAGTCCTGATCTCGCAGTCGGGAACCGGACCATACTAGCACCACTTACCGAAGTAAAAACCCACGGCAACCCCGCCGTAGAGGCCTGTCTCCTAGGACACGGCTAACCTGGACACGCTGTCCAAAGTGTAACCCCGACCATCCAGTCGCGGACACCGCACCAATAAGACGCAACCTCGGTAAAGCCACTAGCACTAGTCTCATGGCACGAAAACCGACACACGTGCCACGGCGAAACAACCAGAACTCAACGGTTAACACGACCGAAAACCCGAAGGTCGAAGTCACGGAAACTGACAGTCTATCACTCCCGACACGATAGGAGTACCTCCCACTAGAAGCAAGGCCGAATGCGTCCACTGACGTCTTAGTCCGCGCCTCAGGTGTCTCCCTCCGGCCCAGCGGGAACTGAGACACCGTACAAGTAACCACAAACATGTGACTAGTTGTCCAACCGCCCCCAACCACGTGTGCACACACAGACCATGCGTCCCAGGTCTGGCCTCTGACTGATTTATCCCTCAGCCGGACTCTGGCTACAAGACGTGGGGCCCGACGGAAACCAGTCTAAAACCGTCCTTAGGCTATGCCCGTACACCTACTCCCAGGTGAGACCAGCACACTCGTACTGGTGGGCCATGACTAGTGGAGGGTCACTGAAGGAGTAGACTCTCAAGTCAACGAAAAACAACATCCGAACCCGATGAAGTACGGGGACTGTCTGGTGCGGACACCCGAGCAGTTGATCGGCACGACACACCGAGCCACCGGTACCGCACACGGAGCACGACACGAGCCACCTCAGCGTCCATCTGGCTCGGAGACAGCCTGGAGACTCCGCCTTGAGCCTCCCCATTTATTATATTTAGCTAGACTTTATGTGTGTGTAATTTGTATTTATTTCGTTGCATTCGGTTTGCCATTTTGAATGTAATAGGGACTTACGAGCATTTCGGACCCCGTGGGCCCCACGGGCCCCCCGGGCCCCACCACATTGGGCCACCTCAGCCTAGGGTCCCACGTGGGGTCAGTCAACATGCCACATAGGGCATCTAGAAGTTTGAATGGTCAATTGTCCACATGGGGGACAAGGGACCAAAATAGTCAACATTTCCAACCAACACCCACCTACCATGTCAAGCTTGTTCCCCCCCTAGTCAATAGGCTGTCCCCCCCTTATTTTTTTAATTGTATTTTTATGGAATGGTCACAAGCCATCCCAACCCTCCATCTCACACCCCTAGATCCAACGGTGGAGGATGGATTAGATGGGTGACCTATATATGCTTGTATTTTCCCATTTTGAGGAATTAATGCCATTTGAAAGTTGGAAAAAAAATCTCTTGAGCAGGCCTAGGCCGCCCCCTTCCTCTCTCCCTCTCCCCCTTGCAGCTGTGAAGGCTGCCTCTTGGTGGTGTGACTCCACCCTATCAGTTCTGGTCGCCGCCGCCGCCGCCACGAGCCGCCATCGCCACCGCCGGAGTTCTGTCCGCACAGTATCACAGTAGCTTCTACGAAATTTCAGTCTCAGGCATGGCCTCAGATCGAGCTGGGAATTTTACTGGATGTTCCAGGGGTGTCCAGCACGTCCTCAGAATTTTGGTTGGTCATAAAGATCTCATTTGGTATTTTTTTATTTTCGTCCAATCCCAGTTTCCAGATCTGTCTCCTGTCTGTTTCCATTTCCACCCGCCCGGAGTTTTAAGTCTTAGGTCCAATTTTTGATTTTTTTTAGTTCTCCCAATTTTACTGGGCATTCTGTACACTATCCCCTCTATCCCCAAATTTTCTTGAATTTTTGTGAGTCCATCTTATATTTTAAAAAAATCGAGTTCTTCCCTAGCTACAGTACTTTCTGCCAGTTCCTAGATCTGACCACCAGACACTCTAAAAATCCTATCAAATCACCACCACCTCGGAATCCAATTCCAAAAATTGTCCCAGCTTCATGGTTTGATTATCTACAAAGTTGAAGAAGAGCTTGGAGTCTGATTCCTACGGAAAGTAGGCGGTCAACGGTGGTTCTCAGACAAGTACCCTGTAAATCTGATGTCTCGGTTACTGTACAACAGGGATTTGTAAATTCATTAAAGTCTAGATCCGGCTAGATCCATCAGATCTCTCTGAGTCTAGATTGAAGCATTTGAAGAGAGCTTTCCAACGATAGCTCATGCGTCCCGATCCGACGTCGGGATCGACCGCAGCGGCTGTTTTCGCCGGAGCGCGCGCAGGGAAAACAGAACTGAAATCCGTGGGCAGCCATTCCACAACTTGAAGATCGGACCCGACCGGCCACCAATCGGTGTCTCCGGCCGACCGCCGTCCGTGGAGGCGCGCCACCAGGGGTCTCCATCATAGTGGGACCCACCTCCGCAGATCCGGAGGACAGCGCCATCCGTGGGCCCCACGGGCCCGCAGAACCCGCCGTTCGGGAAGCACGAAAACGCGGAGTTCGGCGCGTCGAGTCGACATCAAGATGCTGCCTGTCAACCTGATTTGCGTGATCCCCGGGGCCCACATGTGACCTTTTACCTCCCTGCGTGGAGTGGGTCGAATCCTTTTGTACTGCTGTGAATTATGTTAACCGGGGGTCCGTAAGTCAGCCGGGGTGTCTTCGCCACGCCGGGTGCGTGGAGGTAAAGGTCTTAACTTCTTGGCGTTACATTGCTTAGCTAGTATACGGTCTTAGGCCGCTGCCGAGAGTGTAGGTTCCTAGCCCGTGTGTCCATGTCACCGCTGTGAGCGTGAGAGTGACCCGTCCCGCGACTCGATCCGAGTCAGGAAGTGAGTCTGACTACCTTGAACTCTGCCGGTTCCTTAACCGCGCACGATCCACGATTTCCCTCGCATGGGACGCCGAGTGAGCTTGTACTTCTGTTAGCGACGTTTTGCCACTAGGAGCTCGTAGTGTCGGGCTTAGTGTCTCCCTGGTGTGTATTGTTGGTCGCGTCTTCATCTAGAGTCCGAGGGTGGCACTGTATAGTGTCGTCTCCCGTGTCCGTCCCGCATCAGTTTGGTATCAGAGCGGGTCGAGTCTAGGGTAGTCATTGCATAAGTCTTGCATGCATCATGGTCTAAGTCAAGTCTAGGATCATCATTTTCAAAAAACAAAAAAAGAGTGTTTTAAAATTGCATTTCATCCCGATAATTCGGTATCTTAAAAGGTGTTGTCCGAACGTTAGGCTACGCCTATCGAGAAGACCGCACACTTGCGCGAGTGATCTTCGGATCGATTAACTCCGCCATTTACCGGATATTGGTTTAGGTCTAAGTGCATTGTCTAGTGTGTGTTTGCATTAGTCGGTTTGTCTTGTCTCTTGTCATCATGCCCATCTTGTAGTTCCGAGTTTCTCATGGAGTCCCAATCACTCGGGCAATATAGCCGTTGGTCTACCCATGGGCTTGGCAACCATCCTCTCCCCTTCCGTAGGCCCGAAGCCTCAGATTTTTATGGCTCTAATGACCCGGGCAACTACCTCAATTGGGAGGCCACCATGGACAAATATTTTGAATGTTACACCATGTCCGATGCCATGCAAGTTAGTTTTGCCCGAGAGAGGCTTGTCCACAAAGCCGCCTGGAAATAGGAGAGCATTGAGCGCATGAGAGAGGTTAGGAGGCAAAGGCCCATCGAGTCGTGGCATGAGATGAAGGACGAACTTAGGAAGGTCTACCTACCCGGCCCGGTCACCTCCAACCGACCCCACCCAATCACATCCACCCAAGTGGGCCATAATCGGAGGCAACGCGCCGCGCATGTAGAAGAGCCTAGGTCCACGACTAGGCCGACTTCATATGGGGGAGTCCATCACATCGCTCCTACTCCAAACCCCACCATTGCCGAACTCTTCCAAATCATTTTGGATAAGGTGGATAGGAAGTGTGATTATATTGAGTCCCTGCTTCCCCCTTGCCTACCTCCTAGCCGAGATATAACCAAGCATGACCCTAAGGAGGTAGCAACCGGTAGTCCCAATCCAGTGTCATCTAGAGTGCCATCCCGAGGTCCTCTCCCCATCTTGGTGCATCCTCTTCCCCCACCCACGAGAGCCCCATTGCCTACACCCCCTGTCCGTCAGGAGGATAAGGGTAGGGACCCACTTACACTACAAGAAAAATCGCAGATAGCGACCGACCTAGCGGTCGCTATTCAGTCGTAGATCGGTCGCAAATCTGCATTGCGACCGAACAGAGACTATCTAGCGACCGAACATGTCGGTCGCTATATACTAGTCGCTATATAGCGACCGACATAATTCGGTCGCAGTATCAGTCGTTACCAGAGACCGATTATAATCGGTCGCCTGATCGGTCGCTAATTAAGTCGGTCTCAATTCGGTCGCTATTCGGTCTCTAATTATGTTGTATTTTTAAAAATAAAATTAACCTATTGGATTTATTCGGTCTCAATTCGGTCGCTAGTCGGTCGCCAAGTATAATTATTTAATAAAAGAAATATAACGTATAGTCGCTATTCGGTCGCAATTCAGTCTCCATGCGGTCGCTAATTTTGCATTATTTTTTTTTAAAAAATTTATTTAAACTGATAAATAAATTACCTGATAAATAACAAATTCATAACATAAATATAAAATCAACTACACAGACAACAATATCGACAAATCTCAAATTCATCACATACAAGCACCTGATAAATAACAATTTCATAAAACAATAATAAATCAACTACACGGATCACAATCTCCACGAACCTCAAATTACACACAATTAAAATAAAATCACAAATTAATCATACATCCATAATAATAAAATGACAACATACACAACTAAAATAAAATCACAAATCCTCCACATATGTCTCATCCTGGTCGTCGTCTCGTCCAACATCATCCTGGTCGTCGTCTCGTCCAACATCTCGCGACGGATGATCCTGTATATCATTTAAAAAAATTATAATCAAATCCTTAATAAAGAAATCAAGCATTAACAAGACTTAATAAAGAAATCAAGCATTAACAAGAGTATGCCAATAGTTTAAGCCAGCTCATTTTCATATATATAAATACACACACACAATATAAGTTCAAATTTCATCTTGTATTTTAAAAATGAAGTTTGAGCGCCGAGCTCAAACCGGGCATCCGATTTGGATTCCGTCAGTTCTGACAAGTCACTTTCATCTCCCCGGTCGTATTGGAATGATCGGCACGGCCATCCGACCGGTATTTCGAATTTTAGACCCCCGGACCCGTCCTAACAGTTCATTTGAACTAAGTGTATTTTAAAAATGAAGTTTGAGCGCCGAGCTCAAACCGGGCATCCGATTTGGATTCCGTCAGTTCTGACAAGTCACTTTCATCTCCCCGGTCGTATTGGAATGATCGGCACGGCCATCCGACCGGTATTTCAGATTTTAGAACCAAATGCCCCGTCCTAACAGTTCATTTGAACTAAGTGTATTTTAAAAATGAAGTTTGAGCGCCGAGCTCAAACCGGGCATCCGATTTGGATTCCGTCAGTTCTGACAAGTCACTTTCATCTCCCCGGTCGTATTGGAATGATCGGCACGGCCATCCGACCGGTATTTCGAATTTTAGACCCCCGGACCCGTCCTAACAGTTCATTTGAACTAAGTGTATTTTAAAAATGAAGTTTGAGCGCCGAGCTCAAACCGGGCATCCGATTTGGATTCCGTCAGTTCTGACAAGTCACTTTCATCTCCCCGGTCGTATTGGAATGATCGGCACGGCCATCCGACCGGTATTTCAGATTTTAGAACCAAATGCCCCGTCCTAACAGTTCATTTGAACTAAGTGTATTTTAAAAATGAAGTTTGAGCGCCGAGCTCAAACCGGGCATCCGATTTGGATTCCGTCAGTTCTGACAAGTCAAACACATATAGTAATTAACCACCTAAGTGCGATCAAACATTCACAGACTGTCCAAACGGGACAATTCAAGACTTTGAGTTAGATATACACATTCTCATCATTCAAAATGAGAACGTGCATATCAATCCCAAAGTCTTGAACGGGTAGGTTGATTGGCACGGGCTTAACACGCTCTCCTAAGATGCGTGCAATGTTAGGTTGCACCCACGCATCTCAGCTCACATACAACACCCAACTAATTAAATATTGACAAGATAATAACACAATCTAAAAACATAGCAGTAACATGTGAAATTGGCAATACATGTACACAATGAAAACATGAATTTTATTTTAACATCCAACATAAAGACAACACTTTCACTAGCTATTTAGCAGAAATAAAATATAGCATGATACTTTTTAGCTTAAAGACAACACTGTCACTAGCTATGCAGAAATCAAGTAAAGAAATTGATAGTATCGTCACTGAATAAGACAATAATAAAACACACTTTACTTTTCATCCAACACTATCCAAACAGTACTCTTAGCTAATGACATGTTTTAGATATTCTAAAATTAAGAAACTGAGCTACAATTCTAAAATGTCAATGTTTCTCTAATACTCATGTCATGTAAATTTAAACATATCAATAATTTATGAGGTTGTCAACCACGACTGCTAATCTTTTTTTTTTTTTGAAAATCTACAAGATGACTAGTAGCTTCCATTGACAGATTCCCCATTTTAAAAAGGCGCGGGTTTACATGATTTGCAACGTCTCGACAGTCCTCAACTATTGTGCCTAGAAGATATTATCTCGTAGGGGTATGTCTAAAATTATTGCAAATTCTGATGAAATGGCCCACATCTGGGTATTATGGAAAGACCATCTGCATGTTTCTCTGGTTACTAGAGATGATCAGCAAATTACTCTTCTCATGGGTCTTAATGGTCAAGTCCCTTTTCACTTAACTGCAGTATATGCAAAATGCAATGTGATTGAGAGAAAGGGTCTTTGGACTTCTTTAATTAACGTCCACTCTAACATTTCTGGTCCTTGGATGGTGGCAGGAGACTTCAACTACATTACTGATACAAAGGAAAAAATTGGTGGTAATGATCCTAATTCGATTGCAATGACTGATTTTAAGGACTGTATATCAAATTGTGCACTTTTGGATACTGGTTTCAAAGGATCTTCCTACACTTGGCATAACAATCAATCAGGAAGCAGGGGTATTTGGGCCAGACTGGATAGAATTCTAACCAATTCTGATTGGATGGCTCATTATGCCTTCTCCGTTGAACATCTTTCCAGGGAAGTCTCAGATCATGCCCCTCTACTTGTGTTGCAGACTCCCCAGATTAAAAGGAAAACCAGATTCTGTTTCCAAAAAATGTGGACTTATCATGACCATCTTCTTGCTGATGTTAAAAAGTGTTGGGATACTAGTCCTTTAGCTTCTTCACCTACCTTAACCCTTTATCTTAAGCTCAAGAGTCTCAGGCAAATGCTTAAAGTTTGGAATTATCAAGTCTTTGGTAATATTCATAATAATGTGGCAAAAGCGGAGGATGATGTTATTAAGGCAGAACACGCTTATGACACCCAGCCTTCCACTACAAATCAGACTGCCCTGGATGAGGCTAAACTTGTTCTGTCCAAAATGTTGCTTCAGGAGGAATGCTTTTGGAGACAGAAATCTAGAGTCCGATGGCTCACTGAAGGGGATAGAAATACCAGATTCTTTCACTCTACCACTTTAGCTAAGAGGAAAAAAATGTGCATATCTCAACTTCAAAACTCTGCAGGCCTTCTCACTTCGGACCCTGGGGAAATGACTTCAATTGCTGTGACACATTTTCAGGAAGCCTTCTCTTCCCAACATCATTTAGCAGATAGTACTGTTCTTGACTGTATTCCCTCTCTGGTTGATCAGTTAGACACTGACACCCTCTGCTCAATCCCTACTGCCGCAGAAATCCAAGACTTATGTCTTCAGGCTATCCCAAGATAGTGCACCGGGCCCTGACGGATTCACAGGTGCATTTTACCAATTTGCTTGGGGGATAATTGCCTCCACTGTGATAAGAGCTGTGCAGGAATTCTTTACTTCCCATGAAGACTTACCCAGATCTGTCACTGCTACCCTGGTTGCTCTCATTCCAAAACAAACAAATGCTACCAGAATTTCTGAGTTTAGACCTATTAGCCTGTGCAACTTCTTTTACAAAATTATTGCCTCTATCATTAATACTAGGCTTGCCAGCATTCTCCCTAAGATCATATCTCCTGAACAATCTGCATTTGTCAAAGGCAGAAATATTATTGAGAATATTGCTTTGGCCCAGGAACTTACCAATGAAATTGGCATGAAAATAAGGGGCTCTAATGTGATGATAAAGATTGATATGGCTAAGGCTTATGATAGGCTTGAATGGGATTTTCTCTTCAATGTTCTTAACAGGTTTGGATTTAATGACCAGTTCATCAGGCTTATTAGAAAAATGGTGCACAATAACTGGTTTTCTATTCTTATAAATGGTACCCCTGCTGGATTCTTCAAATCTTCAAGAGGGGTGCGTCAAGGTGATCCAATTGCTCCCTCACTATTTATCATTGCAGAAGAGGTACTCAGTAGATCTCTGACAAAAGCCTTCCAATGTGGCCTCATAGAATGGTATGCTAGTCCTAGACATTGCCCGAATATTTCACATCTTTTGTTTGCGGATGATACCATCATTTTTTGCAATGGCAATCTTATTTCAATAAGGAATCTCCTTAAGATACTACAAGATTATGAAAGAGCTTCAGGGCAGTCAATAAACACAGGTAAAAGTGGTTTTTTCATACACTCCAGGAATAATAACTCTACTGCCAGGAAAATTCAGGATGTCACTGGTTTTGTTAAACACTCCTTCCCTCATAAGTATCTTGGTTTTCCCCTGATCAAAGGAAGATGCAAGAAAATTCACTACACTGGTATTCTACACAATATTCAGAGGAGGATTTCAGGTTGGAAATGTGGGATGCTCTCCTAGGGAGCAAAACTAGTCCTTATCAAGCATGTCCTGATCTCATTGCCCATATACTTTCTTACATCTTCTTCACTGCATATTGGAACTCACCAAGCTATTGAAAAATCACTTGCCAATTTCTTCTGGGGTTCATCTGATCATGGTCACAGGAAGCACTGGAGAAAATGGAACAAAATCTGCACTCCTATCTCTTAAGGTGGACTGGGTATTATATCACTAAGGAATATGGAAACTCCCTTAAGTGTTAAAATGTTGTGGCAAGCTCTTCATTCAAATTCATTATGGGCCGAGTATTTCAGAGCCAAATATATTAGGAACTGTCCTCTCATCCAGGTTCAGTTTACAAATATGAAGGGTTTTGAAAGGAGAAGGTGGATCACTGCAAAAAATTTAATTATTCAGCATAAGAGGGTCATTATTGGAGATGGCAGCAGGACAAGCTTCTGGTATGACAGATGGATAGGCCAACACACCCTTGCTGATTTTGCATTGGCTGATAACACCATCAACCCTATGCTCTCTGTTCGGGACTTTATTGTACAGATGAATTCAGAAGACACAAATTGGCCTAACAGGTTTTTTACTGAAGAAATTAGCACTGCTTTGAAGCATGTTAAACTCAATCAGGAACATGACCTACCTGCTTGGAGCCTTTCTTCTTCGGGGAACTGTTCAGTCTCATCCACCCAAAAGGCTATTAGCAGGAACCAAGAGACTCAGACTTTCAATCAGTGGACTAGCATTTGGTCACCATGGCTGCCTTCCAAGATCTCCATTCATCTGTGGAAAATTATCAACAAGTGTCTTCCTCTGGATTGCAACATTCAGAAGATAGGGATTCCAATTTGTTCAAAATGCTGCTGCTGCAAGACCCCACAGACTGAAAATTATAACCACTTATTTATTTTCGGTGATTGGGCTTCTTACATATGGACATATTTCAGATCTAAGGGGTTGCAAATTGAAGAAAATTCAGCTACCTCAATGATACTCAACAATTTATGCTCCACTCAGAAAAAATCAATGTTTGGCCTATTTGGTCTAGCTGCTGTCGGAGTTAGTATGTGGGAGATTTGGTGTGCTAGAAATTCAGACAAATATGATGACTCCAAAACTTCCTGCCAGGGTCTCCTCCACAAAATCAGATACAAAGTCAAAGAAATATGTCAGATTTCCTCACTACCCGAAGCCAATCAGGAACATATCAGAATTCTGGATGCTCTAGGAATTCAATTTGCTAAACCAAAGCAGCTTAGAGCTATAGCCATTAAATGGTTTTGCCCTCCTTGGCCTTCTTTAAAACTAAATACTGATGGAGCATCTAAAGCCAATGGTGAATCTGGTGGAGGTGGGGTCATAAGAGATCACCTTGGAAATGTCATCCTAGCTTTCAGCCACTACTATGGATTCTCAAATAGCATCATTGCTGAGGCCCCTGCCCTATTAGATGGAATGAAGTATATCAAAATCACTGGTTCCACAGCAGCAATAATTGAATGTGACTCTCAAACTATTGTCAATATTATCAAAAGGAAAGCCACCTGCCCTTGGTCGATATTGTCCTATGTCAGGGAGATATGGAGCCTCCTTAATCCTGCAGATACCATTAATCACATCTTTAGAGAAGGGAACACTGTGGCTGATTCCTTAGCTTCTTTAGCTTGTAAGTTGAAATGTAATGCATCCTATTCCTCCTCTGAGCTTCCTACTCTCATTAGAGGTGCTGTTAGGCTTGATAAACTGGGTATGCCCAGTGTCCGCTTGATGTAATTTATCTTTACAATTGCTTTTACTCAATAAAATACCCACTGGTGGTTAGGTGGTAGAGTTCTTCTCTCAACCTTTCCACTAGGCAGGGCTTTCACATAAAAAAAAAAGAAGATAGTGAAACCCTTCAGTTTCAGAATGCTATAGGCAGTCTCCATGCATGCATGTGGAAATGACAATGTCTATAAAGCAAATTAAACCTTAAGTCAAAGTTTTGAATTCTTCAGCTAAAATCAATATGTAACTTCTACAGTCCACTGATAGTTTGCAGAGAGTTGAGTTGTTTGAACAAAGATTTATTGTTTTATGAATTTGGCACGTAAACTGTCGGGAGACATGTAATCACCTCTGCACGTGGATTGTGCTAGCTTTCACAGAAAAATTCCACACCTAAGTACATAACCATGCATGACTATGCATAAATCTTTGAAGTCGATTCTGCTGGTTCGGGTGCCGGAGGGGGTGACACAGAGAGAGAGGGATCAGAGAGAGAGAGGGTGCCAGGTGGAACCTTTAATGTTGTAGTCGGCGAGGGTGTGGCCGTCCTCCAGATGCTTCCCGGCGAAGATGAGATGCTGCTGGTTCGGGGAAATGCCCTCCTTGCCCTGGATCTTAGCCTTCACGTTGTCGATCGTGTCCGAGGAGTCGACCTCCAAGGTGAACTGTGCTTTGACCGCAGGGGGAGGGGGGGCTCCGGCGGAGGGGGGCTCGGGCGGGAGGCCGCAGGGGGAGGGGGGCTCGGGCGGAGGTTGGCTCGGGCGGGAGGCCGCAGGGGGAGGGGGGGCTCCGGCGGAGGGGGGCTCGGGCGGGAGGCCGCAGGGGGAGGGGGGCTCGGGCGGGAGGCCGCAGGGGGAGGGGGGGCTCCGGCGGAGGGGGGCGGAGGCCGCAGGGGGAGGGGGGCTCGGGCGGGAGGCCGCAGGGGGAGGGGGGCTCCGGCGGAGGGGGGCGGAGGCCGCAGGGGGAGGGGGGGCTCCGGCGGAAGGGGGCTCGGGCGGGAGGCCGCAGGGGGAGGGGGGGCTCCGGCGGAGGGGGGCTCGGGCGGGAGGGGCGTGGGGGGGCTAGGGCGGAGAGGGGGCCGCAGGGGGAGGGGGCTCGGGCGGGGGCTCGGGCGGGAGGGCTCGGGCGGGAGGGGGGGCTCGGGCGGAGAGGGGCTCGGGCGGGCGGGGGCCGCAGTGGGGAGTATAACGGGATCAGCGACTGATTGGAGACCGAAGTAAATTCGGTCGCAAGAACAGCGACCGATTGGAGACCGAACTAAATTCGGTCGCCAAAACGGTCTCACATATGCGACCGATTATTTCGGTCGCCGAATTGGTCTCTATTTGGGACCGACTAGCGACCGATTTAATCGGTCTCTAAGTCGGTCGCTATAGCCACTTTTTCTTGTAGTGTATCAAGGAGCGTAGAGGATCACGACAATAGTGTTATCGCTGCCAGGGGTTTGGCCACTTTACCGGACAGTGTCCCACTCGGACATCTCTAGCCCTAGGGGATAAAGGGGTTGGAGAAACCTCACCTTCCGATCTTATTTCGGAGCCCTCTCATTTGGAGCCGCCAAAGCCCGAGCCACCCGTGTTTCTAACGGGTACACTTTTCATAGCCGAACCACTTCTTAGATGGCTCAAGAACGGCTTGGCCCCATCTCTCCTCCCATCCATGGACCCTACCCTACCATTAGTGCTGGTCAACTCATTCCATACCACCTTCCGGTCTAGTCACCATGTGGATACATTAGATGATCTTCTTAAAGGATTAGACCGGCAGTTGACATTTACGCACTTGTTGGCCCCACGCTTCGACCGACCTATAGGTCGTAGCTTCACACATCCATCCTTAAGGTCCATCACCTCCGTGTACACCGTGGGTCATGTTACCACGGAGGTTCTTCTACTCCTCCCTTTGCCGGCCGAGTCCGACTTCATTCCCCTTTGCTCAAGGGAGGAATCTTACTTTCTACCTATGACTGTCGTCCCATCTCTCGCAATGAATGAAGGTGATCATTTACACCTCCAAGATTTCCAAATGTGGGACAGTGATTTGTGGAAGCCTAGTCCGAGGGGTCATACCTTCTTTGATCCCTTCGACCCATTCTCTTATGGACTCCGTGACCCACCATATTTACACCACCTTTTCGAGAGAGTCCACCATCATACCCCCACCGTCTCATCTCCCTTCACGGATGAAGGTGACCATTAACACCTTCTAGAATTCTACACATGGGACCTTGAAATGAGGGAATCCATATCGAGGGGTCACACATTCTTTGATCCCTTCGATCCCTTTTTTCATGGGTCCTTTGGCCCATAACCTCCATTCCACCTCTTTAAGGAAGTCCACTATCACACCCCTCCTACTCGGGCCTGGCAACCCTTACATGGCAATAGGTCCGAACCGTCATTGGGGGTAATGAGGACTTTGGTTTCCCCGGGCCACCTCAAACACCCAAACCTCCCGGACTTCCCACATCCAAACCCCATGTCCATGGTTGGTGCATCGTAGGATGTCTAGGAGTCCACCATGACATTAACCTCCGGTTATGTCAAATGCATGCATGGCACACATTCGGATGTCCTGGACCACCTTGCATATGATTGGGTTTTACTAACTGTAGGGTTGTTTAGGGTCGTGTGTGCATCCGTGTGTTTCTTTTCTTTTGCTAAGCATGTTAGGTCGTGTGTGCATCCTGTGTTTCTTTTCTTTTGCTAATCATGTTAGGAGTCTGCATGACGATGTCCGTCGTCACAGTTGAGGCCAGCAATGCACGGTACAAGGAGTTAGCCGATGTCCACCGACACCACCGAGAGTTCCACGAGGGCGAATACGTCATGATCAGGGTAAGACCTGAACGGTTTTCCTCTGGAACCGTTAAGAAGTTGCAAGCTCGCGGAGCCGGTCCATTCAGAGTGTTGAAACGCGTTGGATCCAATGCGTACGTTGTGGACTTGCCCGAGGAATATGGTATAAGCTCTACCTTCAATGTATCGGATCTTGTTGCATATAGGGACCCAGCGGTGATCCCTAGTGAGCCTTTTGAGCCATCTCCTCCCCTTGAGAGTGATCCCACACCTGAGTGTCCACTTCCACCTCCAGCCCATTTTTCACGGCAGCGTGAGCACATAGATCGTATACTGGACGAGCAAGTGACAGTTACTAGGAGTGGATCTTACCCGCGCTACCTAGTGCGATGGAGAGGACGGCCCGCTACTGAGGACACATGGATCACACATGGCGAGTTGCAGCGGATTGATCCGGACCTTTTGGAGCGATACAGGAGCGATGCAGACCCTTACTCGACAGGGTCGAGTTTCTCCCACCCGGGGAGAATTGGTGCGGACACCCGAGCAGTTGATCGGCACGACACACCGAGCCACCGGTACCGCACACGGAGCACGACACGAGCCACCTCAGCGTCCATCTGGCTCGGAGACAGCCTGGAGACTCCGCCTTGAGCCTCCCCATTTATTATATTTAGCTAGACTTTATGTGTGTGTAATTTGTATTTATTTCGTTGCATTCGGTTTGCCATTTTGAATGTAATAGGGACTTACGAGCATTTCGGACCCCGTGGGCCCCACGGGCCCCCCGGGCCCCACCACATTGGGCCACCTCAGCCTAGGGTCCCACGTGGGGTCAGTCAACATGCCACATAGGGCATCTAGAAGTTTGAATGGTCAATTGTCCACATGGGGGACAAGGGACCAAAATAGTCAACATTTCCAACCAACACCCACCTACCATGTCAAGCTTGTTCCCCCCCTAGTCAATAGGCTGTCCCCCCCTTATTTTTTTAATTGTATTTTTGTGGAATGGTCACAAGCCATCCCAACCCTCCATCTCACACCCCTAGATCCAACGGTGGAGGATGGATTAGATGGGTGACCTATATATGCTTGTTTTTTCCCATTTTGAGGAATTAATGCCATTTGAAAGTTAGAAAAAAATCTCTTGAGCAGGCCTAGGCCGCCCCCTTCCTCTCTCCCTCTCCCCCTTGTAGCTGTGAAGGCTGCCTCTTGGTGGTGTGACTCCACCCTATCAGTTCCGGTCGCCGCCGCCGCCGCCACGAGCCGCCATCGCCACCGTCGGAGTTCTGTCCGCGCAGTACCACATGAGGTTCTACGAAATTTCAGTCTCAGCCACGGCCTCAGATCGAGCTGGGAATTTTACTGGATGTTCCAGGGGTGTCCAGCACGTCCTCAGAATTTTTGTTGGTCATAAAGATCTCATTTGGTATTTTCTTATTTTCGTCCAATCCCAGTTTCCAGATCTGTCTCCTGTCTGTTTCCATTTCCACCCGCCCGGAGTTTTAAGTCTTAGGTCCAATTTTTGATTTTTTTTAGTTCGCCCAATTTTACTGGGCATTCTGTACACTATCCCCTCTATCCCCAAATTTTCTTGAATTTTTTTGAGTCCATCTTATATTTTAAAAAAATCGAGTTCTTCCCTAGCTACAGTACTTTCTGCCAGTTCCTAGATCTGACCACTAGACACTCTAAAAATCCTATCAACTCACCACCACCTCGGAATCCAATTCCAAAAATTGTCCCAGCTTCATGATTTGATTATCTACAAAGTTGAAGAAGAGCTTGGAGTCTGATTCCTACGGAAAGTAGGCGGTCAACGGTGGTTCTCAGATAAGTACCCTATAAATCTGATGTCTCGGTTACTGTACAACAGGGATTTGTAAATTCATTAAAGTCTAGATCCGGCTAGATCCATCAGATCTCTCTGAGTCTAGATTGAAGCATTTGAAGAGAGCTTTCCAACGATAGCTCATGCGTCCCGATCCGATGTCGGGATCGACCGCAGCGGCTGTTTTCGCCGGAGCGCGCGTAGGGAAAACAGAACTGAAATCCGTGGGCAGCCATTCCACAACTTGAAGATCGGACCCGACCGGCCACCAATCGGTGTCTCCGGCCGACCGCCGTCCGTGGAGGCGCGCCACCAGGGGTCTCCATCATAGTGGGACCCACCTCCGCAGATCCGGAGGACAGCGCCATCCGTGGGTCCCACGGGCCCGCAGAACCCGCCGTTCGGGAAGCACGAAAACGCGGAGTTCGGCGCGTCGAGTCGACATCAAGATGCTGCCTGTCAACCTGATTTGCGTGATCCCCGGGGCCCACATGTGACCTTTTACCTCCCTGCGTGGAGTGGGTCGAATCCTTTTGTACTGCTGTGAATTATGTTAACCGGGGGTCCGTAAGTCAGCCGGGGTGTCTTCGCCACGCCGGGTGCGTGGAGGTAAAGGTCTTAACTTCCTGGCGTTACATTGCTTAGCTAGTATACGGTCTTAGGCCGCTGCCGAGAGTGTAGGTTCCTAGCCCGTGTGTCCATGTCACCGCTGTGAGCGTGAGAGTGACCCGTCCCGCTACTCGATCCGAGTCCGGAAGTGAGTCTGACTACCTTGAACTCTGCCGGTTCCTTAACCGCGCACGATCCACGATTTCCCTCGCATGGGACGTCGAGTGAGCTTGTACTTCTGTTAGCGACGTTTTGCCACTAGGAGCTCGTAGTGTCGGGCTTAGTGTCTCCCTGGTGTGTATTGTTGGTCGCGTCTTCATCTAGAGTCCGAGGGTGGCACTGTATAGTGTCATCTCCCGTGTCCGTCCCGCATCACTGTCCCACGTACCAGTACCGTCGCACGGTGACCACAGTCAGAGAAGAAACGGGACTCACAGTCCACGGGCCACGCACCTGGCCACGCAGAAATGCCTAAACATGGTTCCCAAGGTAGCTCACAGGCCGCCAAACCGAATCCCTTTCTTAGGGACAAGCGGGAACCCTCCAGCCCCAGGCTGGGCAACTGGACTCGCGGTCCAAGGCCTCACACATGGCCCACGCGGAAAGCACAGAAGCACGATTCCCAGGGCAACGCACAAGCTGCCACGCCGATAACTGGACTCATAGTCCAAGGCCAACACATGGCCCACTCGGGAATCATCTTCCAAGAAAACTCACGGCATGCGGGGGAGACCCCATCGCACGCACACCGATACACGGTGACTCGATTAAGCGTAACACAAAGCCCGAAACACGAGGAGTCACTTAGACCCTCAAATCCACGGGCACGCTAAATGAGGTAGCACGGTCCTCCTGACATCATCAAAATACGGACACAGAATCCCCGGGTGTCTGGGGCATTCACAAGACCGCAAGTCGACCACTGGGTCGCAACCGGGTCGACTAGGGACCTACACAACGTGAAACAATCGCGACAAGCACGAAGAACCACTTCGGCGCAACACAGTGCCTGGCGGTCTACCTTTGGGCCGTCACTGCTGTAACGGTCCAAGGCTAGACCGTCACAGCACTCTAACGGTCCAACACAGGAGCGTTACGCGAGAGGGGCAACACCGGCTGTGACGCACCCACCCTGGGGTGTCACAGTCTCTAACGGACCAAGCCTGGTGCGTTAGAAGACAGAACGAAATAGGTTGTGACGCACACCCCTCGGGGAGTCACAGCCTGTGACGGTCCTACCTAGGCGCGTCAGAAGAATGAGCTGCGTCAGAGCACTGTGACACCCCCAGGAGGGTGTGTCACATGGTCCTGTTCTGTTGGCAGGGCGTCGGTTGCTCTGGCGGTCTCACGATAAACCGCCAGAGAGTGTGATGCGCCTGGGTTCGACCGCTACGTTTGTTTTCGTGTTAACCGTTGAGTTTCGGTTGTTTCGCAGTGGCACGTGTGTCAGTTTTCGTGTCGTGAGACTAGTGCTAGTGACTTTATCGAGGTTGCGTCTTGTTGGTGCGGTGTCCGCGACCGGATGGTGGGGGTTGCACCTTGGACAGCGTGTCCAGGTCGGCCGTGTCCCGGGAGACAGACCTCTACGGCGGGGTTACCGTTGGTTTTTACTTCGGTAAGTGGTGCTAGTATGGTCCGGTTCCCGACTGCGAGATCGGGACTTCTCTTTTTACTTGGCCGGTACAGTAGGAGTAGTTGTAGTGCCGAGTTTTGACCGGCCACCGGGTTGACTGTTCCTGCTGTTACGGTTGCACTTGTGGTTACAGCTTTCCGTGCCGCCGTTGTTCTCAGTTGGGGTTCCGCGGGATCCCTACTGAGCCAGTGACAAGAGGCTCACCCCTGCTTTTCAGGTATGGCGGTTCTTCCTCGTGGTTCGAGGGTGCTGTTCGGGAGTTCTCAGTTGCCAGCTCGCCGGGTCGAGTGTCCACTCGGAAAGTGGTACGCTTTACTACTTTAGAATGTACTTTCTATTGGACTGGACTCTGTTGTAGTAGTAGTTGTTTATTTATTTCTGTTAATTATTGAATTATCCTGCTTTATTTCCTATTTCTTTGTACCTCCACACTCCTTTTAGCCCTTCCGAGCCCTCCCGGCTCGTGGGCGGCGGTTCGAGTCTCGGGTTATCGGGTCTTTCCCGGTAATCAGATTCTCAGGTCATTACATTTCCCAATGCCGAGGTCTAGGGGTTCCGGTGAGCGTCACCGAGGGCTTTCCCCTAGACAGCGTTGAGTTCCCGACAGCGTGGTCGTTTTCCTAGTAGCGTGACTAGGGTGGGTTGTTGCCTGGTGGTCTCCCGACTGTGAGATCGGGGTGCGTGTTTTCGTGTACAGTAGGAATAGCTGTAGCGCCGAGGTTTTACCGGCCACCGTGTTTACTATTCCTGTTGTTACTGTTGTTCATGCTGTTGTTGCTTTCCGTTACTGCCGTTGTTTACGGTTGGGGTTCCGTGGGACCCCTACTGAGCCAGTGACAGGAGGCACACCCCTGCTTTTCAGGTGCGACGGTTCTTCCTCGAGGTTCGAGGGTGTTGTGCTGTGGTTCTTAGTTGCCAGCTCGTCGGGCCAAGTGTTCACTTGGCATTGGGTACGTTCTTCTGCCTTAGACTATACTTTCTGTTGGACTGGACTCTATTGTAGTTATTTTTTTATTTCTATTAATTGTTGAATTGTCCTACCTTATTTCCTATTTCTTTGTACCTCCACACTCTTTTTAGCCCTTCCGAGCCCCGACTCGTGGGCGACGGGCCAGGATTCGAATGGTATCGGGTTCCTTTCCCGGTATCCGGATCTTGGGTCGTTACAGGTTCACTGAAGTGTCGACCCCAAGAGTCGACTCTTCTTTTTTCACGTTCTGTTTGGGAGTAGCTCAGCCAGCTGCGTCGACCCTGTACTCTCAGGGCGTCGATGCAAGGGGTCTTCTAGAAGCCGTCTACAAGGCCACCTTCAACAACTGCGTCGACGCATGGGGAAAGCTGTGTCGACGCGCTCAAGGTTCATCTGACAAAATCAAGTCAACTCTGTATTTTCGAAAACCGTACAGAGGGCAAAGAAGTCCGACGTAAACCTCTAGAAACACGATTTTTGAGGCTTGGAAAAGGTTCCTAGGACAAGCCATTGTCCTTGTTATCACTGGCTTACCATATCAGCCTTTTTGGTCAAGGGTGCTGACAGTTTACAAATGAGGGAAAGGTCCCTTTCAAGGCTATCTGCCTTTTTGCATCTGACCAATCAGAAGTACTAGCCAAGAGATCTTCCAGGACAGAAGGACGGCCTTGGTGCTGCCAGCCAATGAGGCAGTAGATGTCGCATGTTTGATTTATCTGAAGAACTATTTCTTTTCTCCAGCCAATCAAGTAGCAGGACCTTGGAGGGAAAATTGTTGCCGCTTAAGCCTATAAATTGGACGCCTCTTCTTTACATGCATGGGGCTACTGTTGGAGCTTCTGAAAAACCTAAAGAAGGCCTGAACGTGAGAGTCCAAGAGAGCTTAGAAAGAAAAGAGAAGAAGTGCAGTCCTGAGAGAATAAGGAGAAGAAGATGAGTGTGTCCAACCAGCCATCCAGCCAAAAAGCCAACTGCTTATTTCCATTCCGTCAAAGGCATGTGCTTGTAGCTTTTGTTTTTGTTCTAAGCATTTTTCAGAACTTCCCAAGTGTATGTAGCCGGGGATCTGTCCCTGTGTTTTTGTTGCACCACCAGCATCTTGTTTTTCTTTCTTGTGTGTGTGTGTAGGGGATCTTCCCCGTGAGAATTGTTCCCGTGTGTGTGTGTGGTTCGGGCGTGTCCCCGTGTTCTGCTGGGCAACCAGCGTGTGTGTGTGGATCTCTTTTGGCCAAACAGTGGAAGCCTCATCAGGTTGGTGAGGGGTGGACGTAGGTTTGCTGATAGCAGCCGAACCACCTTAAAAAGTTATGTGTCGTGGCATGCAATCTCTATATCTTCTATCTCCCTTCACGTGTGCTATATTTGTCTAGGTGTGTTCATAGCTTTTTCTCTGCTGATATTCCCTGTGTCTACCTGCTTCGTGTGCTCCGAATCGCTGTGCTACTGTTCTTGCATAGTTCTTCTTAAGAAGTTGAAAAAGTGAGTGTCGGATCTATTCACCCCCCTCTAGATCCTCTCGTACCATCTAACATTTTTTTGTTTAATTTTTTTCGGAAAGATAGATTATAAACTCTTTCTTTATAGCAATTTAGTGGAGTGGACATTATTTTTTTGTTTATTTTCTCTCCCTAATATCTTGCTTCATCTGTTTTAATTAAGTTTGGTGATTGTGATGTTTTTATTTCAAAGTTAACGTGTGTGTAGTTGATTTTAATCAAAAGTATTGTTCATTTTAGTGATAGTTTAGTATGTTATTCGAGTAGTTTAAGGTGTATTCTATATCTGAAATTTATATCTTTTATTATTTAATTATTGATTTAAAATGTTAAAGAGTCTATCTTAGTTTTTAGTTTTATTTTGTCTGGATTAGTTGATTTCAAATTTTCAACTTTTATCCCGTTCTTTTCAACCCCATTCTCTCACTAGTTCAAAGTAACAATTTAGGATTTTCAAATTTAAAATCTCAACTTCTCATTAGATTCGACTTGTCTGGAGGTGGCTCACTATGTCTTGGGGCACAGTCCAGATGTCACCCAGTTCATCGCGCCAACAACCCTATTTGGGCTGGTAGATGGTCACTTGTTCTGTTATTAAAGACAACGGCCTTGCTAGTTGATGCGACAAGGCACAGGTCATGAGGTAAGCCAAAAATGTCTCCACCCGCTTCATGTTCACCTCACTCACCTAAGTGAGACTCACCAACCTTATCTATGACAAAGGTCTTTGTACTTTTAAGGTACATTTGAAACGGATCGAGGGTGAATAATTTTATTTCAAAATCTCTTGGAGAGAGAAGGAGTACTTTAGTAGATTTTAGAGATTTTTTAATTTTATTCACTTTCTTCTTATCTCTTTTTAAATCTCGAAATCCGTCATAAAATAAAATTTGATGAGATATTAGGATATTTAGAAAATTCAAAATCTCTGAGAGAGAGAAGAAATACTTTTTGAGTAGATTTTAGAGATTTTCTAATTTTATTTTCTTTCTTCTTATCTATTTCTAAATCTCGAAATCCGTCGTAAAATAAAAGTTGACGAGATATTAGGATATTTTTAAAAAACTTTTGAAAGAGGAGAGATTCCAATGATTAGAGGGTTAAACATCACTATCCTCAATCCTTTCCAAATGCAACCCTAATTACGTGACAGTATTTTTTTCTTATTCTTCTAAGTGGCTAACACCACTTTAACGATGTCTAATGACCTTTTCGTCCTTCGTGCCACCACCTTTAACCTTAGTCTTGATGATTCATAAGATCACCCACTACTTATATGAATGATTTATACAAATCCATCTTTACACGTTGGACACCGTCAAAGCATTACATGTAAGAGTTTTTTACATAGAAATCATTATTAGAAGTGAATTTATAAAAATATTTTTAAAAATATATTAGTAGACATATCAATGAGTTAATTCAAATTATATATAAATGTTATTTAAGACTCATTATTTTGTAATTTTTTTTACAAAAGAAGTGATATATCTGTAAATAAATACAAAAATTTTGTATAATTTAAATTTATACAGTGATATGTCAATTAATACATTTTTAAGAATATTTTTTTACAAATTCTCATTAAATAATAATTTTCATACAAAAAAATACTACATATAATGACCGTATATTTTTCCTTTCCACGTTCGATCTAAAACCACCACACAGTTGTGCACACACATGTATACATAGAGGATGGTTACGTTGCCACTAGCAACAAAATAAGAGCGATGACACCAACTCCAAAATATCAAATTTAATCTTTAATTTTTAATCAATCTTCTCCATTATTAGTAAACTAGTGTTGGATTTAATGTTTTAAAATTTTCAAAATTTGAGTTCCAATGTGGTTTTGTCCCACATTAGAAGATGGAAAAGGTTTTCATCTTCTTTTAGTTAGAACTCTTTGATACCTTGTGTACTCCTTTGGGGAGATTATGGTAGTTGGACCATTTGAACTTTTGTGGGCTCCTTGAGCCTTATTCTATATCACACACGCGTGTGTACTGCCTAGCCGATGTCGTGTCGTGCGTGCGTGTGTATAATATTAGACCTTTATTTTGTTTTAATTTTTGACTGTTTGACCGCCGCGTCTCTTTGGTTTCCTCCACGTCTCCTCGGATTCTCTCCCGCATCCCTTTAGGAACGGAAGTGTCGGTTCGTGTGCTTGACCGTTTTAGACTCTCGTTGGGAGTCTGTTTAAGGAAGCAGTTCTTCCTAGGATTGGGACAAGCAGCGAACTGATCTCCCTCTCGTTTTCTTCCTCTCTTTCTTCTTTCTCTGTAAGAGCTCGAAGTGGTCATTGTGGTGTTCGTCCCGGCGTCGTAACTTGGAGTGCACCCTTGCGCCGCCATCATTTGGGTCGTCATATCTTGGGAGAAGTTTCGCCGTAGAGCCTATTACACCATGTAGGGGCGAAACAACTCTAAAAAAAGTGACATCGCGCTTCGACCCGAGTTTGATCTTTCTGAACTTAAATTCCATATTCTTTTATTGATCCGCCTGATAGAGAAATCCCTCGAATGTGCATCCTTGAAGATATTATTTTCCAACATTATGGATCTAAAATTGCATTCTTGTCATGTTCATTTCTCAACTATCATGTGATTCTCAAATGAGTGGCACAGATATGTGATTTTTTCCGTCAAAATTTGAATGCTTTTCTTTGTGTATATATATATATATATGTGTTTAATGTCGTTGAATTAAAATTGGTGATTAAATTACTTGATTAATTTTGAAATAGATGACATCGTTTCTTATTTTGCCACCGGTGTCAATGGATCCCTCCTCTGAACATGATAAAGGAAAAACTCTACTTCCCGTTCATGTAGCCGAACATGGTCCAATCTCTCGTTGCATCTTCCTTCCTTTGAACATGCTAGGCTAGATCCATAAAATAAAATTCCCAGTCCTGGAACAAATTGCTTCCAGCTTGAACCTAAAGAAAGAAAACATTCCCTTACATTGAGATGAGAAAATCTGCCTTGGGAAGGCTCAAATATCAGGCCCTCAATGCTAAGGCTTTATGGCAGTAGCTTGGTAAACATGTTGACATAAAGTTGAACATGCTTGCTCATCGAATCTTATTTAGCACGGTCCCATAATCTTAGGGCCCGTTTGAGAACGTCCATTGTTTATTCATTCCTCACAAAAGTCACTCACCGTATAAATGTCAGACACATGAAGGAATTGTAATGATTTAAAATCTCAACATCTTCTTTACATCTACTTTTGAGGATTATCGGACTAAGCCTAGTGTTGTATCTAAATCCTCTTTCCTCTGACTTTTTTTGAGAGCTCAAAAACTCATATGCAAAAACACATTTGATAAAGCTTAACCCCTATCGACAGATTTTTGGCTCGAAAGCAACGCCATGGGTGTTCTCAAACGGGCTCTTAGTAACACTCTCAGATTTGAACATAATAGTTATATGTCGGTCATATACTGTGACCGGGTGCTGATCCAGACCCAAAAAAGGCACCCAATGTAACGACTCGAGATCCGAACACCGGGGAGGCCCGATAACCCGAATCTCGAACCGTCACCCACGAGCCCGAAGATCCGGAAGGGTTGAAAGGATGGTGTGGAGATACACAAGAATCTAAAATAATTGCAGAAGTACACAGTTAATAAGAATAAGCAGGAAGCAATTAATGACATTAATTGAATTACATGGTCCACAAAATAACAGCAGTCTAAAATATAACAGTAGTCCACAACTAGTACAGTCCAAAGAGAAAAGTACAACTACACGGGACATATCCCGGAACTGGCAAATGACAACTAACCCTAGGCACCTGAACCCCGTGGAGCCTCTGAAGCGCTCCCCTGAAGCTGCGTCTCACCTGAAACACGGAAAACACGCAGGGAATGAGCCTCAAAACAAAAGGTTCAGTAGGGATCATCCGGTCCCCACCTCACAAATTGAGAAACTGCGTGGAAAGTAACTACAAGCTACCACTACGGCTAGTATCGAACGCACGGCATGAAAATCGAGACAACTCGTCTAAAAACTCAAGAAAAACCCAAGAGTCGCTACCAGACAAAGACAGGAGTACCAATCCACTAGAAGCAAGGCCGGATGCGTCCACTGACGACTTAAAACACACCTCGGGTGTCCCCCTCCGGCCCAGCGAGAACTGAGACACCGTACGAGTAACCACAGAACAAGTGACTAGCCGGGGTCACGCTCGTCAGCGCGAGTCCAACCGCCCCCAACCACGTGTGCACACACAGACCATGCGTCCCTAGTCTGGCCCTCTGATTGATTTTCCCCTCAGCCGGACTCTGGCTGGTAGACGTGGGGCCCGACGGAAATCAGTTCAAAATCGTCTCTCTGGGTAGCCTCGCCACCACTCTCTGGTGGGACCACTCGCCTGTCGGAAGGCTACGACTAGTGGAGGGTCACTGAAAGAGTAGACTCTCTACTCAACGGAAAACAACGTCTAAACCGGACAAAGTACAAGGGTCGCTCCTCATACCGACACCGACTCACGGTGACATAAGCCGGGAACACCAACTCTCGGGATCCCACGGCACTCTAACCTGTGGTCCCCACATGATGCCCAGCATCAGTCAGACCACGGGTCAGCACGTGGATCGAGATCCACTAACCTGGGACTCGAATCGGCAAAACATAACTCCAGTTGGACATGAACCGTTGGCGGTCCACCTTTGGGCCGCCACAGAGGCTAGCGGGCCAGAATTGGGCCGCCACAGGGACTGTAGCGGTCCAACGATAGGCCGCCACACTATGGGTTGCGAAAGAACTGGCGGTCCTACCCAGGTCCGCCACAGGGATGAGGCGGGCATACCCTCGGCCGTTGTTGGCACTGAAAATATTTCTGACATTTCTTAAACTTTTTGGTTTTGCAAGTATGGAGCCCTAGCCGAAGTACCCCTATGCTGATAAGAAAAGGAAAGAAGGAAAGGAGTGACAGAAGCCGAACAAAGATGAAGAACAAAATAAAAAGATAAGAAAAGAAAAGACGCCCGGCTCCAATGGACAGCCGCTGAAACAAGACTCAAGAGCTCAGAAAAGACTCGGGACCATCCCCGAACGAACAAGATGAAAGCTCGGACAGCCAGACAAGTCAGCCGATGGGTCAACCCTCATAAAAGAAGAAATGAGCACAAATGGGCCTAAGCAAACAAAATGGGCCAAAGGATGCTAAGAAATGAGTTGAAGAGGTTGAGAACCGGCACAGAAATGAAATCGGCACGCCATTGAACCGACACGAAATGAAACCGGCACGGAAATGCAATCGGCGCGCACGCTCCGGTTCCTCTTAGCACGCCGGTTCCACTGGGCGCCAATGGAAGGAGGGTTTACACCCTATATAAAGGCTCGATTCTAGTTTGAAGGGGAGTCCAAGCGGGGTAGAGTTTGCTGCGGCATGCTGAGCGAGCGAAGAAAAGAGACTCGCGAGAGAAGAAGGAAAAGAAAAAGAGAGAGGGAGAAGCCAATCGAAGAGAAAGAAAAAGAGGGTAGAAAGAGGGGCCAAAAGGGAGAAGAGAGCCTGCCAAGCCAGGGGTAGGAGTTGTTGAGAGAAGAGACATCGAGGGATCATCTCCGCTACCCGTTGAAGGTGGGTGTGTGCTGCCATCAATCATTGCCCCGGTGGGGCTACATTCTTCCCCTCCCCCCGTTTTGTATTCCTGATTCGTTGTTTATATCCTACTTTCATGTCCACGGAAGATGTAACTGTGAGTTGCTATACTTTTTTTTAGAGATGTATTGTTCAACAATGAATGAAAATAGATGATAAAAGATGCACGTTGAGTCATCTTCTTCTCTTTGATGATGTCTTCCTGTGGGGTTCCTGTGCATTTAGATCTGTGCAGGTTATATTCAGTTTAAGATGTTTGTGTGCTCTTTTGTTCTATCTGAAATCTGCTTATGTTTTTCCTATCCTCGTCTGACCCTCAATGTTAACTGCATGGTCGCCATCTCCTCACAGAGACAGTAGAGATTGTTATCATGCTTGTCTGTGATGTCCACGGGAGAGATGCAATAGCAAAGGAGTTTGAACTTACCGAGTTTCACTACGATTAGCAGAATTTAATGAGTTTCCATATCCATTGATGATATGTGACAAGAGCCCGAGACAGTTTATCTCGTGGCTTCCAGTTCACTCAATCATAGATGGCTCCCAATAATACCTCTGTGTGAAATCCCCTACTCCCCCGGGATGATATACTTCAAACCAGCCTTCAGCACCTTCCGGCTTTCCTAAACCCCTTGGATAAAGCCTCACAAACTCTCAAAAATCCCAAGCTTCAAGAAAACCCCTAAAATCCAAAGTCTCAAACCCTTCCAAATCCACAGCTTTAAAACCCCCAAATCCTCAAACCAGCCTTCCCTATCGGCGCCCATTCTCCCGGCGCGGCACTCTCTCGGCACGAGTATTGCGCCGAGTGGCAGGCGCGCCGGGAGGCATCCGTGCCTACCGCCCCTCCTCTAGTCGCGTCGAGGCCCGTCATCTCCCTTCTGCGTTGAATGCCCATCCTCTTACCCTCGCGCCGAGTATCAGGTGCGCCGAGGCCTTATACACCTGAAATCTTGTAGCCCTTTCATAACTATTAAGGCATCCGGCCATCTATCTCGGCACTCCGAATCTCGCTATCCTCATATTGAAACCAATATTATCCCGAAGAGGGGTAATACCCTTTCACTCAAACCCATGGGAGCTAAATTAACGGGGTTAACCCCCTACATTCTGTCACCCCACTGGTCTATGGAGTTCTGCCACTGCATGTTCTCCCATGACCTCTTCAAGGGGATATTAATAAATACCACGATGAGTGGACATCGTCCCGTCGGATTATGATCCTTTTGGATCCCGGGTTACGCCCATCTCTATTACGGATTTCGTCTCGACTCTCCGTAGATGGTTTCCAATATACCCCATCAACCCTCCGGGTACATGGGATGGGAGATGCTGCCGGATTTTTGCCATACATGCAGACTAACTATTGAACTGTTAATAAAATAAATAAAATAATAATAATAAATAAATAAATAAAATAAATAATAAAAAATAAAAATAAACAAACAAAATGACATAAATAAATAAATAAGTATACAATAGTAATAGCAAGTAAATAAAAATGCTAAACAAAATATAAACCGAGAATCGGCCGGGGGGCTCCCCTCGGCGCCATTGCGTCTCGGCACCAAAAGCACGCCGAAGTCAATGCGCGCCGAGATGAAAGCCACGCCGAGACCAACCCCCCCCCCCGCCCCCTCATGTATATAAAAAAAAAAAGTCAAGGGACAACACAGTCGCGCCGAGGATGGGTGTGCGCCGATGGCATCCCGCAGGTCGGCGCCACCCCATCCTTCGTGTTTACATAAACAAAGAGAGAGAAGTCAAAACCAAAAGTAAACAAAACCCACGTGTTGATCCCACATCCCCCTCACAAGCACATGGGCGGTAATATAGTATAAAAAAAATGCACACACTCACACCCGCTAATGAACATCGGTTAACAATAAACTCCATTAACACTAAGCACTCTTACTAATACTAATCCATTCACTCCCATCCCTTCGCGTAACATGTATTAAACAAAACCATGCATATGGATATATAACCCACCTTATCACACTAATCCATTTACACTCACACATACACCTACCTTATGTTATAAGCATTCATTAATTAAAAGACAAAAAATACAACACATACGTCCACTCTCCTCATCTTATATATGCATACTCATATAAACATAAAAAAGGGAAACAACAATAAAATAAACAAGTCATCCTCATTCAAAAAATAGAGAAATAAAAAATAAAAATTGAAATAAAAATACTCAATAAATAAATAATGGGCAGATAAATCACAACAAACAAAATAAAAGTGACAAATAAACAAAAAAAATGGACAAATGAATAATTGTCTAACAAATACCAATAAAGAAAAATTAAGAGGGTGCATGCATCTAATATAAAAGGATATACAATAAATAAATTATAAATGAGTAATGAAAGAGGGGAGGATATAAAAAAATGATAATAATGGCATTCATGCGTCTAAAATAATAATAAGAATAAGTAAAGAATAATGAGCATGATTGTGCTTACCCCGGAGTCTTCACCTTCCCTAGATCCCGGGTATAGAATATTAATGCCGCTCCGACGGGTCTTGCCTGGTCCTCGGGACTTAATCCCATTTTAGCCAAAGCATGACCTTGTCACGAGCCAATAATTCACTGAATTTGATTTATTCCGATCGGGTTTCAACCGCGTTCCCTCGGTTCTTGAACAACAAATTTGACGTACCCTGGCATATATTGCCCCAATAATATATGCTTGCCGGGATACAGTCACACTCGACCCACCTCATGGGCCCATGTGTGTACACCGTAATGTGATGCACAGTTTCAAAATAAAAGGTCATGATGCCCCTCAGAGCAGGGTGGCGCTGCCAAAATCTCTCTCGAAATTATATATAAATTATCAACGAACAATAAATAACAGTACTAAGTGTTACTACCATGTATGCTTGCATGATCCGATTCTCTGGTGTATCAAATGGTGATTAGCGGAAAGTCGGGTTACGCCCTACCGAAAGCTATCACTATGTGTGATGATGGTCTTCGGACCTAAGTTCTTCACCTCGTACCGAGAGTCGATTTAATAAATAAGTACTACCATATTGTGTGCTTGCATGCAATTGCATCTTTAATTATATGGGCCCCATTGTCTTTATTTTGACGATTAATCAAGGGTTGTCCCTCTTTCAGAGGGGCGTAATTAACGTCGTAGCCTTTATGGTACGACGGGTTTTAGGTCCCGACACGATCACCCATAATTATCTGATCAGTCAGATGAGCGCATAATAAATTATCACGACAGTGACTGGCACGCCTAATTAATAAACCAAATAAACAAGCAAAATAAACAAATATAAATAAATACAAGGATTAATAAAATCTATCTCCCACAAGCTGGCACGCCCGGTGGGACCGAGCCTCCCTTCATCTTTTCGCCAAAATATTGAGACCATGGGGCCCCCACCCAACTATTTCAAATGCTATTTTTTTCATTCGTCTTGTTTCCCTCCTTAAAGGTCAAAGCAATGGTGAGTGGATTGTCTGGAGTTATTTTCGGTCCCCAAATCATGGCCGACCATGCTGCATACGGCTACCTTGCTGTACCCACTCCCTTCGGTAACTTTCCCTCGGTCGTTGGCTTCCCCAACTTCCTGGGAGTTGCATTCGCGGGTCTCCTGAACATGGAGAGTTATGAACCTACAAAGATGAAGAATAGCAAAGCTGCGGTCCACCGAAGTGAGGGCCAAATTAATAAAACTCTACTGAAAACTCCGATGATCGTGAGCTGCCACGTCCACCATACTGTTTGCCCAACTACGGCACATGAGAAGAAGCCTACTGGGGGCAACAAGAAGAGCTCCAGAGGGAGAATTGTTGTTGCTCCTCGGAGCCAACTTTTAGCCTCTGGGAAGTCCATGTTGATCGGGGGCATCCGAGTCTACTTCAATGGTCGCGGTACCGGAGTTCTGCCAAATCGGATCATCCCGACTATGCCCACCCACAACACCTTCCAAGTGCTAGCAAGCCGGAGGGTGAATTTTAATGACAACAAGCAAGGGAGGCCAACCCCGAACTTGTCAAAGTTTAAGCAAATCTGGGTTCCCAAGAGGATCCGAGGCCATGCACCAGCCTCACAAGGCTTCAAAAATTCTGCGGATGTTCCCAATAGAGAGGGGAAAGAGACTATACATGCGGAGGAAGTCATGATCGCAACTCATCCACCCGTCGCCAGGGCCTCTGCAAGGAAGGCTGGTATTTCCAAATATTCAAGAAACTTCAATCAAGCTGCCAAGCTGATACAGCTTTCACATATGCCATCTGCCCGAGTCCAACTGTTGTCTCCTACCATTTCTCCAGAGTGTAGTCAGGAAGATAAGACAAAGATAGTCTGGGAATATTTTCATAACCTCGGGAACCCCATCCTGGGTCAACAAAGGTCGCTTCGTGTCATCAGGACCGAAGAGGAAGAAAAAGATAAAATATCACCCATGGGGGCGAATGAAGAGGAGAGGCAAATAGGGGCTAGAAGCCTTGAAAAGTCTCCACACAATGAAAAGATGGAAATAATTTCAATGTATGAAGGGCTGCCTTTCCCCAGTCAGACTCGAAGGGGAATCAGAAAGCACAAAAGAAGAATGCAAGTTCTCACCTGCAATATGACAGGGGTAATGGGCATACTCGACACCCTGCCAAATGAGCAAGAAGAGCCGGCCGAGATTGCTGGAAGAAAAGACCTGATGACAAGATGGGACAAAGCTGAGGCTGAGCTATTGCAAGCCGCAAAGGACAAGCAGGTTGTTGATGAAAGTATCGCTATTGTCGCAGCCAGAACAGTGGCATTTGAGCAAGAAGAAGCATTCCCGTCTCCTCCATTTGAATATGTCTCCAGTAACACACTCGAGGGCATCATTAATAAAACAGCTATGGACCATGTCGTCCTGATGGCACTACAAAAGTACCAGCAAGAGATAGAACTACTGAATAAACAACTAAATAAAAAGGCGGAACATGCTATGGCGCCCGAGGAGCCGGGGGCACGAGCTGAGCCGTCACGGGAAGGTTCCAACCCCACGGGTGCTCCTTCACCGGCTGTTCTACAATCTGCAGATCAGAGCTGGGCTACTCCCCAGCATTATTCCCAGTGGCTCTAGCCAACACGGCCAATGCCCCTTCAGATGCAGCGGCAGGCTCCCCTGTTGGAGCCTTTGCCATACAATGCTATGACTTCGGCCGCATTATCGATGCAGCCTACTCACCTCTACCCTCAACCAGTAGATCCGGTTATGATGAACAAGTTGATGGTGGAGCAGGTGATTAAGGTAAGGCTGGCAAAGAGGGGTGGTGATGATTACGCCCCCTTTGACATATATGAAGTGCCATATCCAGCCTACCATGCTGTCAAAAGACTACCACCCGGCGTCAATAAACTTCCAAAATTTGACAAATACAACGAGCAAGGCTCCCCGAAAGAACATATTGAACATTATATGACAGTCATGGGCGACTTGGCGGCGGATGAGTCGTATCTGATCAAGTTCTTTGGGTCTTCATTGACAGGACATGCCTTTGAATGGTACTCTGACTTGCCGGCCAGGTCTATCCACGACTGGCCAGACATGCAGCAGAAATTCAGTGAAAGATTCCATGTCATCGAGGCAGAGATGACTGAGCAAAAAGATGATGAAACAGCTGCAGAATATATCAAGAGGTGAAGGGATCTCAGTACAAGGTGCCGACGTCCTCCCCATCCAAAAGATGCAATACAAATATGTAAACAAAATCTGAAGAAGGAGATTTTGGGAAAGATGATCAGAATAGAAATCAAGTCATTTGACCGATTAAGTGATATTGCCATGGAGGTTGAAGATTTCTTCACAAGATTTCCCTCCATTTCTGCCGACTCAAGTCATCAAGCCAGGCCGGTTAATAAATGACTGATGCTAAAAGCGGTCCATGCTGTTAGCCTAGGGGCGAAAAGGCATAAATGGATACACAATCCTCCTCTCAATGAATCTGCTGGACGTCGGGAGAGGCCTCCTCCGCAGAACAAAATAAAGAAACTTTATGCCTTCCCCCGGGACAAGACTCGAGCATTGTTCGAGTGGGCTGTCAAATATAGCAAAGTCATCCTTCCGAAGCCAAAGAGACCTAATGATGTCAAAAGAAGAGATGATCCTTACTTCTGCCCCTACCATCAGATCTTGGGGCACCCTATTGAAGATTGCCAAATATTCAAAGACATCGCCCAAGACTTAATAAAAAGAAGGGAGCTACAAATGGGGGAGGACAGAGTTGACCCTCCACGCCTTCATGAGGTGCCTACGTAGGAGGCATCGATTAACATGATATTTGTATGCCAACAGTCACCCGAAGAAGCGTCGGAGGCTTGCAACCAGCACACCAATGAAGACTGTGCCCTAGCGCCTGAAGAAAAGTAAAGAAATTGGCAAGTATCGTCAATAGAGAAAAGAACAAGATCGGCATCCCTTCCGACTCCAAGAGTCCATGTTAGTGGAGCCATGGCCCGGCCCGCTCCGCCCCCTATAGCTCCTGCTTGGCATCAAATAGCCCCTCCTGTGGCTATCAGAAGACCAGTGGACAACACAAAGAAACAAGCCCCGGCACGGGTGCATGAAGAAATCAACTCAGTCGTAGAACGGCTACAAACTGTTACAGACAGGCTAGATGAGCAGGAGCAGCTCAAGAGCCAGCCTATGCAAGTCAAGAAGCATGCCCCTCAAGGACACAATAAGTCTCACGGGCTAACAAAAAGAATTAAAGAAAAGGTAAGGGTGTTCAATGCACCGAACGACCCACTACGGGGACAGATGCCAGCCATATGGGAGAAGGAAAATGAGAATACAAAAGCTAAAATAAGATATGTTGCTCTCTCTTGCAACATGCTGTCAGCACCGTTTAGTGTGGCTCAAGCTGTTGATGAAAAAGATGAAGAAATTTACTTTATGCCAAAAGGAGCAAATCAGGCTAAAGCTTGTGCCTCCCGCCATGCTGCCTGATCTGGGAGAATACCAAGACACCCACCAGCCAACAAGGGGACACAATACCATGTTCCTCCTAGGCTCAAAGGCATAAAACCCAGGGAGTTCATCTCGAAGAAATCGGGTGCGTCCAGCAATAATGACGGGATGCCACTCACCCCAGTCAAATCAAAGGCAGAGAGTAGCACTCCCGGTCCCTCCTAGCGCTACACCAGAAGCATCAGGAAATTGAAATGCTGCAAAGACAGCTGAATGAAATGAATCTAAGTCCACCTATGCCGCGACTGGCAGGACATCTACATGAGGCAACACAAGGTAGTGCTAACCCACCTGAAGCTTCAGCACAGTCAGCCATGCCCCGAACGGTACATGATCGTACGAGGGGATTCCTCCTCAACCACTCAAACATACAATCCCCCGGGCATGTCAGGGGGCAACTAAGGCATCTCCGAGGATGGTGCAAATAAGGCCGCACATGCAGATGGACAAGTCGAGGGCAGAACAAACCGCGGCTATGAAGATGGCCGAAGGGGAAGTCATCGAGGCTGAATTACAAGTAGCCAAATAAAAAGATAATGAGTCTGTCATGGACTACATAAGAAGGTGGAGGAATCTCCGTGAAAGGTGCAGACATCCACTGAGCTACGGGGACTCTGTCCAAATCTGCAAAGAAAATTTGAGAATAGAAATTCTATAATGGGTCATTGACATTGAAGTCACGACATTCGAACAAGTGGGTGACATTACAGCCAATGCCGAAGCAGTCCTTGCAAGGCTCTGCCAGCTTCGATAGCCCCAAATCAAAGGAATGAGCCAACTGGCGAACACCTGGCACAAGAAGAAGTTTGCGCCTCAAATTTTGAAGCCTTCGAGCAACAAAAGAAGAAAATGAAAGAGGCATCTTCCGTCGATCCGGCAAAATAAGGGCCCTCATTAAGGGGCAAAACGATGAAAATGTATTCCTTTCCAAAGGACAAGACTAGGGCACTTTTTGAGTGGGCCCGTGAATACGACAAATTAGTGCTTCCGGAGCCGAAGAAACCAGGCGATACCGAAAGAAAAGACGATCCACGATTTTGTCCTTATCACCAAATGTTGGGGCATCCCATTGAGGATTGCTATGTGTTCAAGGACATTATTGAAGGCCTGATCAAGAAAGGTGAACTATAGATGGGCGAGTATAAGGTGGACCCACTGTGCCCTCATCAAATATCTGTCCTTAAAAGAACGCCCCGCACGGCGTTACCGCCTCAACTGCTCCTCACAAATCTGGCTGAAGCCGATGTCTAGTAGGCCCGCATAGCTTGAATGCGAACGCTTGCCAACAAAAAGAAGAATGACAAGTGAAGCAAAAAAAAGGAGAAAAAAAGAAAAATATATAAAATACATAAAGGAAGCCTTGATGGCTGCATCTGCTAAGGGAGATATCACTTCCCTAATGTCTTGGTCTGTGCCAAATAAGAAACTACCATTGTGGGGTTGGTACGGTGGAGTGAACCACTTATCCCCTCTCTGAGGGGGTGAGCGCTCTCCTATGCACCCACCTTGGTCTGTTTAAAAACAAATGGATGAAGGGTGACGGCTCTGCACTGCACTGTCGGCGCCATCCGAGTTGTCCGTTCAAAAAGAATGAATGGAAAAGAATAGAAGAAAGGAAATTATGAGTTCAACAAGGCCTCCCCATCTGCCCCATAGGCAGAAGGCTCCCTAGTAGCATTGCATGGTGAATGCCCGAGGGGGAATGAAATGACTGCGCCATCTGCGGAGGTGGGAAGACCCGACAGCCGCAGCCTCTAAGAAAAGGGCCAAGAGAATGACACTTGGCGTAAGCGCCGGCAGCCCGAGCTTAAGCCATTCGGAGCATCCCCTGAAGAAATCAATGACAAAAGAAGATAGTCGCTGATCTGATGCATAGCTGTCACTTAATGTCCCCGGGAGGACCATGTAATCAACAGTCCCACCGATGCTAAAGAGCCCTCATTGGACACTAGGCCGCCCATTTCGAATATGGGTCCATGCCTGTTGAAGGGAATGAAAAGAACAATCCTTACTGAGTCGGCTACACCCCCGACTCCCTATCAAGCCAGCAAATGAATGCCTTTTGGGTTCTAATGGCCTGTGTCAGTACCTCTTGGTCCCGCTGGAATTCATGGTGCCTTGCCATCTTCCCATCCTACGGGGGTACTCCCCACTTGTCCCACAGGGACTAACCTTCCACCCTTGATCTGGGACCTACACTCCCAGCTAATGCATTCTCATTGCCTTTCGGCATTCAGTCATGACAATGCCATATTTGTCCCACGGGACTCCCCTATCATTGCCAGTTCAGATTCCTTACCCAATGTAGGCCCAATAAAATATCTTTTTCCTTGGCATAAGGCACTCTGCCCTTGTCGAGCTCAATAATTCGCCCATCAGTCCCGCCGGGCTATGTCCATGAAGCTTTCCCTTGGCCGGAGGCGCTCCGCCCTAGCCGAACTTGAAAATTACCTTCTGTCCCATCGGGATGGGTCCACAAAATCTTTTCCTTGGCCTGAGGCACTCCGCCCTCGCCGAGCCCCAAAATTACCCTCTGTCCTACTGGACAGGATTCGTAATATCCTTTTCCTTGGCATAAGGGGCTCTTCCCTTGTCGAACTCAATAATTCGCCAAGCCCACTGGGCTCTTGAACATCGATCCTTAGCCCCACCGACAGAATAAACAGTTAAATCCATCAATAGTCCCACCGGACAAAATATACCGCATCGCAGATGAGACTGCGTCAGGAAGCCCAACAAAAAAACAAATAACAAAAATAATAACAAAAAAAAGGGAAACGAAAAGAAGAAAGAAGTGAATAAAAATGATGAAAATGAATGAAGAAAGAAAAATGATGATTTAAAATAAACTTAATGAATCAATAAACTCAATAGACCTAACAAAATCAACTAATTCAATGAATCAATAAACCCAACGAATCTAATAGAGTCAATAAATCAATAAACCCGAAGCACCCAATAAACCTAATAAACTCAATAAAACTAATGAAATCAATTGAATCAATAAATTCAACAAACCCAATGAACCCATCAAAATCAAACTCAAATGAATCAATGAACCCAATAAGCCAAATAAACTCCAATAAACCCAACCAATCCAATAGATCAAACAAACCAATAAACCCAATAAATCAACAAACTCACTAAACCAAATAAACTTAATGAATCAGTGAACGCAATGAACCTAATAGTGTCAATAAATCAATAAACCCAAAGCACTCAATAAACCTAATAAACTTAGTAAAACTAATGGAACCAATCGAATCAACAAAATCTAACAAACTTAATAAACCCATCAAGCTCAACTTAACCAATAAGTCTAATGAACCTAACAAACTCAATAAGACCGATAAATCCTATAAAATCAATAAACTCAATAAACTTAATAGACTCCAATAAACCTAACCAATCTAATAGATCAAACAAACCAATAAACTCAATAAATCAATAAACTAAACAAATAAACCCAATAAGATCAATAAACTCAAACAAAGAAACCAACAAAAAGATTTCTTCACTTTGTCTTAGACCTTCTGCCTGAGCAAGGCTTGTTGATCTCGACATCTCCACGGGTCAGCGTCCATATTCTATCTTGGCTTAGACCTCATGTCTGTAGACACGCCATTCCTGACGTCTCCTGAGAAAGTCTCATATTACTATACGACGCCCCGCATTGGCTTTCGCATTTTGAATCGCTCGAGTGTTTCCTATTCTTGAGTCTTCTTCCGCCTTTTCGGCATCCGGAAATCATCTCGTTGCGGCATTCGGACGGCATCAACACCAATCGGACGCACCGGAAGGTTCCGAAACCAGGAAGGGTGCCTGTCGGGGAGCTGCAGACGCCTTTTCAGCGGACCCGGGGGGGTCTTAATGGAGGCGTCCAGTCTCCTGGATGCCTCCATTACTTTAATTTATTTCTTAAGGCCAAAAACACATAAAAATAATAATAATTAATGGAGGCGTCCAGGCCCATGGACGCCTCCATGAAAATAAATATAAGAAATATAAAAATACCAGCTTTGGCATAAAAATAAAACAAAAATAATAAAATAGTTATGGAGGCGTCCAAGACCCTGGACGCCTCCATCAACTTGCCCATTGGGCCCCGTCCACCGACGGACGGTTTGTCGTGTGTGAAAAAATCCAATTGTGGAAGCGTCCTGCCAGCTGGATGCGCCCATTTCTGAATCACGGGCGCCGTTTAAAACCACGCGTCGTGTTAAACTGCGTGCGGCTTTCGGTGGGAATTCGGTGGGCCTTTATTGAGACGTCCGGGACCCTGGACACCTCCACGAAAATATTCAAAAAAATGAATAAAAATAGAATAAACTATTACTTCGGCCCTGATGGAGGTGTCCAGGGTCCTGGACGCCTCCACCCTCCGGAGCCCTATAAATAGAGGCCCACCCCCTCAGTTCTGAGGGAGCTAAGAAGAGATCTGATAGGCTGCCGGAGCCCAGAGGCTACCGGAGTCATTTCTAACCCGTGGGGTCTTTTGTAGGTGGAGGTTCTGCCGGCTTCTCGGGTGCCCGCGCTCGTAGGAGGAAGGCTGTCCTCGTCCACCGTACTTCCACGTCGTCCCTACGCTACCGAAGCTCTGCCGGATCTCACTATCGGCCATCCAATAAGCCACTCTCTCCTTTTCTTTCATAGATATCTTGCATTCATCATATCGCATCCTCCATCCCCCTTATAAGGGAGTTTTTTTTCTATTCCTACGTCGGCATAATCGCCATTCATCATAAGTATTTTCCTCCTACTCGTATCCGAGAGGGGTTTAAAAGACAACACCAACCAGGTGTGTGTCTTGCCATCATTTCGTTATTTTTATCGCAAGGATTTGAATACTACACCTTCATCTTTCTAATCCACTCGTTACTTGTTTGTCGTTGTTTTGCAAGGGTACCCAAGGAAAGCCCTCTCCGTCGGTCGGTCGAAGGGGGAGGAAGAAGCAACCCGCCATCTCCCGCTCTCGAGGTAGGCGCGATCACTTTCTTTATTTTGGGGTCTTTTGGCCCCTGGCGATCACATCATGTTCTCGAGGCCGCGGCGAGTCACTTCCCCAATGGCCGTTTAAATTCTCGTTCTTATATTCTCTTTATATTCTGTTATATTCTTATCTGCTCATATTCTCGAGGCCGCGGAGAGTCACTTCCCCAATGGCCGTTTAAATTCCCGTTCTTATATTCTCTTTATATTTTGTTATATTCTTATCTATTCATATTCTCAAGGCCGCGGCGAGTCACTTTCCCAATGGCCGTTTAAATTCCCGTTCTTTATATTCTCCTTATATTCTGTTATATTCTTATCTGCTCATATTCTCGAGGCCGCGGCGAGTCACTTCCCCAATGGTCGTTTCAATTCTTGCTATTTGATTTCTGCACCATTCCCGCCCCCCGAGGCCGCGGCGAGTCACTTCCCGCTATGGCCGTTTAACCCCCATATCTTGCTATATTACATTTGTCCCGCTCGCCCCGCCGGAGCAATCTCCCGTGGTGGCCCCTTCTCTTTTCTCTTATTTCTGTGTTGCAGCAAACAAAAGGAGCCTGCGCGCTCCGCGTCTTCTTCGCTCCTCGAACCGCGTGACGTCGCTCACAGATTGGCGATCACGGTGGGACTTCTGTTGCTTTCTTTTCAGTTACCCTTACAGTTTCTTATGATTTCCTTTATTGTCTCTTGCATGTTGTTATATTTTGTTGTGTTCGTTGTTCTGTTGTGCTCCATATATCTGTCAGCATTGCATTGCATACATCCATCCCTCTTTTCTATTCTTTTTCATTTTTTTTCTAAGGATCACCCTCTCTCGGTGAAGGAAGGACTCTCCGTTCGGAAATTCCTCTCGACGAACTAGAATCTCCTCCACTGGGACCTCCGTAAGTCCCCGACATCGAAGAATCTCCTCTTCGTTCACTGGGCTGGTTGTACCATTGAAGTTTCCCGGAGCTAGTAACAGATTCGTGGCGAGAAAAGTGACCCTAGTTGACACGGCGGTGAAACAAATTGGAATTAGGGTCCTTCCTATTTTGTGTGAACTTCAGATTTGGTAAAAAAAAAAATCAAAAAAAATCAAAATGGAAAAACAAAAAAAATGGACGTAAGGCATTCACTTGTGTGTTAATCTCTGCTGATCGTTTGCTGGTGTATGCTATTATGCTCTCGAAAAACATGATGGATGGCTGAATATAATTACAATTGTTTCGAGGCCGATGCCTTCCGTTATGGGTCTCAAATGCGTGACCCAGGTCACGACTCTTACGGGGTCTATAACTCAGACTGGGGCTATCAGCCTGACCCACAGGTTCATCCCATGGACATTGGCCCGTCCTATAAGTCCTCACATGGAATACAGGCCACTGTTAGTGGAGCTTCCCCCTCCACTAGTGTTCCCTATGCCTGGGATTTCATGGCTTCTCATGTCGACTCTCTCAGCTCTCAACTTGGAGCCTTACATGCTGTTATTGAGAGGAAATTTCTTCCTCCTTCCCCTCCTCAAGCCAACCCCCTTCACGCTTTCATGAATAATATTACCAAAATGGAGAAGGATTGGAAGGAGAGAAGAGATGAGTATGGCATCTGGGATATGAGTGAGCAAGATATTCTTCCAAGCCGTTACAATCAAGTGGACGCCGTCTGCCCACCATCCATTCATCACACTAATCCATACGGCTCTCCGCCTCCACATCCACATCTATATACGCAAATTCCTCCATGTCAATATACGTCACCTCATCTCATCAACACGCCTCCCCCACGGCATCCATTTGAACCTAATGATTTTGAAGAATTGCAAATGGCACATGATCACATCTGTGAATATTTTGAATATGCACCTACTCCGAGTTTTCTTCGTTCCTTCCCTCTTCCACCACCACCAGAATATCCCCCTACTCAGGATGAAGTCACTGTCCCTACCCATGCCAATGAAATCACATGGTGTTACGATGGTGGGTCCATATACCAACAACCCGCGTCAACGCACCATGAATCATCCCCTACCCTAAACCCCTCACATACCACCAAAATCCGATGCTTCTTACGTACGAAGCCTCCTACTGTCATCCCTCTAACTACACAAGTAACCCCCATACCATCAGTCTCCATCGAGCCTCCTGTTAACTTTTGTTCCCAACCCAATAACTTTCCATCGTCCCCACTTAAGGCCTTCACCATCCTTGTAACTTCAAACCCATCCGACCCTTTACCCAAACCCGTGATTAACTCTGAGCAGGGTTCATCTGTTTTTACACTCGAGCCAACCTCCTCTGCTTCCGAACAAGGGGAAAAGCTTGTCGTGTTTCAACCTCTACCTACCCTTCTTACAACTCTTTCCATTGAACCTCCATTACCCGTTGAGCCTGTTGTCTTAATCTCACCTCCTTCCACCACCTCTCGGAGTGGGTGTCTTTCTACAAATACATGTGCCAAAGATGATGTTCAAGAATCAGACAAGAAGAGTTTGGCCACGGCACTGCCATTCAAAATCCAAGATTTCATTTACCGAATGTCAATTCCGGTTCTTGTGTTGGTCACCTTTGAGAAGGCCGAATTTCCATCTGCACCAATGCACATCAAGAAGGACTCTCGGGAATTGGTGCTGACCAAATCAGCGGCCAAAACAATAGAGCTCACATTACTCATTGGCCAACATGCTTTTACAGCTTTCATTACCCCTTGTTCGGTCATAGTCCAAATGACTAATCAAGAGAGGGGTTTCTCCTCCAGTATGGTGATGACACATTCCACTGCAAAGGGGATAATGAACTTTGTGCTCGAGGGCGAGTCAGGGCAGTTCTTGCTAGAAACTTTTGACATCATGTCTACTTCCCACCAACTTCCATGCAAGGGACGAACGTTTATGCTACCCAGCATGATCACGTGTGATATTCCAACGGCCTTGAGCAGTGCCCCAAAAATGAAGCTCCTTATGCCGAGCATCCAACTTCCAATGATAGACACCGTTCATCTATCACGGGAGTTATTTCCAAAGGAGCCATTTCATGTCAAGATCCTTACTTCACAAGCGGAGCTCTTAAATCTTTGTTTTGATATTTTGCCAAGAGAGTTACCGTTCATGTACGAATGTCCAAAGGGCCTTATTAGAAGTCCATCAAATGAGAGCCTGTGGGCCCTGACCGTACCGATGGACCCGGTTGGTCAGAGAAAGAAGAGGCCTTCTGCCTGGGCACATCATTGGGATCGGCCTGCAAACCCAAGAGGCCAAGAAGCCATGTTGAAGGTTGAGAGGCCGCACTATGAGAGAGTATCTACCAAGAAGAGGGAAAAGCATAAAGTGGAGCTTGAGGACAATAAATCCCTTGCTGAAGGAGCCCACATGTGTTCATCCACTTCCTATCCCAGTCCATCACTGCTCATGCTGCTATTCAGCTTCTTTTTATGGGCAATCCATTGGTTAAGGAGACGCCTTCCGTCATCTAAATCTAAGCCATCAAGCTCCTCTGCTCTAGGGTCCCTGAACCCTCACGTTCCTTGTTGTTCGGAGCTTCCGGACCCCTACATTCATCCCTGTCCGGAACCTCCGGACCCCTCCCTATTTGATTCTATGTCTTTATCCATCTCTCACCCCCATCCGGAATCTCCTGATTTCTTATCTTATTATCCATCTCTCTCAGGGCATCGCGCCCTTCCTTCCCATATCCATCCGGAACCTCCGGGCCTCTCCTTCTTTCGATTTATCATCTTGTTCTTCCAATTCATCGCGTCCTTCGTTCTTTTCACCACTTTGAATTGCCTTTTTACATACTTCCCACGGCATCGTGTCCCTCATGATCTTCTTCCTCCGGAACCTCCGGATTCATTTACCCATGATTATCCTCTTTTACGTCCGGACCCTTCGGATCCGCCCCTCTCGATTCATCAATTTCTGATTCCTCTCGATCCCACTCCCGGGTTCGACCCGGTTCCTTCCACATTAACTTCCTCGGGCACCTGCCCGTTCTCACACTATTTCCGAGGCTTTAGTCCTCACTGTTTTCTTTGATTTCTTCTCATCCTGTAAATTCTTCTAGGTATCTTTCACCTAAATCTGATTTTATCCCCGCTTATTTAAAATAAACCGCCCTAGTTGGAGGATTATTGTATAAGAGGACCCTTACCGGAGTTCTTTTAAGGTGTCTTGATGACGATAAGGTCTGGAAATGTGTAGAGAAAGCACACTCGGGTGTGTGCGGTGGCCACGTGAATAGCCAGATGCTCGCCAAGAAGATCATTAGGCAAGGCTTTTACTGGCCCACTATGGAAGAGGATTGTGCCATCTATGTCCGTAGGTGTGTCAAGTGTCAGCTTCACGCCGATAAAATACATTCACCCTCTTCCTCACTTCACCCAATATCCTCCCCATGGCCTTTCTCCATGTGGGCATTCGACATCATCGGTCCCCTAGGTGATCCCAATTCCCTCACCACGCAGCAATCTTTCATCCTTACTGTGACGGAATACTTCACCAAATGGGCCGAAGCTGAAGCTTACGCGGAAATCAAGGTGTCAACAGTCTGCAAGTTCATCATGAAGAACATCCTCGCCAGGTTCGGCGTCCCAAGCACAATCGTCACCGACAATGGGCCACAGTTCATTTCTCAGGACCTTCAGGACCTCTGCAAAAGGTACGCAATTGCATTGCATCATTCATCACCTTATTACCCACAAGGTAATGGCCAAGCGGAGGCCACCAATAAAACATTGATCAAAATCATCAAGAAAACCTGCGAGTCCAGTAATTTTTCAGACTGGCCAGAAAAGCTTATCGAAGCTCTATGGGCCTATCGCACTTCAATCCGTACCCCCACCGGGCAGACTCCGTTTGCCCTTACTTATGGGACGGAAGCGGTAGTCCCGTACGAGACTCTGATCCCTTCTCTCAGAGTACAATTAGATGAGGAATTTCCCCTCGACGAACGTCGCAATTCACTCATTGCCCAGTTGGAACTCTTAGACGAGAAGCGGCTGGCTGCTGCCGAGCATACGCGTGTGTATCAAAATAGACTCGCTCGCTTTTACCAAAAGAAAGTCGTTGAGAGAAAATTTAAAGTCGGTGAGATGGTCGTAAAAAGAATTTTTGTCAAACCTGGAGGGCCACGTTCTAAGCTCCAACCCAATTGAGAAGGACCATTTGTAATTCAAGCCGTGTACCCTGGCAACGCCTACAAGCTAGTCAACGCCGAAGGGATCGAGTTATCCCACCCTTGGAATGGGCTTTATCTTAAAAGGTACTACCCTTAGCTTAGTGTCAAAACAAAAAAAATGATGAAAAGACAGAAAACATCAAAAACAACAAAAAAATATTGAAAACCACTAAAAATATGGAAAATTCAAAATGCCGATGCCTGGTGGTCACCATGTAGTTAAGTCCCTGCATCCAACCTTCATGTTAAGATAGGGCCCATTAAGGCTTGGTAGGCACCGGGTCTTGGTTTGCCAGAACCGTGGAGATCCCTATCCGGCCACATCGGCCTATGCTCGCTCAAAGGAAGCCAACATGTACTCACTTACGTATTTTATCCAAAAAAGTTGGTAGCATCACCTACGGTGGGGCCTCACCCGGAAGATCTCCAGAAGCTGTAATCTTTATTCTTTTCTCCTCGACCAAATGAGACAGTCGGCGCCCTTAAAACGATGAGCATGAGAAACCAAAACTCAAACCCCCAAGGGCAAGAGTAGGATCCATTTCCTCGAGCATCGATCAGAGCACGAGAAGAGGGTAGTGTCCCCGCAGGCATACGAAAGGAAGCCCACAAACGTCAAACGACTATATCTCCCTCACAAAAAGAAATACAAAATCAAAATCAAGAGCCTGGTCGTGACCGTGCCTGATGCGATAAATGGAACCCCTCAAAGTAAAAGTTCGAATCCACAAAAGGGGGGGGGCTATGGAATGTAAATGCTCGAGATTTGGTCCGAAGTTATCCGAGAGGAAAGAGTTAATGGGCCCTTATTCGCTCGCCGGGTTAAAGGCTTTGCCGGTCCTCTCAGAAGGTTTATCCCCTACACTCTTCCTTCTCCCTCTAAAGATGAAGGTTCGATGGAGTTTCTGAAGGGTGAAAACTGCCCAGGGTCTGCGACCTTATTTTAATATACACATTTGGTTGCCTACTTTGATAAGCAAAAGCTATCGCTGCGAACTAGTCTCCGTGTTTCTGGCTGGTCAAGACCCCTATTTACCACCTTGATGTCTTCTTGTTTAACCTCGGGCTTAGGCCAATGCAAGCGCGTCACCTTTGGGTGCGACGGCGTCTGATTCCGGGTCAGCGTCACACGGTTGGTCATTGGGGTTCCAGGGTGTTCCATCATATACCATCTAGAGTTGTGAGGAAACAAACCCGGGTCGGGCAAATCTCTTACCTCAAACACCTTTTGGGTGAATCCCTGTGGTCGGAAGCGATTGGGAGCCTAAGCATGGTATGACGGTATTGTCATCAGGGTAAGTCTTAGCCGGCGGGATCATCATCCGAGGGGTCTAGAGGCCCAAATCAACCTAGATGTACACTTAGGATACTTGGGAGGTTAGTAAGAAACCCCTGTTCTCGTATAGGTTGGGTGCCATTTGGGTGCTTGACAGGCATTAGCAACAAAAAATTTTATAATAAAAGTAACAAAAAAATGAAAAAGAGAAAATGTACTTATTTGTAAACAAAAAAATCTTTTTTATGATAAAACAAAAAAAATGCCAAATATAAAAAAGAAAACAAATCAATGTTGCATGATTGCATTTGCGTGCAGCATCTCACTTTTAATACCGCTTGCATTCATGTGCTTGCCTGTCGCATCCATCATCACCATATCTTTCCCTTGCCTTCGTTAATAAAGGCTTGGCCCCTTGACCAGTTATCAAGGACAGTCACAGTGACCATTTGCTTATTGAGCAAGGGGCCAAGTCAGAACAGAAATTCTGATTTGTTTGTTTCAGTGATGTGTGCAGGGATTCAGGCAACAGAAGCAAAGGTGAAAACCAAACAAACCGAACCTTGTATTTTATTCCAAAAATCAAAAAAATTACATCAAGTTCCGCCCTCTCTCTCTGCATTACTCGTCCTACTACTCTCCGGGCAAAACGCTCTCAAAGGTGCTACCCAACTACGAAAAGAGGTACTCCTACCGCTCTGTACTCCCCTTCCTATTCCCACACCCTGGCATTGATCCACGGAAGCAGCAGAGAAGCTACCAACACGAAAGCCACGCTCTCGTGCTCTTCGGTAGCGCTCCTCACCATCTCTCAGCCACTGTTCAGCAAGACCAAGGCTGGTTCGGAGTTCGAACAACTGGGCCTCCATGGCCCTTTGTTCCTCCCTTTCAGTCAATCTGTTGGCTCTTTCTCTCTCTGCGTCTCTTCCTCTCTCTGCCCGTTCTCTCTCACGGTCTTCCCTCTCCAACTGGAGAGTGATCCTCAGTTCCATAGCATCCCTGGAAGAGTCGTCATCAGGATGACGCCGCAGTTCCCTCTCCAGTTCTGCTATCCTAGCCTCCCTCTGTGTAGCTTGGGCAAGTGCTTCCTTTTCCTGCCGAGTGTACCATCTCAGATACGCGATAAGGCGTAAACAAAGAGAACTCAACACTGAAACTTTTTCTTGTATACAGAGCATCCCTTCTGCCTCCGCAGCACGCTGCGTGGCGTTAGCAAGTTGCTCATGAAGCAAGTCAAGTTCTGAGGTGGGAATCCACAAGCTGGAAGAGGCACCACCTACTCCCATCGCTGGGGAAGCCGCACCAATCTGGGCATACTACGACCGCGTGAATTAGCAGCCAACATCTGGAATCTGGGGTTTTAATTAGGAACGCACTGTACACCTACCAAGGCGCTCGTAGCTCCGCGGGTATTGCCCAACCGTTGCCATCTCTGCCAAGCGAGTTCGTAAAGTCGCTATCATCATATCACGGATATCCTGCAGCCATACGAGTCAGCATTTCCACCAGAAAACCAAAAAGGGAGAAAGAAGAAAAGAGAAAAAGGGGAGACCTACCTCCACAAGTCCCCGGGGTTGGAACCGCTCTGCGTACCTTGTCTTGTATAGACGCAGGTAATCCTCGCTATCCCGTGCCTGCGATTCCACGATTATGCCACCCCATTGCTAGTCTTCGTACTGTTCGGGGAATCGCACACGCCAGTCAATGCAGGTCGCCGATCCTCGCGTCTCTCTCCCAACGCGAGGTGGCGTAGCTGAATCCACCCATTCTTGAGCCAGTCCCAAAGTCCTCATAACCAATCGTAGCCGAAGCGGCTCGATTTCATTCAGGCAGTGCATCCACAATTCCCGTCTGAACCGGGCACGACTTACTAGAACCCACAGCTGGTCGGCATCGACCATGTCTGAGTAGGGTCTCCAGTTTACCATCGCTGCAGGGAACTCCTGTAGCTCCCGCCTTAGCACCATCAGTTGGTAGGTTAGGGGTGCCGCACTCATGATGGGTTCCCACCGCCTGGCTAGCGGCACCATCGCGGGTCGCCAATGCCGAGCTCTCCCCATGGGGAGGTAATAATAGCTCCACAGCTGCTCGGCGCAGGTCATCAGTACCTTGCAAAAACAAGAAAAAAATATACAAAACAAGCAAAACCAAAAATACCTGGATGAATGGTGTAAAACCACTCACAGCCATCTCACGATCCACTTCTTGGAACAGGCCTGCAAACAAGTGTGCCAGCATGGCAGCTCCCCAGGCATAGTATCCTACTCTTTCAAGGTCTGGTAGCAGCTCCAGGAAGCGACATTGGATACCGTCCCCTTTCGAGCTCAGTACCAATCTCCCCAAAAGGAAGAGGAGAAATCTCCTCAAATCTATGTTGCATCTTTCCCAGTTGCCAAAATCTGTGCAGTACACGGCACGGCATCCTATTTCCATCCTTTCCATGAACTCTTCTGAGGATTCATCGTCCCGCCGACGAGTGTCGGTGAGCCCTAATGCATCCATGAGGGACGTCCTAGCTACCGACCTGTTTTTTCGACCATCTAGGTCCAAACCCAGTAAATTCTGGCACCTTCTCGGTAGTCCGTGTAAGTGACCCCGGTCACTGCCTCGCCCTCCACCTTCAGGCTTGTGATCCAGACCACATCCTCCAAGCTGGGCACCATGTGCCCCCAGGGCATCAGGAATGCCCGACTCACTGGGTCCCATCTCTCACACAAGGCTTTGATCAGGACCAGGTCAAGCTCGAGAGGCTCGATCCGAAGAAAGGTGCCAAATCCCATCACGTCTAGCCTCGCCTTCTGAAAATCCGGGAGACCCCTGTATGCGGCCACTGCTAACTCCCATGAAATGTGTGATTTCATCACACTCTGTGCGTGCATAAGAAATGGAGAAGGGTGTTGTCAAGAGGAAGGAAGAAAGAATGAGAAAAGGGCAGGAAAGCTCAGCTTACGAGTTGTGATTGGGCCCTTTCGCTGAAGTGCCCTTCGAGGTCCGAAAACCTCCTGGAACTATTATCACTGGACCTGCTTCTCTTCGAGGAGTGGGAAGATTCGCCCTCCATCCAACTCTCGTAATTTTGAACTCCTCCTCTCCCGTGAGAACTTGTGCTCCTCGAGTTAGCTCTCGATATACCTGGTGATGCGGGACGAGACCACGGACACGACAAGCTCGTGACTGTCCCTTGACGAGGGAAGCGTCGGACGTGCGCGGTTGAGAAACCGGCAAGAGCTAGGGTGGTCGGCTCTCTCTTTCGTGTCCGGATCGGGTCACGGGACGGTAGCGCTCTCTCTCGCAGCAGCGGTGATATAAATAGAAAGCGAGCTAATTACCCTATCATGCTCTCTAGCAGCGGCATAAAACAAATATATATGAAGTAAGCAAAATGTCAGGCAAGGAGCGAACACGATACCTCCACGCGCTCGACGTGGGGACGACGGACCCGGACGAAACTCGTACTCCCGGGATAAATATTACACCATATTACAGCAAATGAATTACTACCCACTCCACGCAGGGAGGTAAAGGGCTACACAAACGGGCCCGGGAGGACCGAATTCGGGTTGACGGGCGGCTTCTCGCGTCTCTTCGACAGCATCCGAACTTGTGACTGTGGGGCCCACGTGCTGTCCGGAGGGGTCGAGTGGGACCCGGTGACACCGCTGTAGTGGAGACACTTGGAGAAGCGCTCCCCGGGCTGGCGGCATGCTGGTTCGCCGGCCGGAGGCCGGGCGGCTCCGTTCGGCACCGGTCGGAAAAACTGATCGAAAATCTGCCGGTTCTGTATTTCAGCGCGCGCTCCGGCGAGAACGGACGCTGCGATCAACACCGGTGTCGGAATGCGACGAGATCAGAGCCGTTGGAAAGCTGCTTCAAAGTACTACAATCTAGTGGCCTTCAGAAAAAATTCACCAGATTTGTACTTTGTGTTGGAGAATTTTATATGCTGCTATTGTACAGTAACCGAAGACTCAAATCTATAGAGGACTTTCCTGTTGATTGCCTTTGACCGTGAAGTAGATGTCCTAATTTGAAGATGTGTTCTTCATCAAGGTTGTAGGAAATCAAACAAGGAAATCAGGACTATTTTTGGATTTGGATTTGGAGGTGGTGGTGATGTTTTATGATTTTTGAAGTGGAGGGTCGTCGGATCTGGGATCTGACTAAAAACACTGTATCAGAGGAAGAACACGAATTTCTAAAAAATAGCTAGAAGGCTGATAAAAAATTAAGAAAATTAGTGGAGGTATAGGGTAATGGACAGAACTCCCAGTAAAATTGGGAGGGTTTGGATAAATCAAAACAATGGTCGGATGGGGAGAATGCAGAGGTTCTATCACTGTAGATAGAAACCTGGTAGATCTGGGATGACAGATTGGATGAAAATGTAAAAATACTAAAAGAGGGAATTATGGCGTTAAAATTTAGGTGGATCTTGGGATGCAAGGGATGAAAACACCATAAAAAATTCAGATCAATCCAAGCTCGTGGCTGAGACAGACAATTCATGGAAGCTGCTATGGTTGGATGAAGACAGAACTGCAGAGGCGGCTCGATGGCGGCACGAATGGCGGCGGCGGTGGCACAGACGATCACCGGAGGTTGAGAGGAGATGATAGAAGGTAGAATCACTCTAGAACTTGAGGTTGGAGGAGAGGAACCAGAGGGGAAAGAGGGAGAGAGGGCACACCCTTTTTGCTTCAAGTAATTTTCACATAATTTCTTCATTAATCTCTAATGACACTATACATAGGCTTATATAGAAAATGGCAAGGGGTGGGGGGCTGGGAATTTCGTGGGAAATAAGTCATTTTCTTCCCCCATGTGGTCAAAACTCAAAAAAAATAAATTACATATGAATGGAGCACTCATTTGACTAGGTAGGTAAGGTAGGTGGCCAGCCTTTGAAATTTTAACCACTTTGTCTCCCATGTGGTCAATTAGCATTCAAACCTTCTAGATGGCCACCTAGGATGGTTGACCAGCCCCACATGGATGAGGTGGACCAATGGGGAAGGGGAGGGGGCCCCCTAACTGGACCTACTACACATTTGCACAAAAACCCACACAATCCTAGGGAATGACACATTGGCTTACAAAGCCTTACAATTGTACATATACTTTCCCAAGGATATAAAAGTAAATAAAAGAACTCAAATGTAAAAATAAAAGTTAATGCTCGGCGTCGATTCCCATCAACCCTCCCCGGGTGGGAGGAACTCGACCCCGTCGAGTAGGGGTATGGATGCTCGAGTACTCCGGCGGATCCGTCACCGTGCCGAGTAGCGCGGGTATGCTCCACTCCAAGTGACCGTCTCCTGCTCAATCCATATATACTCGATATACACAAGCTGCTACGGGCTAGAGGTGGACACTCCGGGTGGGGCACTCTCAAAAGGGAAGGAAGCAGCTCGAAGACTCACTAGGAATCACCGCTGAGTCCCTGTAGGTGACTGATCCGGGTATAGATGTAGAACCGATCCCATACTCATCGAGTGAGTCTACTCGCTTTCACACTCATAAGGGACTGACATCGACGAGCTTGCACACGATATATGCAGACTCACCATGCACTAACACACATATGCAAACCACACAAATAAGAAACCGACTCATACATGACTCTAGACACACTTATTGTTAGTCCGACCCGTACATAGGTGACGGCGGACCAGGACACCCGAATGTGTGCCATGCATGCATGTTATGTAACCGGAGATGGGTGGTATGGGGAACACCTAAACATCCAAGTATGACCCAGTCATGCATGGACGGCCCTTTGGATTTGGGGGACTTGAGAGGGCTAGGAGGGCCGAATGTTGTTGTATCGTGGACGGGCTTGGTGGGTGTAAATGACCCAGCCCGTGGGGTAGGAGTGTGATAGTGGACTCCCTTGAAGAAATGAACTATATAAGGTGGGTCATGGGGTCCACTAAGGAATGGGTCAAAGGGATCGAAGAAGGTATGACCCCTTGTGGTGGGCTCCCCCAAGTCACGGTCCCACGTGTAGAAGTTTTGAAGGTGTGGATAGTCACCTTCTTGCATTGTGATGGGTGGGACGGGGACCGTAAGCAAGAAGTATGATTCCTCCCTCGGACAAAAAGGTATGGATTCGGGCTCGGCCGGTAAGGGAAGGAGTAAGAGGATCTCCGTGGTGACACAACCCACGGTGCACTCGGAGGTAATGGACCCATAGGCCGGATGGGTGAAGCTAAGACTAGCGGGTTGGTCGAAGCCTCGGGCCAATAAATGTGTAAAGGTCAACTGCCGGTCTAACCCTTTAAGAAGGTAGTCCAATGTGTCCACATAGTGACGAGACCGGAAGGTGGTATGAAATGAGTTGCTTGACACTAGTGGTAATGTGGGGTCGATTGATGGGAAGGGAGGTGGGACCAAGCCATCCTTGAGCCAACTAAGAAGCGGCTCGGCTATGAAAAGCGTACCCGTTAGAAATACGGGTGGCTCGGGCCTTGGTGGTTCCAAATGAGAGGATTCCGAATCAAATTCGGAAATAGAGATGGATGACATTGGAACTCTCTCGAGTGGTGAAAGCCATGGTGTAGGCGGCTGGGAGGTGGATGCTTGTCGAAAGCCACCATACCGAGAAAAGTGTGACTCAAATGGTTCGACCACTAGAGCGACAGAATAGGATTCCGCTAGAGAGAATGCATTGCGGATAAGACATTCCAATTGGAAGTGAAGGCGCAAACCTCTCCGGAACTGAAATGCGGCCGTGTTGCTCTCCTCTCCCAAGCCATGTTCCAACCAATACTTATGATATGCCCGAATGTACTCGGACACGGACCTATCACCTTGGACGGGTCGACATGGGTTGGCCATAGTTGCCAAAATACAGGAATGGATCCCTAGGAATGGATATGCAAGGCCATTTGGGCAAGACACTAGACACGACCCTAAGTAATGCAAAGTTGGAATGCATGCACACTAAGGACCCTAGACGTAAACCAAGACTTGGTACGTGGCGGAGATAATTGACCCGAAGGTCACTCGCGCAAGTGTGCGACCTTCCCGATAGGCGTAGCCTAACGTTCGGACAACACCTTTTGATATATCGAGTAAAGGGATGCGATGCAAAAAGACACTTTTTTTTGTTTTGAAACAATGATGACCCTAAACACGACTAGACGTAAATGACTAATGACTAGACGTAAATGACACCCCTTTTTTTTGACACCCTAGACTCAAACTCACTCTGATACCAAATTGATGCGGGACGAGACCACGGACACGACAAGCTCGTGACTGTCCCTTGACGAGGGAAGCGTCGGACGTGCGCGGTTGAGAAATCGGCAAGAGCTAGGGTGGTCGGCTCTCTCTTTCGTGCCCGGATCGGGTCACGGGACGGTAACGCTCTCTCTCGCAGCAGCGGTGATATAAATAGAAAGCGAGCTAATTATCCTATCATGCTCTCTAGTAGCGGCATAAAACAAATATATATGAAGTAAGCAAAATGCCAGGCAAGGAGCGAACACGATACCTCCACGCGCTCGGCGTGGGGACGACAGACCCGGACGAAACTCGTACTCCTGGGATAAATATTACACCATATTACAGCAAATGAATTACTGCCCACTCCACGCAGGGAGGTAAAGGGCTACACAAACGGGCCCGGGAGGACCGAATTCGGGTTGACGGGCGGCTTCTCGCGTCTCTTCGGCAGCACCCGAACTTGTGACTGTGGGGCCCACGTGCTGTCCGGAGGGGTCGAGTGGGACCCGGTGACACCGCTGTAGTGGAGACACTTGGAGAAGCGCTCCCCGGGCTGGCGGCACACTAGTTCGTCGGCCGGAGGCCGGGCGGCTCCGTTCGGCACTGGTCGGAAAAACCGATCGAAAATCTGCCGGTTCTGTATTTCAGCGCGCGCTCCGGCGAGAACGGACGCTGCGATCAGCACCGGTGTCGGAATGCGACGAGATAAGAGCCGTTGGAAAGCTGCTTCAAAGTACTACAATCTAGTGGCCTTCAGAAAAATTCACCAGATTTGTACTTTGTGTTGGCGAATTTTATATGCTGCTGTTGTACAGTAACCGAAGACTCAGATCTGCAGAGGACTTTCCTGTTGATTACCTTTGACCGTGAAGTAGATGTCCGAATTTGAAGATATGTTCTTCATCAAGGTTGTAGGAAATCAAACAAGGAAACCAGGACTATTTTTGGATTTGGATTTGGAGGTGGTGTGATGTTTTATGATTTTTGAAGTGGAGGGTGGTCGGATCTGGGATCTGACTAAAAATACTGTATCAGAGGAAGAACACGAATTTCTAAAAATAGCTAGAAGGCTGATAAAAAATTAAGAAAATTAGTGGAGGTAGAGGGTAATGGACAGAACTCCCAGTAACATTGGGAGGGTTTGGATAAATCAAAACGATGGTCGAAGGGGGAGAACTCAGAGGTTCTATCACTATAAATAGAAACCTGGAAGATCTGGGATGACAGATTGGACGAAAATGTAAAAATACTAAAAGAGGGAATTATGGCGTTAAAATTTAGGTGGATCTTGGGATGCAAGGGCTGAAAACACAATAAAAAAATCAGATCAATCCAAGCTCGTGGCTGAGACATAAAATTCATGGAAGCTGCTGTGGTCGGATGAAGATAGAACTGCAGAGGCGGCTCGATGGCGGCACGAACGGCGGCGGCGGCGGCACAGACGATCACCGGAGGTTGAGAGGAGATGATAGAAGGTAGAATCACTCTAGAACTTGAGGTTGGAGGAGAGGAACCAGAGGGGAGAGAGGGAGAGAGGGCACACCCTTCTTGCTTCAAGCAATTTTCACATAATTTCTTCATTAATCTCTAATGACACTATACATAGGCTTATATAGAAAATGGCAAGGGGTGGGGGGCTGGGAATTTTGTGGGAAATAAGTCATTTTCTTCTCCCATGTGGTCAAAACTCAAAAAAAAATAAATTACATATGAATGGAGCACTCCTTTGACTAGGTAGGTAAGGTAGGTGGCCAACCTTTAAATTTCAACCCCTTTGTCTCCCATGTGGTTAATTAGCATTCAAACCTTCTAGATGGCCACCTAGGATGGTTGACCAGCCCCACATGGATGAGGTGGACCAATGGGGAAGGGGAGGGGGCCCCCTAATTGGACCTACTACACATTTACATAAAAACCCACACAATCCTAGGGAATGACACATTGGCTTACAAAGCCTTACAATTGTACATATACTTTCCCAAGGATATAAAAGTAAATAAAAGAACTCAAATGTAAAAATAAAAGTTAATGCTCGGCGTCGATTCCCATCACCTGGGAGGATAAAAGGGACAAGAATTTATAGAAATGGAAGGAGTGCGGGCCAAGATTGCCTCCATCACCTTTTAATGATAGCCCTCGCGATGAGGCACCTGCCATGCGGTCCCGTGTGTCACTTCACCGCTCGCACAGGGTGATTGATTGGACGAAGAATATGACGACTAGCCCCCTATGTTGTCTAGGGATACCCTATCATGTTTTGGAGGACGTCTGTAAAATTTGACGCAACATCCGGGAAAAGGAACTAGGGTCGTCATTATTGACTTCGACGGCAGATTCCCGTGAAAAATGGTCACAACAAGACGCGATTCTCCGCTTGGGGTGGAGTCTCGGCAGACCCATCACATGGGAACAGTGCAAAGGAGAAGAAGTGTAGGGAAGAAGGAACGCACAAGAGAACAAACAAGCAGCAGAAAATCAAATCACTCCATTCATAATTCTACATAAGCTGTCATAAACACTACAATCATAGAGATGAGGCAGGTCCACTGGCTCGCCAACTCGTGCCATTATCTTCATGCTCGTCCCTCTAGACGTCCCTCTCCTCTCCCCTGAGGTGAGGGTCCCTCAGAAGCCTCCTGGATCCCGGTGCAGTAGCACCCGCCTCGCCTCGTGGCGCCGGCTCCACAGCAATGACTCGCTGCTCCTCCCCTGGCGTGGTGAAGAAGCCACTAGCGGCAAAGCGACCAGACTGGCACAGTCGCTCCCCGAACTCTCGCACTCTCTCGTAGCGCGTCTCCATCCCTCCTAGCCTCTGCACGACGGCCTGAAGGCCCAGCTGGAGCTCCCTCACTTGGGCCTCCAAGGCCCTCCTCTCGATCTGATCCCGCTGACGTTCGGCCCTTCTCTCGGATCTCTCTCTCTCTCTGCCTCTCGCCTCGTCATCTGCAAAAGAACCCTTAACTCTAGGATGCCTGGAGAAGGTCTCTCCTCACCGCGATGTCGCAGCTCTGCTACAGTCGCCACCCAGGCATCACGCTCCTCTTCCGCCCGGGCAGCCCGAGCCACCGCACCGGTAAGTTACTCCCAGAGGGAGGCAATCTCAAGAAAAGGGGTCGAGGAACTGGAAGATGCGCCGCCAGCCACGCCCACCATCGCTGTCTGCTGGGCACACTGGAACGAACAAACAACAGCCGTCAGCTAAGCTCCACATTTAAAAACAGAAAATGCAGCACTTAGCGTACCAGGAGCGACAGTTCCTGTTGAGTGGCGGCCAGCTGCCGCCTGACCTCTGCCAGTTGGGCACGCGAGCCGTTGATGTTACGCGTATCCTCGGCTTGGGGAAGCCCCGCATAACTCTCTCTCTACTGCCGCAGGAAGTCGGCACTGTCCTGCACCAATACGCTCCCTTGCTGTCCAGGGAGACGTATGCGCCAATCCTCGAGCTTCGCCTTGCCGCGACTCTCCTTCCTGACACGGCTCGGCTCATCTGCACTCGCCCAATCATCGGCCAAACCCGGGGTCTCTGCCATGTCCTGCATCAAGAAAGAAGGGCCTCGCGTCATAACGAGAACGCGTCTCCTGTCAAGGACGTGTCCATCATTTGAGTGCAACACTCGCCGAAACCTTTTTCCCCCACGGCTCGCTTCAAAACTCAAAATGGATCAAAGAGGAAGAGATCGGAGGACCTACCAGACCGTGTTCACCTCCCTCCGTGACATCGGGCCCCTCGGGTCTCTCGGGGGCCCGAAGCGGCCCTTCCTCCTCCATGGACGCCGTTCCGTGCTCTTGCGTGTCCCTCCTCGGGCGAGGAGTCCCACGTCCCTCTCCACCTTCACCATGGTCCGGCCCACCGAACTCCATCGATCGAGAGAGGAAGAAGACGAAGAGGGGCGAGCAAATCTCGACAGGAGGCGGGCTCGTTTGCGGGTAAGGTACGAAGAAAGAAAGGCCGCCCGGCGCTTTAAATTTGGATTCGAAAGTTAAGATGCGTCCTCACGCCAGGACGCGCCCAAAAGAAGAAAGAAAAAAAAAGAAAAAAGAAAAAAAGGGGGAGAGAGGATCCCTCCGTGCAAGGCGTAGTTCCCTGCTTTTCAGGGCAAGGTCTCGTGAAACGTGCCTCGAAACAACTTGGTGCAAAAGAAAGAAGCATGGGAGAGAAAAAGTGCACACGACAAAAAGAAACCATTTCATTTCACATAGTCAGTAGTACATCATAAAGTGAGGAGGGTGGGGTGTACAAAAAAAAAATTTCAAAAACTTTGGGGCGTTCACGAGGCTGGACGCCCCCATAAAACATTTTAAATAAAAAAAATTCAAAAATCTTGCGGCGTCCAGACCCCTGGACGCCCCCATAACAAATTTAAATAAAAAAAAATTCAAAAAATCTTGGGGCGTCCAGGTCTGTTGACGCCCCCATTAAAAATAAAAAATGTATGTATATATATGATCATAATATGAATAAACAAGAACACAAAAAGAGAGAAAACAGAAAAAGAAAAAAATAAAAATAAAAATAAAAATCATAAAAAATAGGGGAACAGTGGTCCAAAATGTCAAATGCCAGATTTTATTCCATCAGAAAGTAAAGTGAGTTACATCAGGGGCTTAGGCACTCTAGGCCTTAACTTCCCCAGTTCGGTTATATAAGCTCTCCACAGCTCACATTCTTCCCCCACATGCGCTAGGGCCTTTCCCGCAACAATTGTCTTCCAGGGTGCTTTAATGGCCTTCGCTTCCTTCGCATCCGCCTCTGTGCACAACTCCCTCTTCTTCAAAGGAACGATGCCAGTCAGTAGTGGGAACGAATGGCGTGGAATGCCGATCTGGAGGCAGCACCGATGCGCGTTGTAAAGGACAAACTCGGTCGCGCCGATCAGTTGGTGTTCAACTTCGGGAGAAGACCTCGTGAGGAGTTCAAGTGAGAGTAGACACGCCGGTGCGCAAGTGAAGAAGTTTTGTGTCATGGATCGAAAGTGAGACCGCCAGTCTTCCCGTTTCTTCAGCCACGGAACACGGCTCGCCACGGTGCCACCGAAGCCTAACACATCGGCTATGTGATAAAGGGGGCTTTGTTGAAAGAGCTTCGAAACAGTCGGCATCCCCTCACGGTGGTCAAATTGGAAGTGCAAATCAATCCAGCAATTCAGAATAAGTGCGCAACCGAAAGGAGGCTTACCCATGCTTGAGGCAGTAAGGCCACTGTAAAGGTAGGTAAGGACGGCGGGTCCCACCCTCTTTCCACTCCAAATCCCGCGGATAGCACTCAGTTGGTCCTCCTCCACTATGTTGTCGGTATAAGGAAACAAGAGGACACCCGCCAGACAAATAGTGAACCCTTTCATAATTCCTTCCAAATGGTCATCGTCTGGTGACCCTCTCAGGGCGTCCATGACCCATTCCGCGAGCTTTTGCAAATCAATTCCCTGTCGAGTACGGACCTTTTTCGCTGCGTCGGGCCGCATGAAGCTTCCAAGGACACTCTCGGAAGTCCCACGTGTCAGCATCCGCATAGCCTTCACCTTCCCGTCACTCTTGAATTTCTTCAATCCAAGCAGAAGTTCCACCTCCTCGAGGAGAATGGTCGCCTCGAAGGTCGGGAAGACAAACGTGTGGGTCTGGGGATGCCAGATCTCCACTAATGCGCCCATAGCAGCCCAGTCCATGCGGATTCTCTCATAGTGTTTGGCGTGAATAAGGAGCCCCTGAAGATGCCACCTCGAGAGTATGGCCCTCATGCCGATGGAGATGTTGGAAGTTAGCTTTGAAAGCCATGGCAGTTTGGAAAACTTCCTCGGGCCTGGGAAGAGTGGATATGGCTGGAAGAGAAAAGAAAGAAGAAGAAAGGAAGGAAGTAAGAAGAAGGTTCACGTGGAGAAATTTGAAATGAATCAGCTTACCATATGCGACATGATCGTCCCACTCAGATGACCCTCAAGGTCGGAGAGTCGCCTAATCTCGCTGCTAGGCCTGCTCCTCTTCATAACGCGGGAAGACTCTCCTTCCATCCTGAAATCTCTAGATTCTCCTCTCCTTTTCCTCCTGAGCTTTCAAAACTCTCCTTGGTGCATTTGGAGGAACTAGCCTAAGGAAGATACTTATAGGAAGGGTAGGGCGCTACAGGACGGAACATGTCACGTCAGTGGTCAGTTGTCAGGATTTTGTCTGGATCTCCTTTGTACTGTGGTGTGATTCTGTTATAAATCTGCTACTTTCTGATGTTACTAACCTATGCTGGTCTGTGCAGGTTTTACTAACGGACGTCTTTGTCCTATCTCCTATCCCACCTTTCAATGGTTGGTCCCACCATGTCATGCATCGTAGTATATGATACCTACGCTACTAGAACATGTCAAGGACCTCGCGGCCCGAACGAATCTGGGATTTGAGTTCCCCTTCAACAAAAATGGTGATGATCCCAGAAGAATTTAGGTTGTACGGATAGGCCGTTAATTTGTGATAGCATGGGGACGACGGTTCCATTCAGTGAGTTGGTGCGATGATAAACGGGCCCCAGCCCAGTGTCGGCTCACCGGATCGGTATCCTGACCCATTCTTAACGAGTTGACAATATTATCCTTGGCTATTTTTTTTATTTTAGTTTATTTTAAATTTTTATTTAAACCCAGCATGCATTCATATAGGACTTTGAATTTATTGCGGAAGATCATTCAAGTGATTCGATTGTGAAAGCATTGTGTTTCAATTCTTACCAATGTGAGACATTCCACTCCGAATGAAATACCGAGTTTCTTTGAAATGGCCCTACGCTGCTCTTCCAAAGGAGACCCTTGTTTGGACAGACTCTCAGATATTTCTTTACTTTTTACCTTGTTTGACCCACCTTGGTCGCAGCACTTCCACATTGGCTGGTAACCGCTCACCAAAGGTGAAACCTGCGGGTTTATGACCCAGGTACTTCCACATCGAGAAGTTGGTCTCCTTTATTTTTCGTGCCTGAGCACACATCTCACCCTCCCTTATTTGATCTCCGTCCAAACAATCGTCAATATTTGAAAGACCTTCTTCAATGTCGTCTCATTGAAACTTCAAGAAAGATTCCAAACAGTAACGTCAAAAGCGTGTCTCATCACACCTTGGCATCAACTTATCAGTCCGCTCCCACTTCATTTCACTCCACTTCGATACCATTCCACTACGTGTCGCTCCCTTGCAAAGCAGACGCCAAGGCGGGGCAGCTGTAGACACGCCATTCCTGACGTCTCCTGAGAAAGTCTCATATTACTATACGACGCCCCGCATTGGCTTTCGCATTTTGAATCGCTCAAGTGTTTCCTATTCTTGAGTCTTCTTCCGCCTTTTCGGCATCCGGAAATCATCTCGTTGCGGCATTCGGACGGCATCAACACCAATCGGACGCACCGGAAGGTTCCGAAACCAGGAAAGGTGCCTGTCGGGGAGCTGTCGACGCCTTTTCAGCGGACCCGGGGGGGGTCTTAATGGAGGCGTCCAGTCTCCTGGACGCCTCCATTACTTTAATTTATTTCTTAAGGCCAAAAACACATAAAAATAATAATAATTAATGGAGGCGTCCAGGCCCATGGACGCCTCCATGAAAACAAATATAAAAAATATAAAAATGCCAGCTTTGGCATAAAAACAAAACAAAAATAATAAAATATTTATGGAGGCGTCCAGGACCCTGGACGCCTCCATCAACTTGCCCATTGGGCCTCGTCCACCGACGGATGGTTTTTCGTGTGTGAAAAAATCTAATTGTGGAAGCGTCATGCCAGCTGGACGCGCCCATTTCTGAATCACGGGCGCCGTTCAAAATCACGCGTCGTGCTAAACTGCGTGCGGCTTTCGGAGGGAATTCGGTGGGCCTTTATTGAGGCGTCCGGGACCCTGGATGTCTCCACGAAAATATTCGAAAAAAATGAATAAAAATAGAATAAAATATTACTTCGGCCCTGATGGAGGTGTCGAGGGTCCTGGACGCCTCCACCCTCCGGAGCCCTATAAATAGAGGCCCACCCCCTCAGTTCTGAGGGAGCTAAGAAGAGATCCGATAGGCTGCCGGAGCCCAGAGGCTACCGGAGTCATTTCTAACCCGTGGGGTCTTTTGTAGGTGGAGGTTCTGCCGGCTTCTCGGGTGCCCGCGCTCGCAGGAGGAAGGCTGTCCTCGTCCACCGTACTTCCACGTCGTCCCTACGCTACCGAAGTTCCGCCGGATCTCACTATCGGCCATCCAATAAGCCACTCTCTCCTTTTCTTTCATAGATATCTTGCATTCATCATATCGCATCCTCCATCCCCCTTATAAGGGAGTCTTTTTTCTATTCCTACGTCGGCATAATCACCATTCATCATAAGTATTTTCCTCCTACTCGTATCCGAGAGGGGTTTAAAAGACAACACCAACCAGGTGTGTGTCTTGCCATCATTTCGTTATTTTTATCGCAAGGATTTGAATACTACACCTTCATCTTTCTAATCCACTCGTTACTTGTTTGTCGTTGTTTTGCAAGGGTACCCAAGGAAAGCCCTCTCCGTCGGCCGGCCGAAGGGGGAGGAAGAAGTAACCCGCCATCTCCCGCTCTTGAGGTAGGCGCGATCACTTTCTTTATTTTGGGGTCTTTTGGCCCCTGACGATCACATCATGTTCTCGAGGCCGCGGCGAGTCACTTCCCCAATGGCCGTTTAAATTCCCGTTCTTATATTCTCTTTATATTCTGTTATATTCTTATCTGCTCATATTCTCGAGGCCGCGGCGAGTCACTTCCGCAATGGCCGTTTAAATTCCGTTCTTATATTCTCTTTATATTTTGTTATATTCTTATCTATTCATATTCTCGAGGCCGCGGCGAGTCACTTCCCCAATGGCCGTTTAAATTCCCGTTCTTTATATTCTCCTTATATTCTGTTATATTCTTATCTGCTCATATTCTCGAGGCCGCGGCGAGTCACTTCCCCAATGGCCGTTTCAATTCTTGCTATTTGATTTCTGCACCATTCCCGTCCCCCCGAGACCGCGGCGAGTCACTTCCCGCTATGGCCGTTTAACCCCCATATCTTGCTATATTACATTTGTCCCGCTCGCCCCGCCGGAGCAATCTCCCGTGGTGGCCCCTTCTCTTTTCTCTTATTTCTGTGTTGCAGCAAACAAAAGGAGCCCGCGCGCTCCGCGTCTTCTTCACTCCTCGAACCGCGTGACGTCGCTCACAATATCTTCGCCAAGTTGGTCAACTTCGACATGACGTTGGGTTGACATCTTCATCTATGCATTCTACCCTTGTTTTAGATCTTCTGTCTGAGCGAGGTCGGTTGACTCTGACACTTCGTCAGGGTTGACATTGATATCTAGCCCTTGGGTCTGAGCCTCTCATATGTCTGCATTCTAGTCAATCCTCGCCCTAAATCTTCTACCGGGGCAGGGCCCGTTGACTTCGACGTTCCATCGGGTCGACACATATCCTATGTTCTACTCTTGGCTTAGGTCTCACGCCTTTGCCAAGTTCGTTGGCTTCGACAGGACGTCGAGCCAACACCTGTTTCACATTCTGCCCTTGGTTTAGGCCTCACGTCTTTGCCAAGTTCGTTGGCCTTGACATTGTTGTGCCCCTGTGGTTATTTGAGTTTTCATATGGTCACTTGGGTCATTCGACATCATTCTATGGTCATATGTGTTCTGTGATATTCTTGGTTTTGATAATGGCTAAACTCTATTCGTCATTGTTGTTTTTCACTTTTATATGACTGACATATGTTCTGTTGTGTTTATGACAGATATGCACATGAAAGCTCAATGATGCGCCCTCGCACGCGGATCGACCTACCCGGTCAGGTCGCGGGGGTCAAGGGGGCAGCGCCCCTTGCGGGGGTTTCCGGGGGCGGAGCCCCCGGAACAAAAATTTGCTTGAATACTCAGTAATAAAACTTCAAGACAATCAAGGTCGATGCCACAGACGTGAACGGGCGGCTAACGGACTCAAGCGATGGATCTGGTGCGGCCAACGGACCAACCCGGGGTGACCCGGGCTCTGCCCAGCTGGCGGTCGACCGCCAGCACAGGGGCGGTCGACCGCCCCAGCCAGGGATCCCCCCGGCTACAGGTCTGCCTGCTGCCGGTCGACCGCCAGCCAGTGGCGGTCGACCGGAATTCCCAGGGGCCATTCGTCTACAGCCTTTTACAGTGGCGGTCGACCGCCAGGAGCTGCCGGTCGACCGCCAGCCCCGAGCCTTCAATTTTGACTTTGTTTCCAACTTCGAAAAGGGCCATTCAACCTTGATTTCTTTAATCCAAATGTCACCTAATCACCCACAAATTATGGATCTGGTCTGAGGCTTGTCTATAGACCATTCAAGGTCTATAAAACCAACATATGAGGGGATGAAAACCCTAATGCTTCAAGGCTTCAAGAGGGTTACAAGGGAGGCTGCTAGAGTGTGTTCAAGGGAGAGGAATTCGGAGCACTGTAGCAGTGAACAGTACTCCGTGAAGAAGATCTTCATCCTCAAGTGTTCAAGCTCTTCAAGTGGAGATCAAGATCAAGGCCAAGAGAAGAGAAAGCTGCATCCTCCATCCTCTTCATCATCTCAAGGGGATCCATTGAAGCTCACTATCAAGGGAAATCATCTTCATCCATTCAAGTTCTTTCAAGCTCATCCAAGGTGATATTTCAAGCATTCAAACTCCTAGAAGCTAAAGAAGCAATCAAGGTTCAAGGTAGCTTCATCATCTCCTTCATTCATTCAAAGAAATTCAAAGAGAAGATCAAGAGAGAAGAATTGAAGGAAGAGGTACTGTTCACGTGAACAGTACTCCGTGAAGAACATTCATCCAATCAAGGGTGAATCAAGAAGATTGAGTTGAAGCTAAGAGGAGCCTTGTTGCTGATCAACATTCCATACAAGGGCCAATTCATTTTCACTCATAACTCAATCTCTTGTTTTAGTTCATTCACATTTGTTTCATTTTCATTATTGTTAAACATTGAAAGTGTGATTCATCCCTACCGGTGGTTAGTAGGAAGGCAATTGGAGGGTGTTCCAATTTGCGGTTGACGTCCCTACCAGGTGGTGAGTAGGAAGGCAATCGGTGGTTTCCGATTTGCGGTTTGGTGCGCTGCACAAGTGAAGCATCACCGGGTTTTGGTGAGGGGTGGACGTAGGGCTGAGGATTCAGTCCGAACCACCTTAAAAATCATGTCTAGCGTGATTTGCTTGTGTGATTGAATCGTTCTAGGTGCATGTTTAGGATCGAATTATTATATATCTTGCTTATCTTGCTAAGTGAATCATAGCATTCTTGGAAGCTAGTTTCTATTCCGCTGCAATTCATTTTAACTAACTATTTAGAGGGCCGCATTACGAAAAGTGGGGCTGATCTATTCACCCCTCCCCTCTAGATCCGATGTCCACTACACAACAGACATGACGTTAAGTCAACACCTATCCTATATGCTTCCCTTGGCTTGGGGCCTCACGTCTCTGCCGAGTTCGTTGACTTCGACATGACGTCGAGTCAACACCTATCCTACATTATGCCCTTGGCCTAGACCTCACGTCTCTACCAAGTTCATCAGCTCCGACAGGACGCCGAGTCAACACTTATCCTATATTCTGCCCTTGGCTTAGGCCTCACACCTCTGCCAAGTTCGTTGTCTTCGACAAGACGTCGAGTCAACACCTACCCTATATTCTACCCTTGGCTTAGGCCTCACGCCTCTGCCAAGTTCGTTTGCTTCGACAGGACGTTGGGTCAACATCTACACCATATATTCTACCCTTGGCTAAGGCCTCACGCCTCTGCCAGGTTCGTTGGCTTCGACAGAACGTCGAGTCAACACTTATCATATATTCTACCCTTGGCTTAGGCCTCACACCTCTGCCAAGTTCGTTGGCTTCGACAAGACGTCGAGTTAACACTTATACTATATTCTGCCCTTGGATTAGGCCTCACGCCTCTGCCAAGTTCGTTGGTTTCGACAAGACATCGAGTCAACACTTATCATATATTCTGCCCTTGGCTAAGGCCTCACGCCTCTGCCAAGTTCGTTGGCATCGACATGACGTCGGGTCAACATTTATATCATATATTCCTTCCTTGGCTTAGACCCCATGTCGTCGCCAAGTTGGTTGACTGTGACAATCTGTCAAGTCAACAACCATTTTCTACTCTGACCCAGACCCTGTGTCTCTCCCAGGCCGGTCGTTTTTGACATGACTTCGAGACGACAACGGTGTTTTATGTCTGCCCTTGTCTTGGACATACCGTCTAAGCAAGGTTTGTTGACTCCGACATCCCGTTGGTTTAACGTCCATATTTCACATTTGGTTCGGACCTTCCATCCGACCATACAACAAAAAGACCCTTCTACCTCTCGCTCGGACTTTTCGTCTAGCCAGTCAACAAAAAAAAACTCTTTCACATTTGGTTCGGACCTTCTATCCGACCATACAACAAAAAGACCCTTCTACCTCTGGCTCGAACTTTTCGTCTAGCCACTCAACAAAAAAAAACCCTTTCACATTTGGTTCGGATCTTTCATCCGACCATACAACAAAAAGGCCATTCTACCTTTGGCTCGGACCTTTCGCCCAGTCAGTCAACAAAAAGGCCCTTCTACCTCTGGTTCGGACCTTTCATCTAGTCAGTCAATAAAAAGACCCTTTCGCCTTTGGTTCGGACCTTCCGTCCGACCCCTTAACAAAAAAAACCCCTTGACATTTGGTTCGAACATTTTTATTCAACCAAATAATAAAACACCCTTGTACCCTTGGCATCATGACATTATGTCTAAGCCAAGCTGTCCGGCATCATGACTCTATGCCTAAGCCGGTAAACATTCTATCTTGGCGTTATGGCTTTCCGCCTAAGTCAAGCTGTCCAGCGTTATGGCCCTATGCCTAAGTCGGTAAATATTTTACCTTGGCGTCATGGCCTTCAGCCTAAGCCAAGTTGTGCGGCTTCATGGCAATTCGCCTAAGACGTTTTAATATCCTATCTTGGCGTCATGGCCTTCCGCCTAAGCCAAGCTGTACGGCGTCATGACTTTATGTCTAAGCCGTTAAAAAAAATTCCACCTTGGCATCATGACTTTCTGTCTAAGCCAAGTTGTACGGCGTCATGGCAATCCACCTAAGCCGTTTAAAAATTCTACCTTGGCGTCATGGCCTTACGCCTAGGCCAAGATGTACGGCGTCATGGCAATTCGCCTAAGCCATTTAAATATTCTGCCTTGACGTCATGGCATTCCGCCTAAGCCAAGTTGTACGGCGTCATGACTTTACATCTAAGCCGTTGGATATTCTGTCTTGGCGTCATGGCCTTCCGCCTAAGCCAAGTTGTACGGCGTCATGACTTTATGTCTAAGCCGCTAAATGCTTATGTCCGGCATCACGGCTTTTTGCCTGAGCCGGTAAATATTCTGTCTTGGCGTCATGGCCTTCCGCCTAAGCCAAGTTGTACGGTGTCATGACTTTATGTCTAAGCCATTAAATATTCTCGTCCGGCGTCATGGCTTTCCGCCTAAGCCGGTAAATACTCCGCCTTGGCGTCATGGCCTTCCGCCTAAGCCAAGTTGTACGGTGTTATGACTTTACGTCTAAGCCGTTAAAAGAATTGCCTTGGCGTCATGGCCCTCCGCCTAAGCCAAGTTGTACAGCGTCATGACTTTACGTCTAAGCCGTTAAATATTCTTGTCTGGTGTCATGGCTTCCGCCTAAGCCGGTAAATATCTTCCCTTGGCGTCACGACCTTACGTCTAAGCTAAGTCATTCGGCGTCATGACCTTCGGTCTAAGCCGACAAACCTCTTACCATTGTCCCGGAATTGCTACCAGAATCAATGAACGAAAAGACCCCCTTTGGTTTCACACCAACCCTTGATCCCTCCAGTGATTCACCATAACATTTGACACGTTCTCTCCATTGCCATGGCATTAACTACCCACCTACAAAATGGTCGGCCTGCGAATGTACTTACTAAGCCCTGCAAAAAAAGAAAAAAATAAGAAAAAAAATAAGAAAAAAATGAGAGAGAAATGAGAGAAAAATAAAAGAAAAAAGATTATAATATGGTTTGCTTGCTTGCTTGTGTCGCACGAATGTCTGCATGTAGCATAGTATTAATACACTTCCTTTAAAATTCTAGGACCGTATTTTCTCGCTAAATAACGCTACCCTGGTTCAGGATAGGTGTGCGTCACGGCACATACTAAAGATGAAAAGTCAATTCTTGATGAGTGCATACAGCCATGGGAAGAGTCGTAGCTATTTTGCTGGCACAACTCACAGGATACACCCTAGGCGAAACTCCCACACTTTGCACAATATGAGCAACGACCCTTAGCTATAGGGACGTCGTAAATTCTTTTAACACTTCATGGAAGCTTAAATCTCTACGCTCATGTGAAGGGTAATCGTGAAGAAAAAGCTGCCTATCCCCCTTTAAAAAAAAAGAAAGAAAGAAAGAAAATATATATATGAGAATGAGGATGAATCCTAGTAGTCGGAAATCCCCATTAAGACACATGAGGAAACTCGCGTCGAGCGGTGAAGTCCATAATAAAATCGCTATGAGGATGAATCCTAGTAGCTGGGAATCCTCATTGAGACACATGAGGAAACTCGCACCGAACGGTGAAGTCCGTAATAAAATTGCTATGAACGATGAATCTTAGTAGCCGGGAATCAACATTGAGACACATGAGGAAACTCACGTCAAACGGTGAAGTCCGTAATAAAATTGCTACAAATGATGAATCCTAATAGCCGGAATCCCCATTGAGACACATGAGGAGACTCGCGCCGAACGGTGAAGTCTAAAGATTAAGAATAAATGAGGGGGTTATGCGAAGCTATCCAAAATCGAGAGTCCTGAACGTATGTGTAAGCGATGGACTAATCCTCCAGTGTTACGTAGAACATCTGCACGTCCTTATACATAGGGTTCACTACTCATATAATTACACTTTCACACTATGGAGGAATAGTCCGAGGTGTGGATTGTGGTTTATGCTATGCATATATTCTACGCGGCGTCCCTTTTACGTATGCACATCTCCCTTAGTTGTGCTTCATGAGCTGCACTCCGTCCGTGAATCATGGGCGTTATCCGTATCCTATCCCTAATGTAGGGGAGCTATTCTATAAACATCTAGTTTATGCGTGCGATCGATGGATGTCTGCATGATTGCATGAATAAAAAAGAAATAAAAAAATATTCTCAGATAGGGCTACACCCGTAGGTCCCGCTCACTCGTCCCTCATTCGCGCCACCTACGGGTGGGGGGCATTTGTTGACACTGAAAATATTTCTGACATTTCTTAAACTTTTTGCTTTTGCAAGTATGGAGCCCTGGCCGAAGTACCCCTATACCGATAAGAAAAGGAAAGAAGGAAAGGAGTGACAGAAGCCGAACAAAGATGAAGACCAAAATAAAAAGATAAGAAAAGAAAAGACGCCCGACTCCAATGGACAGCCGCTGAAACAAGACTCAAGAGCTCAGAAAAGACTCGGGACCATCCCCGAACGAACAAGATGAAAGCTCGGACAGTAAGACAAGTCAGCCGATGGGTCAACCCTCACAAAAGAAGAAATGAGCACAAATGGGCCTAAGCAAACAAAATGGGCCAAAGGATGCTAAGAAATGAGTTGAAGAGGTTGAGAACCGGCACAGAAATAAAATCGGCACGCCAATGAACCGGCACGAAATGAAACCGGCACGGAAATGCAATCGGCGCGCACGCTCCGGTTCCTCTTAGCGCGCCGGTTCCACTGGGCGCCGATGGAAGGAGGTTTTACACCCTATATAAAGGCTCGATTCTAGTTCGAAGGGGAGTCCAAGCGGGGCAGAGTTTGCTACGGCCTGTTGAGCGAGCAAAGAAAAGAGACTCGTGAGAGAAGAAGGAAAAGAAAAAGAGAGAGGGAGAAGCCAATCGAAGAGAAAGAAAAAGAGGGTAGAAAGAGGGGCCAAAAGGGAGAAGAGAGCTTGCCAAGCCAAGGGTAGGAGTTGTTGAGAGAAGAGACATCGAGGGATCATCTCCGCTGCCCGTTGAAGGTGGGTGTGTGCTGCCATCGATCATTGCCCCGGTGGGGCTACATTCTTCCCCTCCCCCCATTTTGTATTCCAGATTCGTTGTTTCTATCCTGCTTTCATGTCCACGGAAGATGTAACCGTGAGTTGCTATACTTTTTTTTAGAGATGTATTGTTCAACAATGAATGAAAATAGATGATAAAAGATGCACGTTGAGTCATCTTCTTCTCTTTGATGATGTCTTCCTGTGGGGTTCCTGTGCATTTACATCTGTGTAGGTTATATTCAGTTTAAGATGTCTGTGTGCTCTTTTGTTCTATCTGAAATCTGCTTATGTTTTTCCTATCCTCGTCCGACCCTCAATGTTAACTGCATGGTCGCCATCTCCTCACAGAGACAGTAGAGATTGTTATCCTGCTTGTCTGTGACGTCCACATGAGAGATGCAATAGCAAAGGAGTTTGAACTTACTGAGTTTCACTACGATTAGCAAAATTTAATGAGTTGCAGTATCCATTGATGATATGTGACAGGAGCCCGGTACAGTTTATCTCGTGGCTTCCAGTTCACTCAATCATAGATGTCTCCCAATAATACCTCTGTGTGAAATCCCCTACTCCCCCGGGATGATATACTTCAAACAAGCCTTCAGCACCTTTCGGCCTTCCTAAAACCCTTGGATAAAGCCTCACAAACTCTCAGAAATCCCAAGCTTCAAGAAAACCCCTAAAATCCCAAGTCTCAAACCCCTCCAAATCCACAGCTTTTAAACCCTCAAATCCTCAAACCATCCTTCCCTATCGGCGCCCATTCTCTCCCGGCGCGGCACTCTCTCGGCGCGAGTCTTGCACCGAGTGGCAGGTGCACTGGGAGGCATCCGTGCTGACCGCCCCTCCTCTAGTCGCGCCGAGGCCCGTCATCTCCCTTTTGCGCTGAATGCCCATCCTCTTACCCTCGCGCCGAGTATCAGGTGTGCCGAGGCCTTATACACATGAAATCTTGTAGCCCTTTCATAGCTATTAAGGCATCGGCCATCTATCTCGGCACTCCGAACCTCGCTATCCTCAGATTGAAACCCATATTATCCAGGGGAGGGGTAATACCCTTTCACTCAAGCCCATGGGAGCTAAATTAACGGGTTAACCCCCCTACATTCTGTCACCCCACTGGTCTATGGAGTTCTGTCACTGTATGTTCTCCCATGGCCTCTTCAAGGGGATATTAATAAATACCACGATGAGTGGACACCGTCCCGTCGGATTATGATCCTTTTGGATCGCGGGTTACGCCCATCTCTATTATAGATTCCATCTCGACTCTTCGTAGATGGTTTCCTATATACCCCATCAACCCTCTGGCTACAGGGGAGATGCTGTCGAATTTTTACCAGACATGCAGACTAACTGTTGAACTATTAATAAAATAAAATAACAATAATAAAAAATAAATAAAATAAAAAATAAAAATAAAAACAAACAAACAAAATGACATAAATAAATAAATATACAATAATAATAACAAGTAAATAAAAATACTAAACAAAATATAAATCGAAAATCGGCCGGGGGGCTCCCTTCGGCGTCATTGCGCCTCGGCACCAAAAGCACGCCGAAGCCAATACACGCCGAGATGAAAGCCAGGCCGAGACCCCCCCCCCCCCTTATGTATATAAACAAAAAGTTAAGGGGCAACACGGTCGCGCCGAGGGTGGGTGTGCGCCGATGGCAACCCCCTTGCTGGTGCAAATCGACGCCACCCCATCCTTCGTGTTTACATAAAAAAAGAGAAAGAAGCCAAAACCAGAAGCAAACGAAACCCACGTGTTGATCCCACATCCCCCTCACATGCACATGGGCGATAATATAGTATAAAAAAATGCACACACTCACACCCGCTAATGAACATCGGTTAACAATAAACTCCATTAACACTAAGCACTCTTACTAATACTAATCCATTCACTCCCATCCCTTCGCGTAACATGTATTAAACAAAACCATGCATATGGATATATAACCCACTTTATCACACTAATCCATTTACACTCACACGTACACCTAACTTATGTTATAAGCATTCATTAACTAAAAGATAAAAAATACAACACATACGTCCACTCTCCTCATCCTATATATGCATACTCATATAAACATAAAAAATGGAAACAACAATAAAATAAACAAGTCATCCTCATTCAAAAAATAGAGAAATAAAAAAATTGAAATAAAAATGCTCAATAAACAAATAATGGGCAGATAAATCACAACAAACAAAATAAAAGTGACAAATAAACAAAAAAATGGACAAATGAATAATTATCTAACAAATACCAATAAAGAAAAATTAAGAGGGTGCATGCATCCAATATAAAAGGATATAAAATAAATAAATCATAAATGAGTAATGAAAGAGGGGAGGATATAAAAAAATGAGAATAATGGCATTCATGCGTCTAAAATAATAATAAGAATAAGCAAAGAATAATGAGCATGATTGTGTCTACCCGGAGTCTTCACCTTCCCTAGATCTCGGGTATGGAATATTAATGTCGCTCCGACAGGTCTTGCCTGGTCCTCGGGACTTACTCCCATTTCAGCCAAAGCATGACCTTGTCACGAGCCAATAATTCACTGAATTTGATTTGTTCCGATCGGGTTTCAACCGCGTTCCCTCAGTTCTTGAACAACAAATTTACCGTACCCCGGCATACATTGCCCCAATAATATATGCTTGCCCGGATACAGTCACACTCGACCCACCTCGTGGGCCCATGTGTGTACACCGTAATGTGATGCACAGTTTCAAAATAAAAGGCCCTGATGCCCCTCAGAGAAGGGTGGCGCTGCCAAAATCTCTCTCGAAATTATATATAAATGATCAACGAACAATAAATAACAGTACTAAGTGTTACTACCATGTATGCTTGCATGATCTGATTCTCTCGTGTATCAAATGGTGATTAGCGGAAAGTCGGGTTACGCCCTACCGAAAGCTATCACTATGCGTGATGATGGTCCTCGGACCTAAGTTCTCTACCTCGTACTGGGAATTGATTTAATAGATAAGTACTACCATATTGTGTGCTTGCATGTAATTGCATCTTTAATTTATATGGGCCCCATAGTCTTTATTTTGGCGATTAATCAAGGGTTGTCCCTCTTTCGGAGGGGCGTAATTAACGTCGTAGCCTTTATGGTACAACGGGTTTTGGGTCCCGACACGATCACCTATAATTGTCTGATCAGTCAGATGAGCGCATAATAAATTGTCACGATAGTGACTGGCACGCCTAATTAATAAACCAAATAAACAAGTAAAATAAACAAATATAAATAAATACAAGGATTAATAAAATCTATCTCCCACAGCCGCCAAACCCCAAAAAATCCCAACGGTCAAAATACCTCGAAGGCCACGCCGGCCAACTGGGCTTAGCGATCGGACATCCGGCCGCCACCTGGGCTCTGGCGGCTCATCGTGAGGCCGCCACGCCCAGCCCACACACGGAAAGCTTGAAACGGTCGAACGGGGACCGCCAGAAGGAAGTGGCGGTCTCTGAAAGGACAGCCACACTTCCGAAAAAGCGAGAACGGCGGGAAAACCCCAAATTCGCCATTCCATGCCCCATTCACGCCCGGGTGAAGGGGAAACAAAAGGGAAACTTGTTCCCAAGCCCCTAAAGCATCTTTTGATGCCCACAAACCATGAAATCATGCATTGAAACGCTAGATCGGGCGGTCACACCCCAAAACATGATTTTCCCTTCCCGGCTCAAAATAGCCCACACTCGACCTCGCCTCGGCCTATAAATCACGGGGAAGGAAGACATGGAGCTAGGGACCGTCACCCTACCTCAGATTCGTCCGAAACGCGGCGGATCGCTGCCGATCTTCAAAACTCGCTTGAAAACCCCCGTTCTTCCTCGAGCTCCCATGAACCACGCACCGCCACGATCACCTTGCCGTCGCCGTCACGCCGTCGTACCACCGCCGTCGGTAGCCGGAGGGGAGTGCCGCCACGGTCACGCCGGACGAAGAAGAGGAAAGGAGAGGGGTCGGATGCGCACGGGAAAGAAAGGAGGAAGAAGAAGAAAGAGAAAGGGAAAGAAAAAGGAAAAAGAATGGGGGATTTATAGAAAATCCAGATTTTTCAAAAAAATATGGGAAAATAGAAAAATATATCGCCGCGATCGTTGGAACATGCTGATCGTCGTGGTATCATCCCTGAGTAGGTGAACGACTCGGTTTACCCGCTACGGGGTTCCGTAGGTCATGTGAGGGAAAAACACGAAAAATCACAGAACACGTGCCGGGACCTCCGAAACTGACTCGAAACGCACGGATCCGAACACTCCGTTTCTCCGATCAGCATAGCTCTTCTGTCGACTCTGCGCCGCCAAGATGTTTCGATGAACCAGATGCACCACATCAATGCACTGCTGCACCAGCTTCTGTCCCGTCACAACATGCTCACCAACCTCAGACCAATCGAGTGGAGTTCGACACTGTCACCCGTACAATGCTTCATAAGGAGCCATCCCATTGCTCGAATGATAGCCGTTGTTATAGGTAAACTCCACCAGTGGTAGATGGGAATCCAACTCCCTTGCCATTCTAGGTAACAGGATCTCAACATATCCTCTAACGTCTGAATGGTCCTCTCTGACTGACCTTCTGACTGAGGATGATATGCTGAGCTAAACACCAACTCCGTGCCAAGAGCTCGCTGGAAACTCCTCCATAATCCAGAAGTGAAACGCGGATCTCGATCGAGCACAATGAAAATTGGGATCCCATGCAAAGGCACGATCCGCTCCACATAGAGACGAGCCAAATTGGACACACTCCAGCTGACTTTAATCGGTAGCAATCGAGCCACCTTCGTCAGCCTATCCACCAGCAACCAAATACTATCATGCCCGCTCAGAGTCCTCGGTAATCCCACCATAAAATACGTGGTCACGTGGTCCCATTTCTACGCGGGAACCTCTAAGGGCTGAAGAGTACCTCCTAGTCGCTGATGCTTCGCCTTCACCTGCTGACAGGTCAGGCATCGGGCCACATACTCGTCAATATCTCTCTTCATGCCAGGCCACTAGAACTACCTCTTCAAGTTCCAATACATCTTCGTCGCACCCGAGTGTAGAGTGTACCGACTCCCATGAGCATCTAGCAACACCGCACGCCTCACCTGCTCCTCGGCTAGGACGTAGAGTGTCATGACCCCAGATCCGGATACCGGAAAGGAACCGATACCATTCGAATCCTAGCCCGCCGCCCATGAGCTGGGAGGACTCAGAAGGGCTAAAAGGAGTGTGGAGGTGTAAAGAAATAGGAAATAAGACAGGACAATTTAATAATTAACAGAAATAAATAAACAACTACAACAACAGAGTCGAGTCCAACAGAAAGTACAGTCTAAAGCAGTAAAACGTACCACATGTCAAGTGAACACTCGGCCCCGCGAGCTGGCAACTAAGCACCTCAGCACTGCACCCTCGAGACTCGAGGAAGAACTGCCTCACCTGAAAAGTAGTGATGAGTCTCTAAACAGAGACTCAACAGCGGTCCCCCGGAACCCCAACCGGAAACAACGGCGGTAGCGGAAAGGAAAGCTACAACTACAGCAGAAACAGCAAACCGGTGGCTGATCAAAACTCGGCACTACAGCTACTCCTACTGTACCGAAAAAATGCTCGTGCTCGAAACCCCAGAACACGGCAGCCGATAAACCACGGCTCTAAAGCTACTCCTACCAGCAACAGAAAGGAAATCCCGATCTCACAATCGGGAACCGGACCACTCCAACACCATGCCTACCGAGGAAGCGCTCACGGCAACCCTGCTACAAAAGCCTGCCCACACGGCATGACTAACCGGGACCGCACAGTCCCACACTGGCACGGCGAGGCCTCAGTAACCCCACCAAGCACCCCTGGCCATAACCTCGGGAAAGCACACTGGAATGGTCCAGATGCTACATCTCGTAGACGGAAAGCGAAACTCAGAAACAGGAGAGTCACGTCTCACGTGACAAGAGTGCCTGCCCACCAGAAGTAAAGCGGATGCGTCCACTGACAGCTTAGTCCGCGCCTCAAGTGTCTCACTACAGCGCCCCAGGCGGAGACAAGGACACCGTACAAGTAACCACAGAACATAGAATAAGGGTCTAGGTGGGGTCGTGCTCGTCAGCACGTGTCTATAGTCCCCGACCACATGTGCACACACTGACTGACTGCGCTACATCAGGCCCTCTAGCTGGTATTCCTCCAAGCCTGGACTCGAGCCGCCATAGTAGGAGAACCACGGCAACCAGCCGAAAGCCGTCACTCTCGGGTAAAGCCTCGCCACCACTCCCTGGTGGGACCATACGCGTGTCGGAAGGCTACGACAAGTGGGGAGTCACTGGTGTGACCACTCTCCAAGGAGAAACTCCGAGAAACACGCACGCACCCTGTGCGAAAGTCAAGAAGGACCAAGTGGCGACGAGCCACTGGACTCTAGACGGTCCTCTAGACTCACTAAACCCAACGGTCCTTGAGTCACAAGACTCGGGGTCAAGACGATCGTACGCAACAGCACAAGGCTGTCAATCTAGCCTAATCCCTAGGTCTAAAATCACGGTAGCACAAATATCGAGACAGCTCATGAGCCGTCGAGACCATCCCCTCAAAAAGAGAACTCAAGAGACATCCAGCCTCAGGCTGGGTGACTGGACTCATAGTCCAAGGCCACATACATGGCCCATGTGGAAAGCACCGAAGCACGATTACCAAGGCAGCGCACACGCTGCCACGCCGATTCCCTATCCCTGGGAAAAGTGGGAAACCTCCTGCCCCAGGCTGAAAGATTTGACTCGTAGTCGAAGGCCAAACACGTGGCCCACTCGGGAATCATCTTCTAGAGAACTCAGGACATGCGGGGGAGACCCCACCGCACTCACACCAGTCCACGGTGACTCGATCGAGCGTAACACAAAGCCCGGAACACACACACACAGGGTCACCGGACCCCTAAACGCACGGGCACGTTAATGGAGGTAAACAAGACCTCCGGACACCCAAAGACACGGTCACGGAACTCCACGGGGTGTCCGAGAAACACACGGCCCAAGGGGAGTACAATCACTCGACTCCCACGGACCCTAACCCGCCTGGCGAGTGGCCCACAGGAACGTGCCAGGCAAGAATGGCGCGTTCCTGAACGCGCTGCCCAGACCGAGTGCATTCCTCCTGGACGTGCTGCTAAGCCCAAGCGCGATCTCTCAGAACGTGCTGCCAGTGACTAGCGCATACAGCCTTAACGCGCTGGTCACCCCAGGCGTGATCAAACACTAACAACTGTCGCTATCAGATTCCCAAACGCGTCAACCCGTTGACACGGTGGGTAAGACGAGCGCGACCCTAGTCGCGCTCGGTCAGACCAGGGCGACCAGAACCACCCTACTGTTCATCTTCCCTGATGAACATGCTATATCAGGGCAACGCGACCTCCAAGAACGTGCCCACCTTGGCTAGCGCGTTCTCAGTCCGCGCCTGAGAACAGCGAAAACTGCGAAGGAAACCATTCCACTCCCCAATCACCCTCGGGTGATGGGGAAACAAAAGGGGAAACCTTCCCCAAGGCCCTAGGTATTCAACGATGCCCACAAACCACCGATTAACGTGTTAAAACGTAGATCGGGCTCACACCCCAAAAAACATGCATTTTGCCCAAAATGTAAAAAGAACCCCACTCGGCTCGCCACGGGCTACCAAATCCACGGGAAATGAAGCGCACGAGTTGAGGGTCCATCTCCCTACCTCCACCGAAGATTCGACGCGCCGTGGACGCCGATCCACGAAGAAAACGCCGCGGAACCCTTGCCGGTTCACGATCCCACGAACTACCTCCACCATCGCGATCCTCGTCTCGTGCCCGTCGCTCCGCGTCCCACAAGCCACGCCGCCCCGCCCTCGCCGCCTCGGTCGGCCGCCCGAAGTGAGAGGGGGAGAGAAGAGAACGTGAGAGAAGAGAGAGGGAGGGAAGAGAGAAATGAGAGATGGGGAGCGAGAGAAAAAGGAGGTTAATATATAGAAAATCTGGAAATTACCAAAATTATGAAAAAAATAGAAAAATATATCCCCGCGATCCTCGGAACACGCTGATTGCCGTGGTAACGTCCCAGCGTCGGAGAACACAACGGTTCACCCTGTACGGGGTTCCAAAGGTCCGATAGATGGAAAACACGCATAAAACCTAAAACGCAACTCGAGACCCACATAGGCGCTCCGAAAATTCCAGAAAAATATCGGCGTGCTCCTCACAACACCACGGACCCAAGGAAACTCACAGGCATACCACCAGTGGGTCAAACAATCCGGTAAAAATAGTCCGAAGCTCAATCGGACAGGATCCGCAACCCGCGAAAAGCGATCTGAAATCCACGGATCCAGATCCGAAAAACCCGGGGCATTACAGCCCTCCCCCTTAAAGGAATTTCATCCTCAAAATTCAGGACTAGCACCAAGACACAGGGGAAGAACACCTTAACCAACAGACAACGCTGTCAGAGCCCCAGCACGGAAACCTCGATTCTCACGAAAACATCGATCCTGAGGGACACAGTCAGACTAACACCACGAACGACACCTGATGGGGGCATCTCTCACCCTTCATATTTACCGGTTGTTCACCAGCATGGTTCCATTATGTCCGTCACATTTTTCTGATTCAGTTCATGTAATTTTCATATTTTCTTTGAGTCATAATTATGTAATTTTCATTTTATTTGAGTCATGTCCCTAGGTCTTCCATTTATTTTCCTAAGTTTGAGTGTCATTAGATTGTTTAGTGTGCTATTGGGCCCAATTCATTGGGTTTGGCCCATGAGCCCCCCTACCCCTTCGGTTATTTGTTATTAAGTCTTTTGTCAGGGTCTTATTGTAAAATGTGGGTTTCCTATATATAGGGCCCCATTTCCTTCATTTGAAGGGAATGAATCAATCAATGAAAAATTACCATTTTGTGAGTTCTATCTTTATTTTTATGGTGGAGTGAATCCATTAGTGTGGTGAGAAGCCTTAGGGAGAGAATCTCATCCATCCCTCTCTTAATCTCTCTTTTTAACTCCACTTTCTCTCTCCTCCTCCACACCCAATTTCAAAAAAATTTTCTCTCTCCTCCCTTCCCAACCACCACTCTCCCACCTACCCCCATTAAAGGCCACTCCCCTTCCCCACACATCCCATTACTCCACCCCCTAGTCCCAAGGGAGCATCCCCAATCACTAAGCCACCCTCCAACCACCTCATCCCTTTCCCAAGCACCCTTCCCTCTCCCCCATGCAACCCTCCACTTCCCTAGGCCATTTGAATTCAAAAATCCCCTTCCCTCCACAGCCCTAGGGCGCCCAAGACCCCTCCCCTTTGGTTAGGGGCGGCCCCCTCTCATCCTCTCCATCTTCCCTTGTTCCCCTCCATCACCCCCACCTTCTACCATCTAGAGTAAGAGGACCTGCAGAAGACCTGAAGCTTGCAGCAGCGACCCTGACCTCCTCCGGATGTTCCTGGAAGCCCAAGAGTAGTCCATAGAAGCGGCTGCCTGTCCTCTTCACAACGGCGATGGTCTCGTCCCCTTCCGAGCTCCGAGCTGACCGGGAGATCCGTTCTCCCACAACTGCGCAGAGCTGCCCCTGCTAAGTACCAGAACCGGATTAGAAGCTCTGCCACGACGAATCTCGGAGGAATCAGCCCACAAGCTCTTCTACAAAGTTCTTCTTCTTTCTGTGTACTTTCAGAATCAAGAAGCGGAATTCCGTTCGGCATCATGTGGCAGGAGTTATCATTTTTCTCTCTCAGCTCCATCATCCTGCTACCCACAGTCTGCATCGACCAGTCATTAGTGTTCAGAGCTCCCTGGTCTTCTCCGGCATCGTCTGGCATCCCCGTTAGTTTTTCTGCGAAGAGTACTTGTCCATGATTCCAAAGACTCTGATAGTTCTCGATTCCGAGTTCGGGAGCTGTCGGGGCATCCTCTGCAACCAGCTGTTGGAAACTAGGAGCTAGCTCTGCAAAGATCCTGATCTGGAGAGAAAGCTTCACCACGGCAAACCCCCGAGGAATCAGGCCACGAGCTCTTCTACAAAGTTCTTCTTCTTCCTGTCTAATTTCAGAATCAAGAAGCGGAACTCTGTTCGGCATCCCGTGGAAGGAGTTATCCTTTTTCTCCCTCAGTTACACGGTCCTGCTGCCCACAGTCTGCATCGATCAGTCGCCATTGTTCTGCATCCCTGATCTTCTCCGACATCGGTTTGCTTCCCCGTCAGTTTTGCTGCACAGAAGACTCATCCACAGTTCCATCGATTCTGATGGTGCTTGATTCCAAGTCCGGGAGCTGTCGGGGCACCCTCTGTAACCTACTGCTAGAAATCAAAAGCTGCCAGTCCGAGGGTCTGCCTCCCTGTTCGGGCCTCCATCCAGATCAGCCTCGACACCAGAAGAATTCAGAAAAAATTGGACGACTTACCTGGCCTCCTACGAAGCTTTTTCATGTGGTTTCGTCCCCAACAAAATTCGGTAGCAGTCGCAGCAGTCGGTTCTCCACTCGGCTGTCAGCACCCACAGAACGCGGGCAGAATCGGCAATCTCCATCTTCGGTGTTCCTTGCTCATTTTCCCCTCCCCGCTTGGCCGGCTGAAGGCCCCTCCCTGCGTGGAGGTAATTTTGTTTGTAATATCCATTAACCCCCACCCCAAGATCCCCCTCCTGCGAGAGGTGTAGTGTTATAACTTCTCTTGGGCAGGTCAAGCTTCCCCGGCGCGGCGTGTGGGGAACACACGCTTCCCCGCTCGCCCACGTCTCCGACTCGGGGCCGGTGTCCTCACACCGGTCAGGTATATGCTGAACCCTCCCTAGATATTTGTGTTTTCTTAGTATCATTTCTAAGTTCAGTCGGCGAGGAAGAGAGTGCCCGGTCCCGTGATTCCTGATCACGAGTGGCCACCGCGGTTTGAGTGAGGAGAGATCCCCGTACCCTCAAGGCACGGCGTCCGCCCCACTGATGTGGGTGCTCCAATCCAAGGGAGGGGAACTCATTGGCCAAGTCATCACCCTAAGGAGCGTGATTTAGGCTCTCGAATCCACCCTACCATCACTTAGTCACCACGGGGAAAGGGTTGTGCTGCGATATTGGTCCGCCAACATCGAGTCCGCTAATTTGTAAGTGGGCTTGCAAGTCTAGGTCCGAGGTTCATTTGGTTGATACCATTGCACCCTTAGGTCGTGTCACATCAACACCTCGCTCCACATGCCGCACACACCGGCCATTAGAGCAGGCACAACACACAAGCACATGTCTGGTATCACCTCAGACAACGTGAGAACCAATCATGGCAGTGCTGCCACCATCTCGCTCACCGAGGAGACACAGTCCTCGTCACGAGAAACAGCTACCGATCCATCCTATGGTCGGCGGACAAAACACACATCAGCTTCACAGCCAGCTGACAGGTTGCACACCTTTCTCGAGGGAACAACCAATACAAAGCCTCCACCTGCTCACACCTGGCAAGCCAAATCCGGACATATCATTGTGCCAACTCTGCCAAAAGACAAACTTCGACAAAGCCCAGATCCCATCCGGAAAGGCACATCACAAAAACGACCACCAAAGCCCTCACCGATACACGGCTCTCACCGTTCACGATGCACAACCACCAGCATCTTCTATCTGTGAAAGACCACACGCTGGTCGACACCTGATCGTCAATGGGAAACCTTCTACCGGCCAAACAGGCACGATTCAACTCACGATAGACCATCCACTGACTCACACACAAATAATTACCACATCTCGAGCTGCACTCTTCTCGGACTCTACATCCGAACTCAAGCATCGTGCCAACTCAACCCTCTCAGGGGGAGCACGATGAAACCAAAGACAAGACTCAGGAGTCTTCAATCATCACCTCACTCGACTTAGACTTACGGGGAAATCCTCCCATGATAGTCACCAGGCCAAGGATAACTATTGCGACACCAATGTCCCATCAAGGACCACCATTCCGACGCCAATCTTATCCAAAGGCCTCAGCCCATAGGCGTCACTCTTCCGTATTGTCTCATCGAAACCTTCGTCTCAATTAATCCAAGTGGACACCTGCCAACCCTGATTCCGCCCTCATTACAGAGCCACGGGACACCACAAGAAAAATTCATGGCACACGTCTCTAAGGGAGGACAGTGCCATCCAAAATTTACGGCAACCTCAGGAAATCCGCCCGTAGCAACCAACGCTACGATCCTGAACCTGTGGGTTATGGGCCCACCAGGCTTCCGCTGCGCACTCTGATCCACACGCACAGCCAACACGGCAAATAGGGTCTGGTCATCTCGACAATCCGCAACTCGGCTGGTCAACCTCATAAAACAGGGTGAGGAAAGCTCCCTTACCTCGAACCCCAAGCACAGATTCACTCCCAAATCTTGCAATTCTTTGCAACCCTACAAGCTCCGATCCGCCACGCATCAGAAAGTTCCAACACCAGTCAAGAATTCAAACACGGTCCAACCAGCACTCGTCCTTCCGGAACAGCGCCAGCACCCTTACACACTAGGGAAATGGGCACAACTCTCACAGGCAACCACCTTGCCACAAACACAGGACACGTCTCGCACGGACTTCATGGCACACGAGGCCAACCAGTCCAAGCACATAATGCAAGACGACGAACCTTAGCCAAACATAATCTCTCCAACCCACGGAAAAGCCAACACTCCTCCGACCAATCGAAGAAACTCCACGCTCGACCTGACCTCAAACCTTGCACACACTAGGAACAACACCTTCCAGTATCGAGAAAACCATTGCTTCCATCAGGTCCGCGCCTCCGACACACTCTGCGAGTGTCACGTCGGACCATAATCATAACATCTCTCGATGCACCACCACTGCAATTCCTCGAACTGCAACACACCATGCCAAGAGCCGCAACACGAGCCATAATCAATAATCGTCAATGCTCATCCTCGAGTCTCGAAACCACCGCGGAACCTTTACATCTCAACCCAAATCCAAGGCGAACACAACCCATTCACACACAAGATGTAATATCTCGGACCTTTCAGATCCTTCTTCATGGGTCTCAGATTTACTTTCTCGGAGTGTCCAGCTCCGTTGTGTCCAAAATTTTGTTTCGGACATCTTTCGTGTTCGGATCGGCGCGATCCGGAGTTGTTTCGGAGGCCCGGAGTGCGTCCGCGACTTTTCCACGCGTGTTTTCTGAATTTCAGTGTGTGTTTTGGTAATTCCTTCGAAACCTCGTTGCGGGTGAACCGGGTCGTTCACCTAGGTGAGAGTGGTACCGTTGCGATCGGTGCGTTCCGAGGATCGCGAAAATGTAATTTTTAATTTTTCGGTATTTTCTGGAATTTCCAGATTTTTCGAGGGTTGCGAGGTTTCCGGGGGCCGAGGATTTCTTTCGTGACATGTACCATCTTATGTCGCAGCAGCTCGGCGGAGAGGCTGGTGAGGGCTCGTCGACTAGGGGTGGGCCAGGCTGAGCAGTGAGGGATTTCATGCAGTTTCATCTCCCTTACTATGGCGGTCAGCCAGACCCTGATGCGGCTGGTGATTGGCTCGACGAGATGGAGCTGGTGTTCAGTTTCGCGCGGTGTGCTGCAGAGGACAGAGTGATGTTGACCTACAACCAGTTGCAGGGTACGGCTCGAGCATGGTGGTCTTCCGAGTGGAAGACGTCTTTTCAGTCACGTCCTCTTGAGCAGATTGCGTAGAGTGACTTTGTCAGTGCTTTTGAGCGTACGTACTATCCAGAGCATATTGCTACGCAGCGGATGCGTGAGTTCTTGGAACTGGTTCAGGGTGACATGTTCGTGTTGCAGTACAGGGCCCGATTTGTTGAGCTAGGTCGGTATGCACCTCATATCATGGAGCATGAGAGGGTGAAGAGCGCACAGTTCGTTCAGGGCTTGAGGCTGGAGCTGAGGCACCATTTGATCGTGAATGCTGCCACCGATTTGGAGACAGCGTCTCGCGTTGCGGCTTCTCTGGAGATGGATATGCAGAGGACTCGAGGACCGATTAGCCAGAGACAGTCTTTGTCAGGTCGCAGCCAGCAGTCAGCTACCCAGCAGCAGGGTTCCTTCCAGCATGCGTCGGGTAGTTCAGGAGCACCGGCACCGACAGCGTCAGTGACAGGATCTGCGTCTTTTGGCGCAAAGGTCAAGAAGTTCTTTCGGAAGAGTTTCCGGAAGAAGAAGCCTAAGGGTCAGGGGCAGGCATCATTGGGCAGTGTACAATAGCCGGCACCTTTGCAGCGGCAGGGGTCAGTGGGTGGATCACGAGGGCCATGTCCACGGTGTAGAGAGTACCATCCAGGCAGGCAGTGCACGGCGCCGGTTATCTATTTTCGGTGTGACCAGCCAAGGCACATGGCGCGTGACTGTCCTCAGAGGTAGAAGCAGTAGTAGGTTCCCCAGCAGGAGAGGCCACAGCAGCAGCAGCAGCAGCAGCAGCAGGGACAGTATCCGCCGCTACCCAGGTCAGCTAGTGTGGGAGGTAGGCAGAGAGCTCGAGGCCAGATTACACACATGACCAGGGTAGAGGCAGTGGCGTCGCAGCTCGTGGAAGGAACCATTCAGATTTTGGGTTGTGCGGCTTTGGTTTTGTTTGATTCTGGCGCGTCTCATTCGTTCATTTCGGAGGATTTCGCGCTGACCATCGAGGAGCCGGTGACCCAGTTGTCCTGCGATTTGGTAGTGGAGTTACCTTCGGGTGATTTTATGATCACTCTATATTGTTTCGATGAGGTTCCCGTGTGGGTGGAAGGGCGGAGTGTGCCGGCTAGGCTCTATGCGTTGTCGCTTCAGGACTTTGATGTGATTTTGGGTATGGATTGGCTCGAAACACATCATGCGTTGGTGGATTGTGGCTCGAAGAGAGTTTATTTTTGGTGACTTCGTGGACCCACCTTCTATTTCCAAGGCCTGAGGTCTTCCTCTTCCCGCTTCCTTATTTCTGCGATTCGAGCTTGCCGTTTGCTTGATGCGGTTGTCAGGGTTTTCTCGCTTCTGTGGTCTTGGTAGACCAGCCGTGTCCGGATGTCGAGGACATTCCGGTGGTGTGCGAGTTTCCTGATGTGTTTCTGGAGGACTTACCTGGATTGCCTCCCTAGCGGGAGATCGATTTTGTTATCGAGGTTGTGCCGGGTACGGGACCTTTGGCAAAGGCTCCCTACCGTATGGCCACCGCTGAGTTGAGGGAGTTACGGGCGCAGTTGCAAGAGTTGCTGGCCAAGGGGTATATTCGTCCTAGCTTTTCCCCTTGGGGTGCGCCGGTGTTGTTCGTGAAGAAGAAGGACGGTAGCTTGCGCTTGTGCATTGACTACCGGCAGCTGAATGAGGTGACCATCAAGAACAAGTATCCGTTGTCACGGATTGATGATTTATTCGACCAGCTTCAGTCTGCTCGAGTGTTCTCGCGGATTGATTTGTGGTCCGGTTACTATAAGCTGAGGATTCGCGAGTCCGATGTGGAGAAGACTGCGTTCAGTTCAAGGTACGGGCATTATGAGTTTATAGTGATGCCGTTTGGGCTTACCAATGCCCCCGCAGCCTTCATGGACTTGATGCAGAGGGTGTTTCGTCCGTATTTGGACCAGTTCGTGGTCGTGTATGTGGACAACATCCTTGTTTATTCGCGGTCTGCCGAGGAGCACGCGTACCATTTGGGTGTGGTGCTGTAGACGTTGCGCGATCACCAGTTGTATGCGAAGCTCAGTAAGTGTGAGTTCTGGCTTCGTGAGGTGCACTTTTTAGGGCACGTGATTTCTGGTGATGGTATTTCCGTGGACCCCGCCAAAGTCGAGGCAGTGATGCAGTGGTCGAGGCCGAGATCTGTGACCGAGATCCGGAGTATCTTGGGGCTTGCGGGTTATTATCGTCGGTTTATCCAGGATTTTTCTCGCATTGCGACCCCGATGACCAGACTTACGCGAAAGGATGTGCCTTTTATCTGGACTGATGAGTGTGAGTAGAGCTTCAGGGAACTAAAGAGATTGCTCACCTCAGCTCCGATGTTGGTCTTACCTTCTGGATCGGGAGGTTTTGTGGTGTGTACAGATGCTTCCGGCGTCGGTTTGGGTGCTGTATTGATGCAGCATGGTAGAGTGGTAGCTTATGCATCTCGGCAGCTGAAGCCCCATGAAGAGAACTACCCTACCTATGACCTTGAGTTGGCGGCTGTGATCTTCACATTGAAGATCTGGAGACATTATCTGTACGGTGAGAAGTTCGAGGTGTTCACTGACCATCAGAGTTTGAGGTATGTGTTCACGCAGAGGGACCTTAACCTCAGGCAGAGATGCTAGATGGAGTTTATGAAGGATTATGACTTCACCTTGTCTTATCAGCTGGGCAGGATGAATGTCATCGCCGATGCTTTAAGTCGGAAGGTCGCGGTCAGTGCCTTGATGTTGAGGAAGTGGAGGCTCTGGGAACAAGTGCCCGAAGTTTCATTCAGGCTCAAGATTCCTCAAGAGCCAGGGTTAGCAGTGCTTGCGAGTCTGACTGTCACTCCCGTGATCCGCCGTCAGGTGACAGAGGCTCAGCATGCGGACCCTGAGTTGCCCCGGATTCTGGCTATAGCTGATGTGGAACTCGGCGAGGACGGTGCTGCGAGGTTTCGTGGTAGGCTGTACTTCCCAGTCGAGGAGCAGGTTCGTCGTGCGGTGTTGCGTGAGGCTCATGGGAGCAGGTACACCATACACCCGGGTGCGATAAAGATGTATCATAACTTGCGGAGACAGTTTTAGTGGCCTGGCATGAAGAGAGATGTGACGGAATTTATGGCCAGGTGCCTGATCTGTCAGCAGGTGAAGGCGGAACATCAGCGACCGGGAGGTACTCTTCAGCCCTTGGATGTTTCCGCGTGGAAGTGGGACCACGTGACCATGGATTTTGTGGTGGGTTTGCCGAGGACTCCGAGTGGACAGGATAGTATTTGGTTGCTGGTGGATCGGCTGACTCGGTTGCTACCTGTCAAGGTTCGCTGGAGCGTGTCCAAGTTGGCTCGTCTTTATGTGGAGCGGACCGTTCCGTTGCATGGGATTCCCATTTCCATCATGTCGGATCGGGATCCACGTTTCACATCTGGATTCTGGAGGAGTTTCCAGCGTGCCCTTGGCACGGAGTTGGCATTTAGCTCGGCGTATCATCCTCAATCAGATGGCCAGTCAGAGAGAACCATCCAGACTTTGGATGACATGCTGAGATCCTACTGCCTGGAGTGGCAGAGGAGTTGGATTCACCACCTGCCATTGGTGGAGTTTGCCTACAACAACAGCTTTCATTCGAGCATTGGTATGGCTCCTTATGAGGCGTTGTATGGGCATCCTTGTCGGACTTCACTCGATTGGTTTGAGGTTGGTGAGCGTGTTTTAACGGGTCCGTGATGGGAATCGACTCCGAGCATGTATATTTTATTTTGCATTTATGTCCTTTAATTTATTTTTATATCCATGGGAAAGTATATGCGCAATTGTAAGGCTTTGTAAGCCAATGCGTCATTCCCGTAGATTGTGTGGGTTTCTATGTAATTTGCCAGTAGGACCAGCAAGGGGGCCCCCAGCCCTTTCCCATTGGTCCATGTCACCCATGTGGGGCTGGTCAACCATCCTAGGTGGCCATCTAGAAGGGCTGAATGTCAATATGCCACATAGGAGACAAACGGATTACAAAGTCCAAGGTAGGTTACCTACCTTCACCTACCAAGTCCCCTTGGTCAAGGGGGCGCCCCTCTCCCCTTAATATTTTATTTTTTTATGTGTGTTGGTCACACTTAATCTAAACCATCCCATCTCCATCCCTAGATCCAATGGTGGAGATTGGATTTGATGTGTAGCATATATACACTTGTATTTTCCCATTTAGAACATTTAATGAATGATAGAAAATTGTTGGAAGCTTGAAGCTTGGTGTGCCCCCTTCCTTCTCTCCCTATGGTTTCATCTTCTCCAACCCCAATTCTAGAGTGGATCCCTTCTATCTCCTCCCTTCTATCTCCGGTAATCATCGGTGCCGCCGCCGCCGCCGTTCGTGTCGCCATCGAGCCGCCGCGAAGTCATCTTCGGTATTCTGTCCATCCAGGATAGAAGCATCTTCCCCGAATTTCTGCTCCCACCTCCCACCTCCTCTGGAGCTGAAATTTTCAGGAGTGGTTCCCCTCTCGAACCCCTATCTTCACAAAACAATTCAAGTCAAAATTCCTTCATCTGGTATTTTTCAATTTTCGTTCCCCTTCTATTTCCAGATCTGCCAAGTTTCTGTCTACAGTGACAGCAACCCTGAGTTTTCCCTATCCGAACCACTTTTTGATTTTTTCAGGAGCTCCCAATTTTATTGGAAGTTCTGTCCACCTTCCTCTATCACCACGAAGTTTCTTGATTTTTGGTTTGCCCTCTAAATATTTTCTAAAATTCGTCCAGGTTCCCAAATCTGTTCTGTCAGCTTCAGTCCAGATCCGACCCACCGCCAGTATAAAATTTCTAGAAAATTCAATTCTCCATAAAACCTTTCACAAAAAATATCCTCGGTTTTCTCTCTTGAATATCTACAACTTTGCTGAAGAACTCAACTTCAGAGTCGGAGGTCTACCTATCAGTCAACGCCAACTCTCAGGAAAGCTCCCTACTGATCTGAGATTTCGGCCACTGTACAACAGCAGCTTGGAAATTCGGTCAAGGTCATATCTGGAGCACTCCATTTTTTCTATCTAGTCCTATATCGAAGTATTTTGAGTTAGCTTTCCAACGACGCCAGTTTCGTGTCGATCCGACATCAGGGCTGATCGCAGCGTCCGTTCTCGCCGGAGCGCGCGCCTAAAAATAGAACCGGCAGATCCGTGGCCGGTTATTCCGACCGGTGCCGAACGGAGCCGCCCGGCCTCCAGTCGACGTTCCAGTGTGCTGCCATCCCAGGGAGTGCTTCCCCAAGCATCCCCACTATAGTGGTGCCACCGAGTCCCACATGACCCCTCCAAACAGTACGTGGGCCCCATAGTCACGAGTACATGTGCTGCCGAAGCTACGCGAGAAGCTGCCCGTCAACCCGAAATCGGTCCTCCCGGACCCACTTGTGTAGCCCTTTACCTCCCTGCGTGGAGTGGGCAGTGATTCATTGCTGTAACAATCGTGTATTATTATTCTGGGAGTACGAGTTTCGGCCGGGTCCGTCTTCCCCACGCCGAGCGCGTGGAGGTATCGTATTCGCTCCTACACTTGGTATTTTGCTTTATTTCATATATGCTTTATATGCCGCTGCTAGAGAGCATGTTTTAGGATCTAGCTCGCTATATTTTTCATATCACCGCTGCTGCGAGAGAGAGCGTGACCGTCCCGTGACCCGATCCGGGCACAAGAGAGAGCCGACCACTGCCAGTTTCTCAACCGCGCACGTCCGACGCTTCCCTCGTTAAGGGACAATCACGAGCTCGTATAGAGTCCAAGGATCGCATTCCTAGTTCGAGTCGTGTCCGTGGTACGTCCTGCATCAGACCGAAGTTGGTGCAGCAGTGTGCGGATGTTGTGCGCTCGGTTCGTCACAACATGTTGGCGGCCTAGAGTCGGCAGAAGAGCTATGCTGATCGGAGGCGGCAACCCCTCGCGTTCGCCGTTGGCGATCGTGTCTTCTTGAGAGTTTCTCCAATGAAAGGGGTGATGCGTTTCGGACGGCGTGGGAAGCTGAGTCCCCGCTATGTTGGTCCGTTTCTCGTTGTGAAGCGCATCGGTGAGGTGGCTTATCAGGTGCAGTTACCCCCTGAGTTGGCGTCTGTGCATGACGTGTTTCACGTCTTGATGTTGCGAAAGTATATGCCCGATGACTCTCATGTGATTGAGGATTAGGTGTGGCCCGAGGTGACTCTAGATCTTTCTCTCCCAGAGTTTCCGATCCGCATTGAGGATAGGCGAGAGCAGCGCCTAGGGAGTAAGGTCATCCCCTTGGTGAAGGTGGTGTGGCAGCGGCACTCTGGTGGTGAGGCTTCTTGGGAGCATGAGAACGAGATGCGTCAGCAGTTCCCTTACTTGTTTGAGTGAGTCTTCCTCTTCCTTCCCTTTGGGATGTTCTTAATTTCGAGGACAAAATTCCTTTAAGGGGGGAGGGCTGTAATATCTCGGACCTTTCGGATCCCTCTTGGTGGGTCTCGGATCTGGTTTCTAGGAGTGTCCGGCTCCGTTGTGTCCGAAATTCCGTTTCGGGCATCTTTCGTGTTCGGATCGGCGCGATCCGGAGTTGTTTTGGAGGCCCGGAAGCGTTCCGTGACTTTTCCGCGTGTGTTTTCCGATTTCCGGTGTGTGTTTCGGTAATTCCTTCGGAACCTCGTTGCGGGTGAACCGGGTCGTTCACCTGGGCACGAGTGGTACCGTTGCGATCGGTGCGTTCTGAGGATCCCGAAAATATAATTTTTAATTTTTTGGTATTTTTTGAATTTTCAGATTTTCCTATAAATACCCCCATATTTTCTCTCTCCCCCCCCCCACCTTCTCTTTCCTCTTCTTCTTCCTCCTTCGTTTCTCCCCACTGCGGCCCCCTCTCTCCCTCTCTTCCTCCCGTTCGAGCGCGGCGAGCTCCCTTCCGGCTGCAGACGGCGGCGGGGCGACGACGTGGGTGGTGGCGAGGTGATCTCGTGGGCGTGCGGTGAGCGTGGGAAGCGTGAAGAGGCGAGGTTTTCTAAAGCGTTCTTCGCGGTTCATGGACGATCCGGCGGAGCATTTGCTCCATTGAGGTAGGGTGACGTTCCCTAGCTTCTTGCCGTTCTTTTCTATGGTTTATAGGCCGTGGGGAGGCCGAGAGGGACTTGATTGAGCGGGTTTGGGGTTTTCCATGATTTGGGGAGAGCTCACCCGATCTATGGTTTTAGCCCGCGATTTCATGTTTTGATGGCCTAGTATCATGCTAGGGGCCCCCAGGGGTCTTCCCCTTTGATTTCCCCCTCTCCGGTGGAGGTATGGGGGCGTGGTTGGGTTTTTGTGTTTTTCCCGCCATTTTACCCTCGGGAGGGTGTGGCGGTCCTTCCAGGGACCGTCACACCTTGTAACGCACCCTAGGGGGAGCGTTACAGCCCCTTTGTGTTGCCAACTGGGGTCTGGGATTGTGACGGTCCCACGATAGACCGCCACAGGCGTGTGACGCGCTTGGGTTGGGCCGTCAGAGGCTTCCGACCGTTGGCATGTGACCGTTGTTTTTGACCGTTGGGGGTCAAGGCATGTGACGCACCAGGCCTGGCGCGTCACATCCTTGTGACGGCCCAGGGTGGGTGCGTCAGAGCATTTTTGAGCGTTTGAACCCCCAGGCGGTATGACGCTCCAGGTGTAGACCGCTACACCCTGTGACGCGCCTGCGTAGGGGCGTCACAGCCTGTAACGCACCAGGGCAGGTGCGTTACACCCTGTTTTACACTGGGAGTGTGACAGCCTTTGGTTAGACCGTCAGGGTGCTGTGACGGGCCAGCCTAGACCGGCAGGCTTCCTGTGACGGTCTTGCCTAGACCGTCAGGTGCCTGTGACGCGTCTGGGGTAGACCGTCAGGCTTGGACTACCCCGAGCGGTTCGCAGTCCTGTTTTCTTGACCGACCGTGGTCTCCGTGCGACAGTGCCGGTACGTGGGGCGGTCCCCGTACGTCGTCGGATACGGACGTGATTTTCTGTTGACTTGAGAGTCTACTCCTTCAGTGACCCTCCACTAGTCGTAGCCTACTTACACGCGTGTGGTCCCACCAGAGAGTGGTGGAGAGGCTACCCTTAGAGACGGTTTGTGGACTGGTTTCCGTCGGGCCCCTCGTCGTTAGCCAGAGTCTGGCTACAGGGGAAAACCGGTCAGACGGCCAGACCTAGGATGCATGGTCTGTGTGTGCACACGTGGTTAGGGGTGGTTGGACCTACGCTGACGAGCGTGACCCCAACTAGTCACTCGTTGTGGTTCTTGTTCGGTGGTCGTACCTCTGGTAGGCGCTACCACGTCAGGCAGTTCACCTGTGGTGCGGTGTAAGTTGTCAGGGGACGCTACCGACTGTGCTTCTAGTGAGAGGTACTCCTATCGAGTCGGGAGTGTTAGGCTGTCAGTCGTTGCGACTTCGACCTTCGAGTTTCTATCGTGTTGACAGTTGTGTCCCGGTTGCTTCGCCGCAGCGCCTGTGTCGGTTTTCATGTCGTGAGACCGGGGTTTTGTAAATGGTAGGGCTTCCTTTTCGAGGTACTCGTTTACTACTAGCGTAGCGGTTTCTCTGTTTGCGAGGTAGGGTTCGAGTAATCCCTACTGAGTCTTGTTCCGAGACTCATTCCCTGCGAGTTTTCTCCGTGTTTCAGGCGAGGCGAGGCTTCAGGGGTGTTCGTCTGAGGATCATCACGGTTCGGGTGCCCAGCGTTAGTGCCAGAGGTCAGAGCTGGGGTATGCCCCGTGTAGCTGTACTTTCTTTCTTTCTTGTCTCTGTACTAGTTGTGGACTACTGTTGTTATTTGATTGTTATCTTGTGGACCATGTAAAATGTTAATTCATTTCCTGATTAATTATATAGCTATTTAATTTCTGTAATTACTTGTGATACTTGTGTAGTTTCCACACCATCCTTCTAACCCTTCCGAGTCTTCGGACTCGTGGGTGGCAGTGCGAGTCTCGGATTATCGGGCCTTCCCGGTAATCGGATTCTCGGGTCGTTACACATAAGACTCAGGGTCAAGACCGTCGTACGCAACAGCACAAGGCTGTCAATCTAGCCTAATCCCTAGGTCTAAAACCACGGTAGCATGAATATCGAGACAGCTCACGAGCCGCCGAGACCATCCCCTCAAAAAGGGAACTCAAGAGACATCCAGCCTCAGGCTGGGTGACTGGACTCACAGTCCAAGGCCACATACATGGCCTATGCAGAAAGCACCAAAGCATGATTCCCAAGGCAGCGCACACACCGCCACCCCGATTCCCCATCCCTGGGAAAAGCGGGAAACCTCCAGCCCCATGCTGAAAGACTGGACTCACAGTCCAAGGCCAAACATGTGGCGCACTCGGGAATCATCTTCCAGAGAACTCAGGACATGCGGGGGAGACCCCACCGCACTCACACCAGTCCACGGTGACTCGATCGAGTGTAACACAAAGCCCTGAACACACACACACAGGGTCACCGGACCCCTGAACGCACGGGCATGCTAATTGAGGTAAACAAGACCTCCGGACACCCAAAGACACGGTCACGAAACTCCACGGGGTGTCTGAGACACACACGGCCCAAGGGGAGTATAATCACTCGACTCCCACGGACCCTAACCTGCCTGGCAGGCGGCCCACAGGAACGCGCTAGCCAAGAATGGCGCGTTCCTTAACACGCTGCCCAGACCGAGCTCGTTTGTAATGCCCTGGATCCTTATTGGATCTTTCTTAGGTCTTTCAGATCTGTTTCGGTGAGTTTCGGTTCGCTCTTGTGGCTTCCGAGTTGAGTTTTATGATCCGTGTGGGTTTTTCTCTCGTACTAGTTACGGAACCCTACGGTGAGTTTGTTTGTTAGTTCATCAACTCGATGATGCTACAGCGACGATGTACCCTCGAGCCGGTCGTTTCGACTATTTTTGCATATTTTTCTGAGACATGGCCAAAAATCAGATTTTTCAGAAATTAGGAAAATTCCTAATTTCTTTTCCTTCCTCTCTCCTCCCTTCTCATTTCGACGCCGCCCTCTCTCTCTCCCATTTTCTCTCCTCTCGAGCTTCCTTGGCTCCGGCTGCAGACGGAGGACCTAGGGGCGCGTGCTGGAGATGCTGTGGAGCTGGCTGGGTGCGCGACGGGGCGAGGATGGAATGGTTTTGGTGCGATCCCGAACGGTGGATTCAAAGCCGGCGTTTAAGCTCGCGGCATGGTTTTCGACGCGGTTTAGTCCCTTCGGGGCACGGTCTCTTCGGTGGAGGTAGGGAGATGGATCACCTACCTGTTCTGCATGTTTTTCCTGTTTCTGTGCGTAGTTTGGTGCTCGATCAGGGGAGATCGGGCCAATTTAGTGAAAATCGTCATTTTCAGAGTTTTCAGGGTTCGCCAGAAAACGGCAACCATTCGCGGCATAGTTAGTGTCAAAATGACTGCTGGGATGTCTGGATCTAATTCATGTCAGTTTCATGTCGATCGGTTGTCATTCAAGGCCGGTAGGAGTCCGGAGACCTCGGTGACTCGTTTAGGGTCGATTTGTCCAATTCGCCCTGATCTTACGTTTTAGCGCGTGCATGTGGGCTTTTTAGCCTCCCGACGTTATTTTTCATCGTGTAGTTTTGTTTCCCCTGCGCTTCGGCATGAATGGGGCGTGGAACGGGCCGATTTGGCGTTTCCACCTTTTCCCCGCCGTGGCCGGTGTAGCGGTCGACCCAGAGACCGTCACAGTCTCTGACGGCCCTTCGATAGACCGCCACAGCGTTTGAACGTTTTAAGCTTTTAGTGGCTGTGAGAGTGTGACGGCCCAGTGCTGGTGCGTCACAGCTCTCTGATGCGTCCAGGTTGGTGCGTCACAGCCATTTTGTCTTCTTGAGATTTGGGTCAGTCGGTTGCCTTGACGGCCTTGTCCTAGACCGCCAGAGGCCTGTGACGCGTCCTCCTTAGGCCGTCACAGCTTGTTTGACCGGATTTGACCATTTGAGTCGGTTCCTCTAACGGCCCTTCCCTGGTGCGTCAGAGCCTTGTAACGCGCCTGCACTAGGCCGTTACGTTCTGTTTGTCCGTTTAAGTCGGTTCGTGTAGCGGTCTCACCCTCATGCGTCACAGTGTTGTAACGCGTCCATGCTGTTCGTCTGAGTCTTTTTAAGCTCAGGTCTGTTGGCCCTGACGGCCCTAGATGGGTGCGTCAGAGCTGTGTAACGCGCCTAGGTTAGGCCGTTACATGTCTCGTGCATTTTAGGTGTTGATTAAGGCGGTGTCTGTGACGGCTCATCCCTCGACCGTCACATTACTGTAGCACGTCTTCATTAGACCGTCACTGTTGTTTCTCTGGAAGTGTAACGGCCTAGCGCTAGACCGCCACATACATGTAATGGTCTAAGGGTGGTGCGTTACAGTCCTAGAGCTCCGATTTTCATCGTTTTGATCTCCGATTATCTTGGCTTGTCCTAGCGGTCTGCCTGCTTTCCCGTGGATGTCTCCTGACATCCTATGAGGGCTAAGACTACGTTATAAGGTGGCCAGGAGTTTTCTTGCTTGTGGTATGATTCCCTTTCCTATTGTTGAATCTCTTTGCCTCTGGTTGCGTGGCGATTCCTCCTTGACTGCTTGGTTTACCTAGCGGTCGTGTGATGGATAGTCTATGCCCAGAGAGTGGTTTACCGGTGGTTTGATTTCCGGTATCTTGGCTTGACCTTGGTTCGCCCATTGTCACGTGGACGTCACCCGATGTCCTATGAGGGATGTAACCTTGTTTCGAGGTGGCCAAGAGGGTTTGTGCTTGAGTGTCCTTGTCTAGTTCCGGTCAAACCGGGGTGACCTAGTGGTTGACGGGTGACCTTGTGTGTGTGTCTCGGTGGTTCTTTCCACTCCAAGATATGGGCTCTAGATGCCTCGAGGTATCGCCTTACCTCAGTTTGCGTGTCCAGACGTGTCGAGGGTCCTCGGTGTTCCCTTTGGTCTCCGTGAGTCATTTTTTTACGGAGCGTTGTTTCCATTGGCTTAGGATTAGACCGATTGGCGGCTTGTTCCGCTATCTGTGACGATCTTACCTTTGAGTCATCCGACTCAAGGATCGTTACGTGGTAAGTCTAGTTGCCTAGTCCTGAGTCTATCGGCAGTGGTCGTACTGCCAGTTGGTGCTCTGTAGTGCGTACGACAGTGCGTGCCCGCCTGTCTGTACTCTAGCACTTGTGTTTCTGAGGCTTGTGTCGTCTGAGCCTCCGCTTGTTGTTGCATGTCGATGTACGCGATCCAGTGTGTTGACCCACCTCGGAGTGGTTAAAAGGGTAGTTCCCGAGATATGGTTTGTAAGCTAGTTCCGTGGGCTCCCAGCCAACGGTAGTGTCCTACCGAGGGAGAAAACTAGCTGGAGTACATGACTTAGGCTAGAGCCAGTGTGTGCACACGTGGTCAGGGACTGAGGACTTACGTCAACGGGCGTGACCCTAACTATTTACTTGATATTGTTCCTGTTTGGTTCAGTGCGTGTGTCTGCGACTCTGCCGTGGCTTCAGCGGTACCGTAGGCAAGACACTCGTAGCGCAGTGTAAGACGTCAGTGGACGCATCTGGCTGTTCTTCCTGTGAGGAGGTGTTTCCGTCACGTGAGACGTGACTCTTCGTGTCTTTCTGTGCGTTGTGACCTTACTGGGTTAGCCCTCTCGTGGCTCCACCCGACGTCAGTGTTGTGTTGTGTGCACGATGTTCTAGTCGTGTGTGTCTGTCTGTCGTTTGTCTAGGTCTTTCCTAGACTTTTTGTCTGTCCTTGCAGGTCTTCATTTTAGGCCTGGCGTCGTGTCGACAGATCGGTAACTCCTGACTTTGTCATATCAGAGTCACCCCTCTGTCGCTGTTTGGAGTAGCTTAGGGAGCCGAGTTCCTTTCGGTGGCCGTGTTCTGAGTTTTACGGCCTCGCTTTTCCCTTTCTTTTAGCTTCCCTTGCTCTTAGCCTATTCTCTACTCCTGCTGTTCCCGTTCTTTTTACAGCTTTGTAGTGTAGTTTTCCTGCTTTGCTACACCTGCTATCTTTCCTGTTGTTTTTGTTGTTCTGTGTTACTGCGTGTTTTTCAGTGGGGATCCGCATGACCCCTACTGGGCCAGTGACACGAGGCTCACCCCTGCTTTTCAGGTGGGGTGACATGTTCATTCTGCTTCCGCGGGTCCTGGAGTTCGAGTCGTAGCTACCAGCTGGTACCTGCGTCGGGCTTCCCCCGACTTCTTGGTACGTTCTTCTTTTCAGTCGACTGTACTTGCTAGACTAGCTGTCTTTAGCTTTGGGCTTGACTCTGGTATAATTGTTAAATTAAAACTGTTAATTAGAAAGTAATTTTATTTCTGCTACTTTAGCAAACCGATCTAATGAAATTTAATTGCTTACTGTTATATCTATGTGGCTTCAATGTACTCTACACATACCTTTTATCCCTTCGGAGCTTTACCGCTCTTGGGAGGCCTCGCGGGCTCCATGTGGTATCAAGTGTATTCGGTAGTCCTACTGGGTATATCTGGTATCCGGGATCCGGGTCGTCACAGCGTTCCTCCTAGACGCACTGCTAAGCCCGAGCGCGATCTCTCAGAATGCGCTGCCAGTGACTAGCGCGTTCAGCCTTAACGCGCTGGTCACCCCAGGCGCGATCAAACACTGACAGCTGTCGCTGTCAGATTCCCAAACGCGTCAACCCGTTGACGTGGTGGGTAAGACGAGCGCGACCCTAGTCGCACTCGGTCAGACCAGCGCGACCAGAACCGCCCTACTGTGTTGTGCCCCTTAGGCATAAGCATATGTTATTTTGTTTTGATGATAGCAACATAGTGAGAGTATCACAGTGAGCATACATTGCATTTGTTCATGCATGAGCATAGTCACTGCATCGGTGCATTCATCAGTTGCACGCCATACAGTATATACACTGATGCATGTGAGGTCCTATCTGCACGCTAAAGTCTATACATTCTTTGTGGCTTGTTCATGTGCATAGTTCATGCATCACTCCTTTGGCAAGTCTATACATTGTGCATCGTTCAAAGCAGAGTCTGCACATTGCTGCATTCTAAGTCTGCACATGGTTTATACATTGCACATAGAGTCTGCACACTCATTGTCATAAGTATATACATTCATCGAAGTCAGTCTGCACAAAGTCTTTACATTCATAGAAGTCAGTACAGTCTATGTGTGTGCATCATGCTAAGTCTATACATTATGCTCTGTCTCACTTAGCGTCTCATGCTAAGTCTATACATCGCTTGTGCAAAGTCTGTACAGCCAGTGCATTCCTTGAAATCAAGTCTATACATTGCATCGCATCGGTCAAGTCTGTACATTGCTGCATGTGTCAGATAAGCAAGTCTATACAGACTTAGTCCATACGTAAACATAGCAAGTCTGCACATCACAGACAAAGTCTGTACATTCGCCACCATGCATTCAAGTCCCAAAGTCTGTACAGCCAATGCATTGCACATAAAGTCTATACATTGCCTTACTGCATTGCACGTGTTCAAAGTCCATACATCACTGCACAAGCAAGTCTATACATCGCGTGAAGTCTGTACATCGGTAAAGTCTGCACATGGTTGCCTTGCTTCATGCACAAAGTCTATACATCCCAGTCTGTTCATGCATCAATTAGCAAGGTTTGTACAACCTTCTTGGCACAGGCACGCGATCAAGTCTATACATTGCATGAGCATAGTCGGAGCACTCAAAGTCTGTACAGCGTCTAGCGTCTCATGCAAAGTCTGTACATCGGACCAAGTCTGTACAGTCTGTGTGTTTTACACATTTAAAGTCTATACACTCCATATCTTTACCTACGTTCCCTGGTTTTGTAAACACACAAAGTCTGTACACTGCATTGGTTGTATAGACTTAGAGCTGAAGTCTACACATTGTCTTGTTGCACGCACTTGAAGTCTGTACATTGTCCACTTGCAGCATTAGCACAAGTCTGTACAGCCTGTGTTCGCAACACAAAGTCTGTACATCGTTCATGCATATACAGTGTCTTGAACGCCAAGTCTATACATTGGCCAGCTGCACAAACACTAAGTCTACGCATTGTTGCATGCAGAGTCTATACATCCATTTGCATTGCTTCTTCATGCATTGCACGAAGTCTGCACATTCCTCGCTAGCAAGTATGTCTAAGTCTATACATTGCTTCTTCATGCATTGCACGAAGTCTGCACATTGTGTGCTGCATGCTTACCAAGTCCATACACTGGCTAGTCTGCACAAGTCTGCAAGTCTATACATTGGTTGCCGCATGCTCATCGAGTCTGCACATTCGATAGTGGCAAGTATGTACATCTCCCAGTGTCATGCATTCAAAGTCCACACATGCACACACTTAGTTTGTGCATTCTGCTTTCATGCTTTAACACTAGGCATTGCAATGTCTATACACTGCTGTCGAATGTACATCAAGTCCACACATCTGTTGACGGCACGTCTATGCATTCATCTTCAATGTACACACTTTGCTTGATGCATTCTACATTACACATTAGCAAGTCTATACAACGTCTGCATAGTGAACATGAAGTCTGTACAATGGTCGACGGCATGTTAGTGCATTCAGTTTTGTTGTGCATACTTCACCTTGTGCACACTGCATTACACTTCAGCAAGTCTATACAACGTCTACACATTACATACTATAAAGTCTATACAAGGTGTCAACCTTAAACTGATAAGTTTCTTCGACTGACTGATAGGGACTCTTTGCAAAGATTAATGATTGGCTCGTGATCCAAGGATAGACGAGGTGCCCAGATTGTGACACGTGGAATGCAGCCCAACCAGGATGCTGCCATGTGGTCGAAATTCCTCGGATCTGGCAAAAACTCTGGGCGGGAAATGTGGAAGCCACACGCCCTCTTGCTTACTGCTGCTATAAAAGGAAGTCTTCTTCCTCAGGAGAAGACTGATCGAAGCAGAAGCAGAGGAGAGCCTGCACGATCCAGTGTGAAGAGAAGAAGAAGAAAAAGAAAGAGAAGAAGAGCTGAAGAGAAAGAAGAGAAAGAGAGAGATAGAGAGCTCAAGCAGAGAAAGAGAGAGATAGTGGTTGTCTGGCATTTGGATCAAATTCAAGCCAGACTTGCTCCTTCGAGAGCTATATTACTTGTGCTTTATTTTCAGCTTTCAGTTGTTGTGTCTTCCGTTTTTGTTTTTCTTTTGAAACCTTCTTCAAGCTGTTAGTCAGCGTTTGCAGTGGAGGATTCCACTGGACGGGTAAGCTGTAATCCCCAGCATTACAGAGGAGGATTCCTCTAGACAGCAAGCTGTGAGGCTCAGCGAGCGAGGTGGATACCTCAGACAGCAAGCTGTGAGGCTCAGCGGTTGTAGGCAAGCTGTGAGGCCCAGCGGTTCAAGCTGTGAGTCAGCAGTAATCCACACTCGGGTTGAGTGTGGGGTGGATGTAGGTCTGGAGGACCGAACCACCTAAAAACTCTTTGTGCAGTGATTTGATATCATAGTGTGTTTGGCGCTAGATGCATGCATAGGGACGATATGGTTTGATTGCACACTATATGTTTGACTGTGGTATTGAGTGTCCCTTGACATTGTTATTCCGTAATTGCTCATTAGCCTTCTATTTGTATTAGGAAGAATTTTTAATTGAGCGAAATTTTTAAAGGGCTGATTCATTCACCCCCCTCTGAATCCACCGCATCGAACCCAACATACTGTTCATCTTCCCCGATGAACGTGCTATATCGGGGCGACGCGACCTCAAGAACGTGCCCACCTTGGCTAGCGCGTTCTCAGTCCGCGCCCAAAAATGGCGGAAACCGCGAAGAAAACCATTCCACACCCCAATCACCCCCGGGTGATGGGGAAACAAAAGGGGAAACCTTCCCCAAGGCCCTAGGCATTCAACGATGCCCACAAACCACCGATTAACGTGTTAAAATGCTAGATCAGGCTCACACCCCCAAAAATATGCATTTTGCCTAAAATGCGAAAAGAACCCCACTCGACTCGCCACGGGCTACAAAATCCAAGGGAAATGAAGTGAACGAGTTGAGGGTCCATCTCCCTACCTCCACCGAAGATTCGACGTCCCGTGGACGCCGATCCATGAAGAAAACGCCACAGAACCCTCGCTGGTTCACGATCCCACGAACCGCCTCCACCATCGTGATCCTCGTCCCGTGCCCATCGCTCCATGCCCCACGAGCCATGCCGCCCTGCCCTCGCCGCCTCCATCGGCCGCCCGGAGTGAGAGGGGGGAGGAGAGAACGTGAGAGAAGAGAGAGAGAGGGAAGAGAGAAATGAGAGATGGAGAGAGAGAGCAAAAGGAGGTTAATATATAGAAAATCTGGAAATTACCAAAAATAGAAAAATATACCCCTGCGATCCACGGAACACGCTGATCACCGTGGTAACGTCACAGCGTCGGAGAATGCAACGGTTCACTCTGTACGGGGTTCCGAAGGTCCGAGAGATGGAAAACACGCATAAAACCCGAAACGCAACCCGGGACCCACACATGCGCTCCGAAAATTCCAGAAAAATATCAGCGTGCTCCTCACAACACCACGGACCCAAGGAAACTCACGGACACACCACCAATGGGTCCAACAATCTGGTAAAAATAGTCCGAAGCTCAATCGGACAGGATCCGCAACATGCGAAAAGCGATCCAAAACCCACGGATCCATATCCGAAAAACCTGGGGCATTACATAGAGCTTGCCACGAAATCTCATAGCTCCGTCCTCGCCGAAATCCACATCAGTCAAAGCCAAAATCCGGGGCAACTCAGGGTCCGCACGCTGAGCATCCGTCACCTGACGGCGAATAGCTGGTGTGACAGTCAAGCTCGCAAGAACAGCTGAACCCGGCTCTAGGGGAACCTTGAGCCTAAATGACACAAATGGCACTTGTTCCCAGAGCCTCCACTTCCTCATCATCATGGTGCTGACAACGACCTTCCTACTCAAGGCATCGACAACGACATTTATCCTGCCAGTGCCCGGCTGATAAGACAGGGTGAAGTCATAGTCCTTCATATACTCCATCCATCGCCTCTGCCTGAGGTTAAGGTCCTTCTGAGTGAACACATACCTCAAACTCTGATGGTCTGTGAACACCTCAAACTTCTCACCGTACAGATAATGCCTCCAAATCTTCAATACAAAAATCACAGCCGCTAACTCAAGGTCATGGGTAGGGTAGTTCTCCTCATGCGGCTTCAGCTGCCGAGATGCATAAGCCACAACTCTACCGTGCTGCATCAGCACAGCAGCCAACCCAACCCCGGAAGCATCTGTACACACCACAAAATCTCCCGATCCAGAAGGCAACACCAACACTGGTGCCGAGGTGAGCAACCTGCTAAGCTCCATAAAGCTCTACTCATACTCACCAGTCCAGACAAACGGCACATCTTTTCTCATAAGCCTGGTCATCGGGGCTGCAACACGAGCAAAATCCTGAATGAATCTCCTATAATAACCTGCAAGCCCCAAGAAACTCTGAATCTCCGTCACGGACCTTGGCCTCGGCCACTACATCACTGCCTCGACCTTGGTTGGATCCACAGAAATACCATCACCAGAAATCACGTGCCCCAAAAAGTGCACCTCGTGAAGCCAAAACTCACACTTACTGAGCTTAGCATACAACTGGTGATCTCGCAAAGTCTGCAACACAACCCTCAAATGATACGCATGCTCATCTACAGACCGCGAATAGACAATGATGTCGTCCACAAACATGACCACAAACTGGTCCAGGTAAGGACGGAACACCCTCTGCATCAAATCCATAAACGCTGCGGGGGCATTGGTGAGCCCAAACGGCATCACCAAAAACTCATAATGCCCATATCTCGAGCTGAATGCGATCTTCTCCACGTCAGACTCTCGAATCCGCAACTGATAATAACCGGACCGCAAATCAATCTGCTAGAACACTCGAGCAGACTGAAGCTGGTCGAACAAATCATCAATCCGCGGCAACGGATACTTGTTCTTAACGGTCACCTCATTCAACTGTCGATAGTCAATGCACAACCTCAGACTACCATCCTTCTTCTTCACGAACAACACTTGCGTACCCCAAGGGGAAAATTTAGGACGAATATTCCCCTTGATGAGCAACTCCTGCAACTGCGCCCTCAATTCCCTCAACTCAGCGGGAGCCATACGGTAAGGAGCTTTCGACAAAGGTCCCGTACCAGGCACAATCTCGATCACAAAATCAATCTCCCGCTGGGGAGGTAATCCAGGTAGGTCCTCGGGGAAAACATCAGCAAACTCGCACACCACCGAGATGTGCTCCACATCCGGCTCCGATTGGTCCACCGCCACCACAAAAGTAAGAAAACCTTGACAACCCGTATCAAGCAAACGACGAGCCCTAATAGCCGAAATGAGAAAGCGGGAAGAGGAAGACCTAATACCTTGAAAATAGAAGGTGGGTCCACGAAGTCACCGGAAATAAACCCTCTTTGAGCCACAATCCACCAAAGCATGATGTGCCTCGAGCCAATCCATGCTTAAAATCACATCAAAATCTTGAAGTGGCAACGCATAAAGCCTGGCCGGCAAACTCCGCCCTTCAACCCACACAGGAACCTCATCAAAGTAATACAGAGTGATCATAAAATCACTAGAAGGCAACTCCACTGCCAAATCACAGGACAACTGGGTCACCGGCTCCTCAATATTCAGCGCGAAATCCTCCGAAATAAACGAATGAGACGCGCCAGAATCAAACAAAACTCGAGCCGCACAACCCAAAATCCGAATGGTATCTTCCACGAGCTGCGACGCCACTGCCTCTGCCCTGGTCATGTGTGTAATCTGGCCTCGGGACCTCTGCCTGCCCCCCACACTCGCTGACCTGGGTAGCGGCGGATACTGCCCTTGCTGCTGCTACTGCTGCAGTGGCCTCTACTGCTGGGGATATTGTTGCTCCAGAGGATACTGTTGCTGCTGCGGCCTTTGAGGATAGTCACACGCCATATGCCCTGGCTGGTCACACCTGAAACAAATTACCGACGCCGTGCACTGCCTGCCTGGATGCGACTCGCCACATCGGGGACACGGTCCCCGCGATCCACCCACTGATCCCTGACGCTGAAAAGGAATCGGCTGCTGCACACTGCCCGAAGATGCCTGCCTCTGATCCTTGTGCTTCTTACAGAAACTCTTGTTGAGAAACTTCTTGACCTTGGAGCCAAAAGATGCAGATCCTATCGTAGACACCGCTGGAGCCGATGCTCCCGAACTACCCATAGTGTGTTGGAAAGTACTCTATTGCTGGGTAGTCGTGTGCTGACTACGGCCTGACTAGGACTACCCCTGGCCTCCCTATCCTCGGACCTTCTACATATCCAGCTCCAAAGATGCCGCCATACGAGATGATGTCTCCAAATCAGTTGTAGCGTTCGCCATTAAAAGGTGCCTCAGCTCTTGCCTTAAACCCTGGACGAACTACTCCGTCTTCACTCCATCATGCTCCATGATATGGGGAGCATAGCAGCCTAACTCCATAAACCGAGCCATGTACTGCAACACGGACATGTCACCCTGAACCAGCTCCAAAAACTGACGCATCTTCTGCGCACCTACATAGGATGGGCAGTAAGTACGCTCAAAGACCGTAACAAAGTCCTTCCACATGATCTCCTGAAGTGAACGAGACTGAAAGGACGTCTTTCACTCTGAAGACCACCAATCTCGAGCTGTACCCTGCAACTGGTTACATGTCAACATCACCATGTCCTCCTCAGCACAGCACATGGAACTAAACACTCTCTCCATCTCATCAAGCCATCTCCTGGCCACATCGGGATCTGGCTGGCCATCGTAATAGGGTGGGTGAAACAGCAAAAAGTCCCTCATAGCACGACTAGGACCACCCCTGGACGACAAGCCCTCGCCAGCATCACCGCCAAACTGTTGAGACATGAACTGAAACATACTCCGGAAGAAATCCTCTGCCCCTTGAACTCTCGCTGCATCAGTGGCATCTGGTGGCACTCTGCTCTGCTCCTCTGTCGACTGTCCCTGCTGAGAGAGAGTCCTCCGCCTCGGCGCCATACTTGCCTACTGCAAAAAGACAGAAGACACGAGAAATGGCGAAATCAATAAAACATACGATGCCCTAAGCCAGTGCCGACTGTACATCATCATTGCGGACTAGTGGACCACTGCAACTATTTACGATTCTCATATATATCCACAACACTGCTCTGATACCAGTTGTAATGACCCGAGATCCTAACACCGGGGAGGCCCGATAACCTGAATCTCGAACCGTCACCCACGAGCCCGAAGACTCTGAAGGGTTGAAAGGATGGCGTGGAGATACACAAGAATCTAAAATAATTACAGAACTACACAATTAATAAGAATAAGCAGGAAGCAATTAATGACATTAATTGAATTACATGGTCCACAAAATAGCAGCCGTCTAAAATATAACAGTAGTCCACAACTAGTACAGTCCAAAGAGAAAAGTACAACTACATGGGGCATACCCCGGAACTAACAACTGGCAACTAACCCTGGGCACCTGAACCCCGTGGAGCCTCTGAAGTGCTCCCCTGAAGCCGCGTCTCACCTGAAACATGGAAAACACGCAGGGAATGAGCCTCAAAATAAAAGGCTCAGTAGGGATCATCCGGTCCAAACCTCGCAAACCGAGAAACTGCATGGAAAGTAACTACAAGCTACCACTATGGCTAGTACCGAACGCATGGCACGAAAATTGAGATAACTCGTCTAAAAACTTAAGAAAACCCAAGGAGTCGCTACCAGACAAAGACAGGAGTACCAACTCACTAGAAGCAAGGCTGGATGCGTCCACTGACGACTTAAACCGCACCTCGGGTGTCCCCCTCCGACCCAGTGGGAACTGAGACACCGTACAAGTAACCACAGAACAAGTGACTAGCTGGGGTCGCGCTCATCAGTGCGGGTCCAACCGCCCCAAACCACGTGTGCACATACAGACCGTGCGGCCCTGGTCTGGTCCTCTGACTGGTTTTCCCCTCAGCCAGACTCTGGCTGGTAGACGTGGGACCCAATGGAAACCAGTCCAAAACCATCTCTCTGGGTAGCCTCGCCACCACTCCCTAGTGGGACCACTCGCGTGTTGGAAGGCTACGACTAGTGGATGGTCATTGAAAGAGTAGACTCTCTAGTCAACGAAAAATAACGTCTAAACCGGACAAAGTACAAGGGTCGCTCCTCGTACCGACACCGACTCACGGTGACATAAGCCGAGAACACCAACTCCCGGGATACCACGGCACCCTAACGTATGGTCGCCACATGATGCCCAGCATTAGTCAGACCACGGGTCAGTACGTGGATCGAGATCCACTAACCCGGGACTCGAATCGGCAAAACATAACTCCGGTTGGACTTGAACCGCTGGCGGTCCACCTTTGGGCCGCCACAGGGACTGTAGCGGTCCAACGATAGGCCGCCACACTCTGGGTTGCGAAGGAACTAGTGGTCCTACTCAGGTCCGCCATAGGGATGAGGCGGGCGTACCCTCAGCCGCCAAACCCCAAAAATCCCCAACGATCAAAATGCCTCGAAGGCCATGCCGGCCAACTAGGCTTAGCATTCGGACATTCGGCCGCCATCTGGGCTCTGGCGGCTCATCGTGAGGCCGCCACGCCTAGCCCACGCACGGAAAGCTTGAAACAGTCGAACGGGGACCGCCAGAAGGAAGTGGCGGTCACTGGAAGGACCACCACACTTCCAGAAAATCGAGAACGGCGGGAAAACCTCAAATTCGCCATTCCACGCCCCATTCACCCTCGGGTGAATGGGAAACAAAAGGGAAACTTGTTCCCATTCCCCTAAAGCATCTTTTGATGCCCACAAACCACGAAATCATGCATTGAAACACTAGATCGGGCGGTCACACCCCAAAACATGATTTTCCCTTCCCGTCTCAAAATAGCCCACACTCGACCTCGCCTCAGCCTATAAATCAGGGGGAAGGAAGACATGGAGCTAGAGACCGTCACCCTACCTCGGATTCGTCCGAAACGCGACGGATCACCGCCGATCTTCAAAACTTGCTTGAAAACCCATGTTCTTCCTCGAGCTCCCACGAACCACGCACCGCCACGATCACCTCGCCGCCGCCTTCGCCGCAACGCCGTCGTCCCACTGCCGTCTGCAGCCGGAGGGAAGTGCCGCCGCGGTCATGCCGGACGAAGAAGAGGAAAGGAGAGGGGTCGGGTGCGCACAGGAGAGAAAGGAGGAAGAAGAAGAAAGAGAAAGGGAAATAAAAAGGAAAAAGAATTGGGGATTTATAGAAAATCTGGATTTTTCAAAAAATATGAAAAAAATAAAAATATATACCGTCGTGATCGTTGGAACACGCTGATCGCCGTGGTACCATCCCTGAGTAGGTGAACGACTCAGTTTACCCGCTACGGGATTCCGTAGGTCCTGTCAGGGAAAAATACGGGAAATCGCGGAACACGTTCCGAGACCTCCGAAACTGATCCGAAACGCACAGATCTGAACCCCAAAAATGTTCGAAAGATTATTCCGGGCAAAATGAGAACAAATTCTCTGAGAAAATAAATCCGAGACCCGAAAAGATGGATCCGAAAGGTCCGGGATATGACACCCAAGGCATCCGCTAAGGCATGCTAGGCGCTCCACGGTGCCCTGTCTCCCTCCCCTTCTTACTGTGCTTTTTTTACCCTTCTTGTCTTCCTTTCACCTCTTTCATCTTTTTTTTCTTCACTGTAGTGTTACCGAGAGCCCCACTAATATACACGTGTAGAGAAGAGATAGAGGTCTGAGAGCTCCTCATCTCCTCCCCTTCCCCTTGCCTCCATTGTTGTTGTGGATGCTGAGCCTATACCGCTAGAGATATAATTGGATCTGATTTAACTCAGGTAGACCAATGCCATATTCTATATGTGAAAATTTTATAAATATTATATTCGAATAGTATCCTATTATTTTTACAGGTATAAATACGAGTATATCCATCTCGGGCATGGATATATTCACATATATCCATAGTCATCTATAAATCATGAGTCCACGTCTACATCCAAGGGAATGTGATATTTATGAGAAGTAGAAAAAGAAATGATCTGTCAATAATGTTCTTACCAAAACAATTTTTACATTTTATAAAAAACATCATTACAATTTTAGTTAGGAGGTCAAACGCACAAATCCAACAAGGAGGATAACGGGTTGAGTTCATGCCAAAATCATAGCCCTAACATGCACAATGAGTTATTAAGAACGGGTTCGGATCGGTATAGATTCGGGTTTGCTAAATCCATACCCTATCTGAATATGAAAGGGATATATTAAGTATATTCGAACCCGAATCTATATCCATTTATTCAGATATTATCTAATCTATCACGGGTCGGGTGATGTGGGTAATCGAATTTGCGGGTATTTTTGACATCCCTACCTACCGCACCAACCAATATCGTTGGTCCACTGTAGCAGTAGTAGCAGTAGCATCGCAGTCACCCCCCGCCACCCCCTCTCTCACCACCATTCGCTCTTGTCATCGTCTGTCACCCCCTCTGTTGTCGACTCTACTAGTACCACCGCAGAGGGTGACAACCTCCTCTAGATCTAGAGAGAGAGGGTTTAGAGAGGGAGAGAGATCAGCGAGAGAGAGACGATAGAGAGGATGCTAGAGGGGCCACCTCCGCTACAACTGCAGTAGCAACCATGAAATTAGGCATGTTTGATCCCCTCGTCACCGTCATTGATGTCGATGCTGATGCCCTGCCATACTAGCCATCGCCGCGTCTCCGTTATAGTAGTGTCATCATTGCCGCCGCCCCCCTCTTGCCCCGCCACTCTACCCTGCCACTGTTCACCATCTTCGCACATTTGGTGGCTCTGTTGGCACCATCACAGAGGGTGACAATCTCCTCTATATCAACGTAGAGAGTGGGTTCATAAAGAGAGAGAAAGAGTGTGTGTCAGATAGAGTTTTCACCTCTGAGATTGGCACCCCCACCCAGCGAGTGAGGTGTATAGATAGAGAGAGATCAGATGATGTGGCAAACAAGATGACACGGTAAGCGTTTATGCAGCAAAATAGTCTAGGCGGAAAAAATATGATATAGTTTTGAAAGTAAGCTAGATGTAGGCATATTTGGGTAATAATTTTTTAAAATAAAATTATTTTAATAAATTTTTTATTAAATATGAGTACTGAGGAGGGTAAAACCAGCTTGGCCTATATAAGACCCATTACGCCAGGCCCACTTCGGTCGGACCTCTACAACGCATACAACGAGCCCCCGACAGCCGCGGCTCACATTGGACAGCCCAGGACGGATAGTCCTCGGATTCGCCAACGTACGGAAGGCGTCAGCCCAGGCGCAAAGGACGCCAGATGACCCTCCGACGACCGAACGTTACCTCTCACGACGTCGGCCTTGACCGCACTAAGGGCGAGCATGCCTTACAGGTGCCATAAGACTCACGAGAGAACCGCCCTAGTCCGGAGGAACGGACCCTCAACGGGAAACTCTCCACGATCACGGGGAGGCATTATCCCACGACTTGCGCCCTTCCCTGTTAAGGGATAGGCCTCCTGTAATGACCCGGAGATCCGGATACCGGTAAACCGATATCAAGAACTCGGGGAAGCCACCCAAGAGGCTGATGAGGCCCCATAAGGGTTGGAGGGTTTTGTAGAGGCGATGCATAATGAATTGGAGTTACACGCGTGTAATATTAATTATAGCAACAATTTGAACTATAAACGGAAATAATTTAAATATCAGAGTGATAATATATACAATAGTCCATATCCACAATATATACAAGTCCAACCACTGTACAAGAGTCAAAAATATACAACTACTCGGGATATATCCCGGTCAAAAGTACAAGGAAGGACAAAAGACCACTAAAAACCTACTGACCGACCACTGCTGGCACTAAGTACGGCCGTCAAAAGTACGGAAAGCTCTGGAAGACGGCTGAGGCTGCTCACCTGTAAAAGTAAGGGTGAGTCTCTCAACAAGACTCAGTAGGGGTCACGCGGATCCCTACCTCGCCACTAAACAAGGAAAGCAATTAAAGCATGCATTGGCAGAATTAAACACCAGTTTAGTAAAGCTGTGAAACTATCTAAACAGTTTAATAACAGGTAACTAAGATATCAATTTAATTTAAACACGAGCGTCAGGAACTAAATCTACCAATAGAATAAATCTCAACATTTCCAAGTGACAGGAGAAAGAAGGACCACCAAAAAGAGAAACCAGATGCGTCCACTGATAGCTTACACTGCAACTCAAGTATCTACACAAGTCTGGAACGCGACAAGTGAGACACGTAACAGTACCAGAAACAAGAACTAGTCAGGGTAACACTCTTCAGTGCCAGTCCAAGCCCCTGACCACGTGTGCACACACAGGCTCAATGCCTTGAGCCAGGCCTCTAGCTAGTTTCCCCCCAGTAGGATGCTACTGCCAAGCAAGGGGGCCCATGAAAACTAGCTTAAAAATCGTAAACCGGGACTACCCCGCCACCACCTCTCCCAGGTGAGCCGACACTAGAGGTCGTCGGGCTACGACTAGTGGTTCCATCGCAAGGAAAGAGAAAGTAACTCTATTGAAATTTAAAAATGAGTCATAGTTTGTAAAATAATTTAAATAGGGCGAATATGCAATATTAAAAGCATAAGTAAATGAACACGTTAACATTTGAATTCTGTAGAAATTAAACGGTCAGCTAAGGGCCGCTCCAGTCGTAAGCGGTCGCACGACTGGCCGCTTAATGGACATAAACTGTTATAACTAAGCCGCGTGGCTCTATAGCGCGGCCAAGGTTGAGCCGTGCAATGGTCTAAGCGGTCCGACGATTGGCCGCTCAATAGGACGATCGGTCCACTAGGCAGTCCCACGACTGGCCATTCAATGGATTGAACGGACCCATTTTGGCCGTGCCATCTAATTGAACGGACCCATGTTGGGCCGTTCTATCTACACCGCCTTACTATTTAAAGATCCTACGCGGTCGAGGGTCAGCCGCTCTAGTCACTGAACGGTCACACTAAGAACCGTGCAATAGGTTGAAACGGTCTAGACGAAGACCGTGACTTCTGAATGGTCACTGATAGGACCGTGCAATTACCGGGAATCCGAGAACGGGGTAAACCCCGTGGAATCTCCTCCCGGTCGATCCAAATCGACGGGAAAACAAATTCTAACCTGCCATACCTCGATCCACATCCATCATACAACCATTATAAGCCCAGAAAACATAAATACAATGGTCAGGATGGATTGAAAACATAAATGACAATGTTCATACACTAAAACATAAAAGACGATGTTCAGGCCGTAGAAGACATAACGACGATGGGCATGGCGGGGAAAACATTCCTAACGAGGTCGGACATCTATCCCCCTACCTCGATCGCGACGAAAATGACGCTAAACCAACATGCAAGCCAAGGATCGCCACGGCTCTCCTCGCTCGGTCCCGTCTCCACACTCCGCGGTTCGTCTCGAGGTTGACGTCACCGCGCTCCTCTCGTCGCGGGCTTTCCGATGACGCCACCCACGTGTCCTGGGGCGGCCCGGCACGATGGATCCACCAAGAGGGGGAGAGAGCGCCGTTGGAGAGAGAGAGAGAGGGTGAGAGAGAAAGAGAATGAGGGAAGAGAGAGGGGGTTCGATCGGTTTGGGGAAAAAATGAGTTTGATATGTTTTTTTTATTTTTAACCTCTAATTGCCTTTCAACCCCCAAATAAGTAAAATTATGTATATGCCCATTTAATTTCTTAAAAGCTTTAATAAATGGGAGAAAATGCTAGAAAAAGTCCATTAAAACCCTAAAAATCTCCTAAATTCATGGTTTAAAATCTATAGTAATATCTGCAAGGATCCGATAAGGAACAGGCCTTACAGTCCCTCCCTCCTAATAGAAATTTCGCCCTCGAAATTTAAAAGGAAGCACAAGGAGAGAACTGAAAGAAATAGTACCTTATTCAAATAAGAAAGGAAATTGTCGACGCATTTCATCCTCACGTTCCCAAGTCGCTTCATTGCCAGAGTGACGATGCCATACAAATTTAACCAGAGGGATTACCTTATTTTTTAATCGTTGCTCACGACGATCTTCAATTCTAATCGGATACTCTGGTGTAGATAGATCTGCAGTCACTTCAGGCCAAACTGAATCATCTAGAACGTGAGACGCATCAGGAACATACTTTCTCAACTGGGAAACATGAAATACATCGTGGATTGATTGCATCGCCGCTGGCAACTGAAGTCGATAAGTCACTTGGCCTACACGTTCCAGAATAGGAAACGAACCAATGTAACGGGGACTGAGCTTTCCACGCTTCCCAAATCTCATAACGCCTTTCATCGGAGATATTTTTACAAACACCATACCTCCAAGCTCAAATTACAATGGTCGCATGTGCTGATCTGCATAGCTTTTCTGTCGACTCTGAGTTGTCAACATTTTCTGTCGAATTAGACGCACCACATCAGCACATTGTTGTACCATATCTGGTCCTGTCAACAGTCGATCACCAGACTCAAACCAGTTCAACGGTGTACGACAAGGACGCCCATGCAAAGCTTCATACGGTGCCATATTGATGCTGGAGTGATAACTGTTATTATATGCAAATTCCACCAATGACAAATGCTGACTCCACGAACCCTGCCAATCTAGGCAACACGATCGCATCATATCTTCTAAAGTCTAAATAGTCTTTTTTGACTGACCATCAGATTGAGGATGATACGCTGGACTGAAAGCCAACAATGTGCCCAATGCCTTTTAAAAGATGGGCCAGAAGCCAGAAGTAAATCGTGGGTCATGATCTAACACAATAGATACTAGAATTCCATGCAATGGCACAATCTTTTCAACATAAAGCTCGGCCAATTTTTGAACTCTCCAAGCAACTTTGATTGGCAATAATCTTGCTGTCTTTGTCAAACGATCAACCAACAGCCAGATTCCATCGAAGCCCTGTGAAGTTCGAGGTAAACCCACAACAAAATCTGTCGTGACATAATCCCATTCCACATTAGAATTTCTAAAGGTTGAAGCATTCCTCTAGGCTTTTGATGCTCGGCCTTAACCTGTTGGCATGTCAAACACTTCGACACAAACTCAGCTACATCCCTTTTCATTCTTAGCCACCAGAACTGCCTTTTAAGATTTTGATATATCTTGCTAGTGCCGGGATGAATAGCATAACGGGATCCATGGGCTTCACGCAAGATGGTATTTCTTAACAAATCATTAGCTGGGACGTAGAGTCTGCCTCGGAAGCTGACTACTAACTCCTCATCAAACTCAACATCGTGCATCATTATAATGCGGGACAATTCAGAATCTGTCTGCTGAGCTTCCCTGATCTACTGATAAATAGTTGGAGTCATCACAAGACTAGCACACACAGCTACCATCGGATAAGAAGGAATGTCCACGTTGAAAGTTTCACAAGGAAACTGTTCCCCTAATTTCCATTCACGAACCAGCAAATGACTGATTTGCACTTTCCTACTCAGAGCATCAGCCACCACATTCATTTTACCTGGCTGATAGGAGATAGTGAAATCACAATCTTTCATATACTCCATCCATCTGCGCTGCCGAAGATTCAAATCTTTTTGAGCAAACACATATTAGAAGCTTTGATGATCAGTAAAGATCTCAAATTTCTCGCCATATAGGTAGTGTGTCCAGAATTTCAATGCAAAGATCACCGCAACAAGCTCTAAATCATGAGTTGGATAATTCTCTTTATGATATTTTAATTGTCATGATGCATAAGCTATAACCTTGTCATGTTGCATAAGCACTGCACTCAGAACTACTCGAGAAGCATCCGTGCATACCACGAATCCACCTGAGCCAGAACGCAAAACGAGCACTGGAGAAGTGGTGAGCAGTCTTTTCAATTCATTAAAGCTCTGTTCACACTGATTTGACCACACAAAAGGCACATCTTTACGAGTCAGACAAGTCATTGGTGCGGCAATCTGTGCAAAATCTTGAATGAATCTTCGATAATAACCAGCAAGACCCAGAAAACTTCTGATCTCTGTCACGGTCCTTGGTCTCTACCATTGAAGAACAGCTTCTATTTTAGCCGGATCAGCTGCAACTCCATCACCAGAAATCACATGGCCGAGAAAATGCACTTCCCGAAGCCAAAACTCACATTTGCTGAATTCTGCATAAAATCGTGATCTCGTAGAGTCTGCAATACAATCTTGAGATGCTGCACATGTTCTTCTTCAGAAGCAGGATAGACTAGAATGTCATCCACAAAGATCACCACAAACCGGTCCAGATATGGACGAAACACACGCTGCATCAGGTCCATAAAAGCTGCTGGAGCATTGGTTAGCCCAAACGGCATAACCAAGAATTCATAATGACCATATCACATGCTAAAAGTAGTCTTTTCCACATCAGATTCTTTAATCCTCAATTGGTAGTAACCAGATCGAAGATCAATCCGTGAAAAGATAGTAGCTGACTGAAGTTGGTCAAATAAATCATCGATCCTGGGCAAAGGATACTTGTTCTTGATAGTCACCTGATTCAACAGCCTGTAATCAATACATAGCCTCAGGCTTCCATCTTTCTTTTTCACAAATAACACTAGAGCACCCTATGGAGAAAAGCTAGGATGAATATAGCCTTTTTCCAACAAATCTAACAGCTATGCTTGTAATTCTTTCAATTCAGCTGGAGCCATACGGTAAGGTGCCTTTGATAAAGGTGCCGTACTTGGAATTAAGTCAATTACCATCTCTATTTCTCGCTGAGGAGGTAAGTCTGGTAACTCATCAGGAAACACATCAGGAAATTCACAAACCACAGGAATATCATTGATGTCCTATTGTGGTGCCTCAACAACAACCACAGAAGCTAAGAATCCCTGACAACCTGCATTAAGTAATCGACAGGCTCGAATAGCAGAAATAATCAAGCGAGAAGAACGAGATCGAATACCTTGAAAGTAGAATGTTGATTTCCCATGTGGCTGAAAATAGACTTTTTTCGATCTATAGTCAACCACGGCTCCGTATTCTTCCAACCAATCCATGCCCAGAATAATATCAAAATCCATCAGCTGCAAAGCATACAGCCTAGCTGGCAACTGCTGATTGCTAATTACAATGTCTCTTCTAGACAAAGAGGTGTGAACATGAAATCTCTAGAAGGTAATTCCACAAGCAACTCACAAGTCATCTCACATGTCGGCTCCTCAATACAGGCAATAAAGTCTTCAGAAAAAAAATGAATGAGAAGCACCTGAATCAAAAAGAACACGAGTTGCACGGCCATAAATCATAATAGTACTTTTTACGAGATGAGACGCCATAGCTTCAGCACGAGTTATATGCGAGACCTTCCCTTTTTGCTTCCTGCCCGCTGTAGTAGATTGCTGAGATGATGAAGTTTGAGAATATTGTTGAGATTGTGATGGTGGTGGAGGAGGTCTGAACTGAGACGACTGTGGTTGAGAGAACTGAATAGGGTTCGGCCTTTGAGGACAATCTCGAACCACATGTCCAGGTTGATCACAATGAAAACAAACCACCGGCATCGAACAAGGTCTGCCAGGATGACTCCCACCACATCTCGGACATGCTCTCGGCTGACTTGCTGTTGATCCCTGTCGCTGGAAAGAAGGTGTTGATTGCTGCAGCACGGTGCCAGAAGAAGCTTGACTGCCATATCGCTTCTTAGTTTTCCTAAACATCTTCTTAAACTTGGATTTGGAAAAAGAAGTGCCACTGGCGGTAGGAGCAGAATTGTAATGCCCTGGATCCTTGGTAGATCTTTGTTGGATCTTTCGGATTGGTTTCGTTGAGTTTCGGTTCGCTTTTGTAGCTTCCGAGCTGAGTTTGACGAGCCGTGTGGGTTTTTCTCATGTACTAGTTACGGAACCCTACGGTGAGTTTGTTTGTCAACTCTCAAACTCATGGATACTGCAGCGACGATGTACTCTTCGAGCCGGTCGTTTCGACTATTTTTGCGTATTTTTCTGAATTTGTGCATTTTCGGCGCATTTTCGGAATTTTCAGAAATTAGGAAGATTTCCTAATTTCTTTCTTTTTATTTCTTTTTCCTCTCTCTCTCTCCTCACTCTCGCGATCTCTTCCTCTCTCTCCCGTTCTCTCTCGTTCTCTCCCCCTTCCGGCTCCGGCTGCAGACGGAGGCGCTCGTGGGTGAGATGGCGACGAGGTGGAGTTGTCGAGGTGCGCGATGGGGCGAGGATCGGATCGATTCTGGCGCGATCCCGGACGGTGGATTCAAAGCCGGTGAAATCGGTTCGCGAGTGGATTTCGGCATGGTTTAGTCCTTTCGGGGCTCGGTTTCTTCGGTGAAGGTAGGGTGACTGATCCTTACTTCGTCCTCTCCGTTTTCCCTGCCATTGCACATCGTTCGGCTAGGAAACGATCGAGTTTGGGCTTGGTTTGCCTAAACCGTGATTTTCGTGGTTTTTAGGGTCGGCCGGTAAACGGCGACTGTTTGCGGCATGGTTAGTTTCTAACTGACCGCTGGGATGTTAGGATCCCATCCACGTTGATTTCGTGTGGTTTGGTGTTCATTCGAGGCCGGTAGAAGCCCGGGAACCTCGGTGACCCACTTTGGGTGGATTTGATGAAATCGCCCGGATCTTGAGTTTTTGAGCTTGCATGCGGGGTTTTTAGTCCCCTCATGTTGTGATTTGGTGCTTAGGTTTGTTTCCCCTACGTTTCGGCGCGAATGGGGCGTGGAACGGGCCGATATGGCCGTTCCTCTGTTTTCCCACCGTGACCGATGTAGCGGTCGTTTCAGAGGCCGTTACTTGGCTCTGACGGCCCTACGATAGACCGCCATTTGGCTTGGCGTTCTTCAGTTTTCTGGCTTCTGCGTAAGTGACGGCCCTAGGGTGGCGCGTCGCTTCCTTGAAACGCGCCTAGGTCTGCACGTTACTTCACTTGTCGTGCTTTGTGTTGGGGTTGAGTCGGTCGGTCTAACGCGCTTGACCCAGCGCGTTAGATAAATGTGACGCGCCTGGTCCCGGCCGTTACTTGATGTTTGACCGACGTTGACCATTAGAGGCGGTGCCTCTGACGGTGGTACCCCTATCCGTTATTTTGAGTGTGACGCGCCTGCCCCCGGCCGTTAAATTCTGTTTGGCCGAGCTTGGGTGGCTGTGCCCGTTGGATGTAACGGCTGTACCCCCATGCGTCGTTGTGGTACAACGCGCCTGCTCCTGGCCGTTGTTTGTTGTTTTGTGCTGGGTTGAGGGTGGTTGTGCACGTTGTGAATAACGCGCCTGCCCCTGTGCATCGTTTGGCTCTGACGCGTCTCCCTTGCCGCGTTGTTTGCTTGTAACGCGCCTTGCGTTGTGCGTTACTTGGCTTTGGTTGTGGGTGTGTTGGCTCTGACGCGCCTGGTCTGGTGCGTCGAGTGGCTATAACGCGCTTGCTCTCGTGCGTTATTTCGTTGTGACGCGTCTCGTTTAATGCGTTACATGCTTCGTGTGTTTGTGTTTTAGAGTGGTCAGGGTGGTGTGAGTGACGGCCTATCGTCCGACCGTCACTTGGTGTGTAACGGCCCAGGTCTAGACCGTCACATTCTTGTAGCGGTCTAGGGGTGGTGCGTTACATCCCTTGTGCTCCAACTTCCGTGATTTCGGTTTCGGCTTGTCTTGGCTTGTCCTTGTGGTCTGCCCGTTGTCCCGTGGATGTCTCCTGACATCCTATGAGGGCTAAGACTACGTTATAAGGTGGCCAGGAGTCTTCTTGCTTGAGGTATGATTCTCTTTCCTTCTGTTCGAGCATTGTAGTTAGGTTCAGGTCAACCCGGTGTGGCCCAATGGTTGACGTGGGACCTTGCGTGTGTATGTCTCGGTGGTTGTATCCGGCTTGAGACACTGCTTCTGGATGCCTCGAGGTGTTGTTCTACCTCGGTTTGCATGTCCAGGCGTGTCTGAGGGTTCTTAGTGTTTCCCTCAGGTCTCCGTATGTTTTTTTCTGCGGAGCGTGGTTTCTTCTGGCTTAGGATTAGACCGATTGGCGGCTTGTTCCGCTGTTTGTGACGATCTTGCCCATGAGTCGTTCGACTCAGGATCGTTACGTGGTAGGTCTAGTTGCCTGGTCCTGAGTCTGTTGGCGGTTGTATAGCTGCCTTGGTGCTTGGTTGTGCACGGGACAGGCTTTTCTTAGACTGTCTGTGCTTTAGCACCTATGTTTCGGAGTCTGTGCCTTGTGAGCCTCCACTAGTTGTAGCCCTAGGCTTTTGCCAACCCACCGGGAGTGGTGGAGGGGTTTTCCTGTTATGTTTAGTACGTACGGTTTTTAAGCTAGTTCCGTAGGCCCCGGCCAACGGTAGCGTCCTACCGAGGGGAATACTAGCTAGAGGCCTGGCCTATGTAGTGGTCAGTGTGTGCACACGTGGTCAGGGACTGGGGACTTGCGCCGACGGGTGTGGCCCTGACTAGTCACTCGCAGTTGGTGCTGTAGTCTTGTGCTGTGGTACCTTGTTTCCTTGGAACGGTTGTTCCTTGGACCCGGTTCTGGGTGTGTCTTGTCCTTGAGTGACATGACACTTGTGGCGCAGTGTAAGTCGTCAGTGGACGCATCTGGCTGTTCTCTAGTGGGAGGGTGCTCCTGTCGCTCGGTTCGTGACTCTCGCGTTTCTTGCGCGCTGTGACCTTTGCGAGTTGCCCTCTCGTGGTTGTACTCGAGGTCAGTGTTCTGTCATTTGCATGACGTTCTAGTCATGCGTGGGGCTGTGTGCACGACGTTTCCAGTCGTGTTTGTCTGTGTTTTTGGCGTCGGTGTCTACCTTCGCCTTTGTTTTAGGCTGACGGATTAGGTTACCCTACTGTGTGAGTTTGGGGTCGACCGTCTGTTGCCGCTTGGAGTAGCTTAGGGTGCCGAGTTCTCCTTGGTGGCCGTGTTCCGTGTTTTACGGCCTCGCTCATCTTTGTTGTGGAGCTCCCCTTGCTCTTAACTTGTTCCCTACTCCTGCTGTCCCTGTTCTGTTTACAGCTTTGTAGTGTAGCTTTTCCTGCTTTGCTGCACCTGCTGTTTTTGTTGTTGCTTCCGTTGCTCTGTGCGTTTTCCAGTGGGGATCCGCGTGACCCCTACTGAGTTTCTGTTTAGAGACTCACCCCTGCTTTTCAGGTGGGTTTCGCCATCTGCCTCTGCTGTTCCTGGTGGAGCGCGTTCGCTGTAGCTGCCAGCTGTATCTGCGTCGGGCTTCCCCCGACTCTTGTGTACGTTTCTTTTCTGTCAGATTGTACTGTGCTAGACTTGTTGTCTTTCCTTTGGACTAGACTCTGGTGTATAATTGTAAAATTTGAATTATTAAGGAAAAATGTAATTTTATTTCTACTACTTTAGCAATCCAATCTAATGAAATTTAATTGCTTACTGTTATATCTGCTTGCTTCAATGTATTCCACACACTCCTTTTCCCTTCGGCGCTTTCCCGCGCTTGGGAGGCCTCGCGGGTCCCATGTGGTATCACGTGTATTCGGTATTTATACCGGGTGCACCGGGTATCCGGAATCCGGGTCGTTACAGCTGGTATCAGAGCAGTGTTCTGAGATGTTCAGAGTTTCTTTTCTGAACTATCAGATCATTGTCGTGTGAGATACATGGAAATCCAGATATACAGTTCCCAGAGTCCTTGAGGTCCAGTACAGTCTCTTGCTGGCGTAGGTGTTGCGATGCTTTATCGCGTTGTTTTCCTTGTGTGGTCTTGTGCGTGCTTTGTTGGCACTGTACGAGATGGTTTTGCTCTCGTCTGGGTGTGACGAGGTGCTTTGTTCGGTTTTGGTGTTGGTCTCGACCGTGTTGCACTTGGCAGTGTTTTGTCGGTTGGCATGAACCTGCAGTGCATTGTTCGAGCTGTTTCGGTGTTTTGCTCAGGTGGCTTATGACTTTTAGCGTTGGTGTGATGGCCATGCACATTCTTACGTTGCTTTGGTTGTCCCGGCTTAAGTCTGTTCAGCTCCTGATGTGTTTTGCTTCTGTTGAAGTGCTCGATTAGATTCCGTGTTAGAGAAGTTGCTCAGGCGAGCCTAGGTTTTTCCCTTCCTGGCGAGCTTTTGTGGTTGAGCTTCTTGCTTCTCGTCCCTTCTGGTGAAATCTTTTCGAGGTTTGCCTTAAAATTGCTGTCTTGGTGATGCCTTTGTCCTGTGTCTGCTTAAGTGTGGACAGCTTTGTTTTGAGCCTAATCTGCCCTCTGCTATACGGTTGCTTGGCTTTGGACTCCATGATGGTGTTAAGAGCTGCGGTGCACCGTGTTGTCGTGCCGTGTCCAGCGGCCGATGTGTTGTGAAGGCTCATTTGTCGTTTCAGGACATAAAGGTAAGCTGAGATTGATGCTTCCCTTGTGCTTTGTGCTGAAGCTGGTGCTCTTCTCTTGTTGCACATAGGCTCTTTGTGATCGATTGTTCGCGTGATCGGTGCTCGTGGCGTGCTGTATTGCGATCTTTGTTGAGTGCGATGGCGCCTGGTATGTGCTGAAATGCGATTACCGATGTTGTTATGTTGCCTGTACGCGTTGTTGAGAGTACAGCTGAAGTGTGTGGGTTGGTTACCCATTTGTCGAGAGGTTTTGTTCCTTCTCGATGTGGCTTCGTCTTGGCTTCCTGCGCCCTGACTTTGCCCGTTGCCGTGCCGTTGTTTGTGGTTTTCTTGTGTTGGCATTGGTATTTGCGAGTGTTGGGGAATTTGTCGGCATTCCTTGCTGATTGAGTACCCCCTGCTCTGTATTTCTTCCTTGGGTGTTGTGCTCTCGAGGCGTGTTCGTAGTCCTTGAGATGCGTTCCCCGAGAGTATTATCGTTTCTCGTGTTGTGGGTCTTCTCTTGGTGAGCAGTCTGATGCGTGACCTATCCTTGTGGTCGTGTGCTCAGCTGTTCCTGTGCCTTGATGTGACCCTGCTTGCAGTTGTGTTCCTTGGCCCTGTGTGTTGTGCGGAGCCGGAATCTTGCAGGTGCTACCGTTGTGTTGTTTTTGTAAGCGCTGTTTCTTTATGATTTTGTGTTCTTGCCTTAGACCATTGTCTTGTCAGTTGGCTTTGCTGTGCTCCCTTTCTTCCGGTGGAGTTAGCTTGTGACTTGATCAGATGTGATATCTGAGTGAGGACTGACTTGATGGTGCCTGTGGTCCAGTGTTGTTGTTATCGTTGGTGTCCTGTGTGCCAGGTGTTCCTTGTTGCCTTTGGCACTGGAGCTGATGATGTTGTGAGCTGTCAGCTGTGAGGACTGTGTCTCCTGGTATAAGCTGCCGCTTGATGTGCTGTTGTCGTGTTTTTCGGTGTTGGTTATCTGTTGTTGTAGCAGCCGTGTCTCCGTTCCTGGTGAGACGTAAACGACGTTACCTTTGCTTCGGAGGTGTCAGATGTGTTCACTTTGGTGCCATACTCGTGCTGTGGACTTGCTGTCTTTGAAGCTAGAGCGTGTACCTGTAATTGTGATCTGACCTCGTTCCTCTGAGCTGTGTTTTTCGAGATTTGTGTTATTTTCGTGATTGCGTGGTTGGGTTGTTCTTCCCTGCTTCTCCTTTGTTAGTCCTTAATTTTGAGGGTGAAATTTCTTAAAGGAGGGGAGGATGTAATGCCATGGATCCTTGGTAGATCTTTGTTGGATCTTTCGGATTAGTTTCGTTGAGTTTCGGTTCACTTTTGTAGCTTCCGAGCTGAGTTTGACGAGCCGTGTGGGTTTTTCTCATGTACTAGTTACGAAACCCTACGGTGAGTTTGTTTGTCAACTCTCGAACTCATGGATGCTACAGCGACGATGTACTCTTCGAGCCGGTCGTTTCGACTATTTTTACGTATTTTTCTGAATTTGTGCATTTTCGGCGCATTTTTGGAATTTTCGGAAATTAAGAAAATTTCCTAATTTCTTTCTTTTTATTTCCTTTTTCCTCTCTCTCTCTCCTCACTCTCACGATATCTTCCTCTCTCTCCCGTTCTCTCTCGTTCTCTCCCCCTTCCGGCTCCGGCTGCAGACGGAGGCGCTCGTGGGTGAGATGGCGACGAGGTGGAGCTGTCGAGGTGCGCGATGGGGCGAGGATCGGATCGATTCTGGCGCGATCCCGAACGGTGGATTCAAAGCCGGTGAAATCGGTTCGCGAGTGGATTTCGGCGTGGTTTAGTCCTTTCGGGGCTCGGTTTCTTCGGTGGAGGTAGGGTGACTGATCCTTACTTCGTCCTCTCCATTTTCCCTGCCATTGCACGTCGTTCGGCTAGGAAACGATCGAGTTTGGGCTTGGTTTGCCTAAACTGTGATTTTCGTGGTTTTTAGGGTCGGCCGGTAAACGACGACTATTTGTGGCATGGTTAGTTTCTAACTGACCGCTGGGATGTTAGGATCCCATCCACGTTGATTTCGTGTGGTTTGGTGTTCATTCGAGGCCGGTAGAAGCCCGGGAACCTCGGTGACCCACTTTGGGTGGATTTGATGAAATCGCCCGGATCTTGAGTTTTTGAGCTTGCATGCGGGGTTTTTAGTCCCCTGATGTTGTGATCTGGTGTTTAGGTTTGTTTCCCCTACGTTTCGGCGCGAATGGGGCGTGGAACGGGCCGATTTGGCCATTCCTCTGTTTTCCCGCCGTGACCGATGTAGCGGTCGTTTCAGAGGCCGTTACTTGGCTCTGACGGCCCTACGATAGACCGCCATTTGGCTTGGCGTTCTTGAGTTTTCTGGCTTCTGCGTGAGTGACAGCCCTAGGGTGGCGCGTCGCTTCCTTGTAACGCGCCTAGGTCTACGCGTTACTTCACTTGTCGTGCTTTGTGTTGGGGTTGAGTCGGTCGGTCTAACGCGCTTGACCCAGCGCGTTAGATAAATGTGACGCGCCTGGTCCCGGCCGTTACTTGCTGTTTGACCGACGTTGACCATTAGAGGCGGTGCCTCTGACAGTGGTACCCCTATCCGTTATTTTGAGTGTGACGCGCCTGCCCCCGGCCGTTAAATTCTGTTTGGCCGAGCTTGGGTGGCTGTGCCCGTTGGATGTAACGGCTGTACCCCCATGCGTCGTTGTGGTACAACGCGCCTGCTCCTGGCCGTTGTTTGTTGTTTTGTGCTGGGTTGAGGGTGGCTGTGCACGTTGTGAATAACGCACCTGCCCCTGTGCGTCGTTTGGCTCTGACGCGTCTCCCTTGCCGCGTTGTTTGCTTGTAACGCGCCTTGCGTTGTGCGTTACTTGGCTTTGGTTGTGGGTGTGTTGGCTCTGACGCGCCTGGTCTGGTGCGTCGAGTGGCTATAACGCGCTTGCTCTCGTGCGTTATTTCGTTGTGACGCGTCTCGTTTAACGTGTTACATGCTTCGTGTGTTTGTGTTTTAGAGTGGTCAGGGTGGTGTGAGTGACGGCCTATCGTCCGACCGTCACTTGGTGTGTAACGGCCCAGGTCTAGACCGTCACATTCTTGTAGCGGTCTAGGGGTGGTGCGTTACATCCCTTGTGCTCCGACTTCCATGATTTCGGTTTCGGCTTGTCTTGGCTTGTCCTTGTGGTCTGCCCGTTGTCCCGTGGATGTCTCCTGACATCCTATGAGGGCTAAGACTACGTTATAAGGTGGCTAGAAGTCTTCTTGCTTGAGGTATGATTCTCTTTCCTACTGTTCGAGCATTGTAGTTAGGTTCAGGTCAACCCGGTGTGACCCAGTGGTTGACGTGGGACCTTGCGTGTGTGTGTCTCGGTGGTTGTATCCGGCTTGAGACACTGCTTCTGGATGCCTCGAGGTGTTGTTCTACCTCGGTTTACGTGTCCAGGCGTGTCTGAGGGTTCTTAGTGTTTCCCTCAGGTCTCCGTATGTTTTTTTCTGCGGAGCGTGGTTTCTTCTGGCTTAGGATTAGACCGATTGGCGGCTTGTTCCGCTGTTTGTGACGATCTTGCCCTTGAGTCGTTCGACTCAGGATCGTTACGTGGTAGGTCTAGTTGCCTGGTCCTGAGTCTGTTGGCGGTTGTTTAGCTGCCTTGGTGCTTGGTTGAGCACGGGACAGGCTTTTCTTAGACTGTCTGTGCTTTAGCACCTGTGTTTCGGAGTCTGTGCCTTGTGAGCCTCCACTAGTTGTAGCCCTAGGCTTTTGCCAACCCACCGGGAGTGGTGGAGGGGTTTTCCTGTTGCGTTTGGTACGTACGGTTTTTAAGCTAGTTCCGTAGGCCCCGGCCAACGGTAGCGTCCTACCGAGGGGAATACTAGCTAGAGGCCTGGCCTAGGTAGTGGTCAGTGTGTGCACACGTGGTCAGGGACTGGGGACTTGCGCCGACGGGTGTGGCCCTGACTAGTCACTCGCAGTTGGTGCTGTAGTCTTGTGCTGTGGTACCTTGTTTCCTTGGAACTGTTGTTCCTTGGACCTGGTTCTGGGTGTGTCTTGTCCTTGAGTGACATGACACTTGTGGCGCAGTGTAAGTCGTCAGTGGACGCATCTGGCTGTTCTCTAGTGGGAGGGTGCTCCTGTCGCTCGGTTCGTGACTCTCGCGTTTCTTGCGCGCTGTGACCTTTGCGAGTTGCCCTCTCGTGGCTGTACTCGAGGTCAGTGTTCTGTCGTTTGCATGACGTTCTAGTCATGCGTGGGGCTGTGTGCACGACGTTTCCAGTCGTGTTTGTCTGTGTTTTTGGCGTCGGTGTCTGCCTTCGCCTTTGTTTTGGCTGACGGATTAGGTTACCCTACTGTGTGAGTTTGGGGTCGACCGTCTGTTGCCGCTTGGAGTAGCTTAGGGTGCCGAGTTCTCCTCGGTGGCCGTGTTCCGTGTTTTACGGCCTCGCTCATCTTTGTTGTGGAGCTCCCCTTGCTCTTAACTTGTTCCTTACTCCTGCTGTCCCTGTTCTGTTTACAGCTTTGTAGTGTAGCTTTTCCTGCTTTGCTGCACCTGCTGTTTTTGTTGTTGCTTCCGTTGCTCTGTGCGTTTTCCAGTGGGGATCCGCGTGACCCCTACTGAGTTTCTGTTTAGAGACTCACCCCTGCTTTTCAGGTGGGTTTCGCCGTCTGCCTCTGCTGTTCCTGGTGGAGCGCGTTCGCTGTAGCTGCCAGCTGTACCTGCGTCGGGCTTCCCCCGACTCTTGTGTACGTTTCTTTTCTGTCAGACTGTACTGTGCTAGACTTGTTGTCTTTCCTTTGGACTAGACTCTGGTGTATAATTGTAAAATTTGAATTATTAAGGAAAAATGTAATTTTATTTCTGCTACTTTAGCAATCCAATCTAATGAAATTTAATTGCTTACTGTTATATCTGCTGGCTTCAATGTATTCCACACACTCCTTTTTCCCTTCGGCGCTTTCCCGCGCTTGGGAGGCCTCGCGGGTCCCATGTGGTATCACGTGTATTCGGTATTTATACCGGGTGCACCGGGTATCCGGAATCCGGGTCGCTACAAGAATGCTGGACTCCTGTCACAGTCCGCTGGCCAACCTGTTGATGTTGCACACCAGGCTGAGCCGAGTCAACTTGAGTACGCCCTCGGGATCTTGCCATATCCAGCTCTAATGCCGCAGCTACCTGATAAGCCGTATCCATCTCTACTACCCGAGTTGCAATCAGAGGCTGCCTTAATTCTGCTTTCAACCCACGCAGAAATTGCTCGGTTTTCAAACCTTCATCGGCAAGGATATGAGACACATATCAACCCAATTCTATGAACTTGTTACGATATTGCAGCACACTCATGTCACCCTGAGCCAATTCCATAAATTGGTACATCTTGTCCACTCTGAGATAAGCTGGACTGTACGTACGCTCGAAAGACGTGACAAATTCCTTCCAAGCAATCTAGCGAAGCAGACGAGATCGGAAAGTTACTTCCCACTCCGTGGTCCACCACGCGAGTGCTGCTCCCTGTAGTTGGAATGTAGCCAGCATCACTTTTTCATCCTCTGTGCATTCCATTGAACGGAACACACGTTCGGTTGCATCCGGCCACACTCTCACTGCATCAGGATATGCCTGTCCTTCATATGTTGGTGGATGGAATAGCATAAATTCTTTCAACGCTCCGCCACGCCCAACTTGAGGCACATCATCTCCAGGAGCAGGATCAGCTTGGACTCGAGCTGGCACATTAGCCGGAGGAGGAGAGGTACCACTTTCCTCCCTTGGAACATGTGCTCTTCTTCTAGGCGGCATTTTAATATAAAGAAAACACATAACAACGAAAAACGCATCAGTAATCACGGAAAACATCCTAAGCCAGTAGTAGTAGACTCACATGGACTTGTTCTGGACTAATGTAATTTCGATTCCTTATACATAACCTTAACACCGCTTTGATACTAACTGTAACGACCCGGAGATCCGGATACCGGTAAACCGATATCAAGAACTCAGGGAAGCCACCCAAGAGGCTGATGAGGCCCCGTAAGGGTTGGAGGGTTTTGTCGAGGGGATGCATAACGAATTAGAATTACACGCGCATAATATTAATTATAGTAACAATTTGAACTATAAACGGAAGTAATTTAAATATCAGAGTGATAATATATACAATAGTCTAGATCCAGAATATATACAAGTCCAACCACTGTACAAGAGTCAAAAATATACAACTACTCGGGGTATACCCCGGTCAAAAGTACAAGGAAGGACAAAAGACCACTAACAACCTACTGACCGACCACTGCTGGCACTAAGTACGGCCGTCAAAAGTATGGGAAGATCCAGAAGACGGCTGAGGCTGCTCACCTGGAAAAATAAGGGTGAGTCTCTCAACAAGACTCAGTAGGGGTCACGCGGATCCCTACCTCGCCATTAAACAAGGAAAGCAATTAAAGCATGTATTGACAGAATTAAACAACAGTTTAGTAAAGCTATGAAACTATCTAAACAGTTTAATAACAGCTAACTAAGATATGAATTTAATTTAAACACGAGCGTCAGGAACTAAATCTACCAATAGAATAAACCTCAACATTTCCAAGTGACATGAGAAAGAATGACCACCAGAAAGAGAAACCAGATGCGTCCACTGACGGCTTACACTGCATCTCAAGTATCTACATAAGTCTGGAACGCGACAAGCTAGTGAGACGCGTAACAGTACCAGAAACAAGAACTAGTCAGGGTAACACTCGTCAGGGTCAGTCCAAGCCCCTGACCACGTGTGCACACACAGGCTCAATGTCTTGAGCCAGGCCTCTAGCTAGTTTTTCTCCCCAGTAGGACGCTACTGTCAAGCAAGGGGGCCCATGGAAACTAGCTTAAAAATCGTAAACTGGGACTACCCCGCCACCACCTCTCCCAGGTGGGCCGACACTAGAGGTCGTCGGGCTACGACTAGTGGTTCCATCACAAGGAAAGAGAAAGTAACTCTATTGGGATTTAAAAATGAGCCATAATTTGTAAAATAATTTAAACATGGCGAATATGTAATATTAAAAGCATAAGTAAATGAACACGTTAACATTTGAATTCTGCAGAAATTAAACGGTCAGCTAAGGGTCGCTCCAGTCGTAAGCGGTCGCACGACTAGCTGCTCAATGGACATAAACGGTTATAACTGAGCCGCGTGGCTCTATAGCGCGGTCAAGGTTGAGCCGTGCAATGGTCTAAGCGGTCTGACGATTGGCCGCTCAATAGGACGATCGGTCCACTAGGCGGTCCCACGACTGGCCATTCAATGGATTGAACGGACCCATTTTGGCCGTGCCATCTAATTGAACAGACCCATGTTGGGCCATCTGGGTCCGTTCTATCTACACCGCCTTACTGTTTAAAGATCCTACGCGGTCGAGGGTCGGCCGCTCTAGTCGCTGAACGATCACACTAAGAACCGTGCAATAGGTTGAAACGGTCTCGACGAAGACCGTGACTTCTGAACGGTCACTAATAGGACCATGCAATTATCGGGAATCTGAGAACTGGGTAAACCCCGTGGAATCCCCTCCCGGCCGATCCAAATCGACGGGAAAACAAATTCTAACATGTCATACCTTGATCCACATCCATCATACAACCATTATAAGCCCAGAAAACATAAATACAATGGCGAGGATGGATTGAAAACATAAATGACAATGTTCATGCACCAAAACATAAAAGACGATGTTCAGGCCGTAGAAAACATAACGACGATGGGCATGGCGGGGAAAACATTCCTAACGAGGTCGGACATCCATCCCCCTACCTTAATCGCGACGAAAACGACGCTAAACTGTCATGCAAGCCAAGGATCGCCGCGGCTCTCCTCGCTTGGTCCCGTCTCCACGTTCCCCGGTTCGTCTCGAGGTTGACGTCACCGCGCTCCTCTCGTTGCGGGCTTTCCGATGACGTCACCCACGCGTCTTGGGGTGGCCCGGCACGATGGATCCACCAAGAGAGGGAGAGAGCGCCGTTGGAGAGAGAGAGAGAGGGTGAGAGAGAGATAGAGAATGAGGGAAGAGAGAGGGGGTTCGATCGGCTGGAGGAAAAAATGAGTTTGTCATATATATTTTAATTTTTAACCTCTAATTACATTTCAACTCCCAAATAAGTAAAATTATGTATATGCCCATTTAATTTCTTAAAATCTTTAATAAATAGGAGAAAATGCCATAAAAAATCCATTAAAACCTTAAAAATCGCCTAAATTCATGGTTTAAAATCTATAGTAATATCGGCAAGGATCCGATAAGGAACGAGCCTTACACCTCCACTGACAGGACAACCCTTATAAAAGAATCCCTTGTCAACGACATAGGGACGGACACACACACACAGACAGACAGATATTGAGACAGAGTGTTGGTTCTACGAAGGAGAGTACTGATCTTCTTCCGAGCACTCTTACCGTCCAGCGAGCACTCTCCGAACGCCTATTAGATACGGCAAGCACTCGATCGGCAGACTGACCACCCATCCATGCCTACTTCATCGACCTTCTGCTCTCTCTCTCTCTCCTGTTCATCCGTATTCTCTATATTTCAAGGTGCTGACTTAAACATTGAAGAGTTGTCCCTTGGGGTACGCCCAGGGCTCCTTATGACACCTCTTCTCTGATGTTTGTAGATTTTCATAGGTGCCAGATAATCTCTTCCCAATAAATAAATTTTAAAAGTATGATATGAAATCAATTTCTCACTGGTATAATCATTTTCTTGACAGTGTGGTCGTGTCATTCTTCTCGTCAATCTACACTAAACCAATGAAACTCAAATATTTTTCCCGATTAAAATATGAGTACCATGGTCCAATCATCCTACCCATTCTTCATGACTAACTTTACAAAATCATGATTAATAGGATATAAACACACTTTCAAGTAGTGTTAGGGAGACTTTGGTCATTACGCTGTGCCCCCTTGCGCTCTTGTTTCTAACTTTCTATCAATCGAACTTTTCCCGACGTCTTTCTTTCCCATTTCGGGGGGGTGGGGGGGAGAGAGAGAGAGAGAGAGAGAGCGAGAGGCGCCTTTTCTTCTCCTCTTTCCTTTCCTCTCTTTTCTCTTCTTCAACCGTCCTCGTCGGCGATTCTCGTTAAAACCACGCCCTGGAGAGAGAGAAAGAGAGAAGCAGCAAGGAATGAGGAGGAGGAGGCTTCCAGCGGGAAAAAGGGGGGCTCCGATCGCGGCCGTGGTGGATCGGTACTTCTGTTCCCGTTGACAGGAGAGTGGCCTGCCCGCTTCTGTTCTTGCGGGGATCCCGATTCGCTCCGCAGGCGGATGCAGTGGTCTTGCGGAATAGCGATCTGCGGCTGTTTGTGATTGCAATCCGCACGGTGTTCCTTGTGGAAGCGGGGAGAATGGTCCCGATCGCGGCTGGCTGGCGGGGTCTGAATTAGTATGGCGCTGGTTCGTCTCCGAGAGCATGACACTCTACGTTGCCCGAGAGGCTTCCAAGGTTTTATGTTCTTCTCTATCTGTCACCCTGCGCGCTGTTTGTTGTGGTATTTACGTGGGATTGATGCGCAAGTTTCTGTTTTTGTGGCGATTTCATCTGGTGAGAAGCTATGGAGGAAGGTCACGATGGAGCTGTCTCTGGAACTGCAGCTTCTGGCAGAGAAATGGAGGCTTCTCCTTGCGGGGCTCATATTTCAGGTGAGCTTTGCCGTTTGGTTGTTTCTCAAATTGTCTCCGCAATGGGCGGAGGGCTTTTCATATAAGAACATTCTTCTACTCTTATGGTGACATTAATTTTTTAGGAGGTGCGAGCTTATGATTGATTTTTCTCTGCTGGATGGACGGGTCGATGGAATCTATTTGCCTTCATTGCCTATGCTTTAATGCCTGTACCTTATAATGTTATGATGTATGCTATTTGCTTGCTAATTATTCGTTTTCTCTGCAATGGTGCGTGAGAATAAACTGGTCGTCCAATGGGAACGGGTCGCTCGGACACTGTTTCACTCTTGTGCATGGTATAAGTCACGTACAAGATGACCTTTTTTAATCACGGGTGTTGCATCCATGGGACAGTGAAGTTGCCCGTGTGAAGATTTTAAGGTGTAATGGAAGAACGTGGTTCCGAGGTGAAACTATGTTGTCCTGAAGAATGATGATTCCAATTAGTTAAAATGTGGACAGAGGAAATTAGATTTTATCCCCAAGAATAATATTTTTTTTTCCTTTTTTGTTTCTGCTAACTTCTGGTGCCATTATAGTTCTTTTGTTTTCTGTTATCCTCTTGTTTTATAAAGTTCTGAAATAAACCTCTCTTTCCGCCCACTGAATGTTCTTTTCTGATTTCTTACCCTTAATTGTTTTGCGGGTGACCCTCATGTTTTAGAGGATATTTCGGCGGGACAACCTAACCGTATGCAGTTGATTGTGTCTGTGGTAGGTTTTTGCAAGTATCTGAGCAAAGTATTCTTTTGGGTTTTGACTGTAGATGATGTATGAATGCATTCACTGAGGAAAGTGTCCATATCGTTCCTCTGATAACTTTAAAATATAAAATCTATATGATTTGTTTTTACATCTTTTTTGTATCCTTCTTGTAGAATGTAGCAGATCAACCATAAGCTGGAGCATGCATGCATCCCATGGGTTAGATGGTGACAACTCTTGCCTTGGGAGAAGAAGTTGTGTTTAGACCAGCCCAGGGCTGAAATGGTTAGGATATGTTGGGTCCTGGGTGCCTCATCTTTGCCATGGTCGATTAGGTGCCATATTAAATTATTTGCAACATCCCAAAAATAACAGTCCAAATGTGCTCTGTCTTATCTATAATTACGGTTTCCTTTATTTTGAGAGAAATTGAAGGCTTATTCAATTAGGTTAATAATTATCTATAGGAATACTGTGGGACTTGAATGTGAAAAAGAGTGGTCATTCTTTTGTAAGCTAGGTGAATTAGTGAATATGCTATAGAGAGAAGTTATTGTGTATTCTTTCTTTCTCTTTTTCATACTTCTGGTTGACATGATGTTATTTGTGCCAATATATTTCCAAAAATTCTGATGCAATTAAAATTTCCAAGATGTCGAACCACGATTTCCAGTTGTTTATATGATCTTTCAAATATATGGCTTTTACCCCATATGAACATCAGGACAAACATTTGCCAGATATGTTTTTGAGAGGTACTCTGAGGGAATAGAATAAGGTGATTTACATGATGAGATGAAGGATTAGACTAGAAATGAGATATTTGGTGAAGTCAAAACCAAGGAACATCCTTGAGAATTAAATGATTCATTGGTCAGATAGTGTTCTAAAGTCATCTCTTGGGCTAACATATCAATGATGATACATTGAAATTCTTTCCACCAAATGAGACAAAAAATGAACATTTATCTTGTCTAAACAACTCAGGTGCACCAATCTAATCAATTGGTTCTTCATGTTGGTCTTTTAATTCACATTTTTCTCCAGGGAACCTTTCCCTCTAATGGCATCATCATCACTGTAGGTGATGTTACCACCTGCCTTTGCTTGTCCTACTATGGGTGACTCTGTAATTCTTGTTCTCGATATAGTTTTCATGATTTTTTTCATTCACCTTGTCACTGTAATATGCTAATAAAAATGCATATGCATATGCAGTCCATCAAATGGTTTGAATGGGCTTCATGCTTTGTTGCAAATTCATGTGTCCATTTGTCAGTAACTTTATGAAGTCCCCATTGAAAATATTACAGTTTATTGGTATTCATGTTCGTAGAAATATTGATGTTGGCTTATTTTATGATGATGATTATTTATGCAATTGTGCAGTATATCCATGGTCTCGCGGCTCGAGGAGTTCATTACTTGCACCGACCTGGTCCTATACTCCAGGATATTGGTTTTACTGTCCTTCCGGTTCGTATGTCCATTACACCCTGACAAGAGCTTCCATGGTTATCAATTATCAGTCAAACCCGTAAAAAGAAACTTGCATAATTTGTGGTGAAATATCTGACAAGAGTATACTTAAGCCGATTTTTTATGATTTTTATTTCAGGAACTGGGGAAGGAAAGAGGTTACATTAGTGAGAGTGTTTTCACCTTTGTCTTCATTTCTTTTATACTGGTAATCCATTCTTTACTGCCTTTTTATATGAAGATAAACTAGATTTCTTCTATACTTCTAAACCTCATTAGTTGTTTATACTTTTAACACAAACTGATTTTTTTTTCAGTTTCTGTTACATCATTTTGTTTGTTATGCTGACTTAGACAATAGGAATTGCATAATATTTTTACCATAAAATGATACCCGATTTGTTCCACACAGCAGTTTGGAGGGAATCTTATTGAAGGCTTTCAGGGGTCAGTAGTGGTAAAGATTAGTGGAGAATGCATATCAGTTTAGTCTGTGTGGAGATTTCATATTTCCACAATAAACTTCCATAGGTAATTCTTCAATTGTAAGAGAAAAAAGTGGATCGTAACAATGACAGCTATAGGCTTTGTAATATGATGGTAGATCAATTGAATTGATAATCTGCTGCATGCTTGCATCTCTAGTATACTTGTTTGTTGTATTCTACTAAGAATTAACAAAATGCATATCACCACAATTCTTGTTTATTTTCTGTTAGAGGAAGAAATTTAAACATGTACTTGCTTGATCTCGGAACCTATATGCTTGTTGGCATATTTGGCAAAATGTGAATGCATTTTGCACCTTAGATGACATCATAGTTGTCAAGGTGTCAAGGCGACCCAAGGTGAGCTTGGGTCCCTGGGTGCCTAAGTGCTTAGGCAGCTGCTTAGGCGGCGCCTAGGCGGCAAGTTCATAAGAGAGAGGGGGGAGGGAGAGAGTATGTGCCTATTATTTCTAGTATGTGAATGTTAGTGGGGATCTGAGAAACACTATAGTAAAGAAAAAAAGATGAAATAGGTGAAAAGGAGAGGAGAAGGGTAAAGAGAGTAGAGCTGGAAGGGGAGGGAGACAGGCACCTTGGAGCGCCTGGCCTCCCTTAGCGAGTGCCTTAGGTGCCTTTTTGGGCCTAGAAAAGGCGCGTCATCACCTTGGGGCTGGATCAGTGCCCAGTCACGGTCTATGGATGACATATAATTATAATGTTCAAATGTTAGGGTGTTACTAAGATAATAGGACTGGGCTATAAATAAGGTTTGCTGGGTGTTTCACACGTAGAAAATTTAACTTGTTTAATATCCATTTGTTGGATAAATATGCACATATTTTAGCCGATTAATTAGCATGCACATAATTACTTCTATGAGTTTGGTTTATCAGACAAGTTAGGGTTCGTTTGCTGGACCTTTCCCCATCAATCGTGATCGGTGTTAATTTACATTGGTACAAGTCCGAACACATTTGATTCACGTCCAAAGATACCCTTAACCTTTGTAATATTTGTTGTGATATTGAGGGTTTAATCCGAAAGGAACTTCTGTGCCCTAAGGCAAGGGTATATTTGTAATAGTTGATATCTAGATTTTAGAGCATGCACTTAATTTCCCATGCTCAGGGTATATTTGTAACTGTTCCTCAAACTAGGATTTATTTGTATTTTTTTCTAAATTGGAGTTTATTCGTAATTTTCTCTTAGATGAGGGTAAAACCACAATTTCAAAGTAATCAGAACATCTTGTGCAAGTTCCTTGCTTTCTAAATTTTTCTGTAATTTTCCTCAGCATTTATGCAATTTTGCAAAGGTCCATGGTAAAGCTACTTTTTTTGGATTTCTAAGCAAAGCAAGGACTTTCCTCCAATTTTGGAGAACATTTCTGCAAACTTGAACATTTTTTCTTGAATTTCAAAATTTTCAAGATTTTTTTGAATTACATGAGTTTTTATGCATTTTTACAAAATTTTAGTGTAAAACTGTAATTTCTGAAATTTTCAGTGTTTTTTCCTCATAATTTGACATAGAAAATCCCAGAACTTGGGGCTTCTGGGCTTTACATGATTTTTACATCATTCTGTAACAAATACAAGAGATTTCCTTTACGTCGGGAGTATTTTTGTAAACCTACCCTAATATGAGGGTTTTTATAAAAAATTACAAATTTCAGGTCTTCAAATTCTGGGCAAAGGTCGCAGGTCTTCAAGTCTTCAAGTTGCTCCAAGAGAAGTCCTCTCCAAGCTCTTCCAAGTTCTTGTCACCAAGTCCCCTCCCTCCTTGGCCGGCCTCTCGTATTTATAGGAGTTGGGGAGTGAAGAGGAGGAACCTCCCTTCAGTAGCTTGCGTTGATTGCTTGGTAAGAGGTGGCGCCTCCGGTGCTTGTGTGAAGGAGAAAAAGTAAGGAGGGACCTCCCTCTAGTAAGTGAGTTTTTTTCTTCTTATTTTTTGTATGAGAGAGAGGGAGTCGGAGAGACCTCCCTCCCCCTATGCACGACTGGAGGGGGCTCCCTCTGGTGCTAGGCAACCGGAGGGAGCCCTCCAGTACTGTGCAGACCGAAGGGAGTCCCTCTGGTTCTGTGCGTAACCAGAGGGAGTCCCTCCGGTGCTTGGCAATCGGAGGGAGTCCCTCTGGTGCTATGCGGATTGGAGGGAGAGTCTGCGCACAGTCGGAGGGGCTCCCTCCTGATCTCCATGCAGCTGGAGGAACTCCCTCCAGTAGTTGCACAATCGGAGGGACTCCCTCCGGTTCCCTTTCGGTGCTTGTGCCACCGGAGGGGCTTCTTTCGGTAGCTGCACAACTGGAGGGGGGTCCCTCCTCTGCGCAAAACTAGGGGGGAGAGAGAGAGAGAGATGTAGGGTGGGGGGTGCAGTGCTACTGGCCTTTAAAAGCTATAAAAGCCCCTTGACCTCTCCCTTTCAAGGAATTTTTTTAGTGCTAGGAGTTCCAATGTTACAACACGTGGAGGTTTTGTGTTTTTTTTTTCTTTTTCTTTTGAAGACACCCTGTTGCCCGACCTTCTTGCAGCGTAGGGACCATTTTCCTGGACACCGAGGTTGGTCTAAAAGGATCACATTAACTTATTTGTTGTTGATTTGCTTCGTGGATACGTGACTTCATGCTGCCCACTGTTTAACTCACAGAAATAAATAAATAAATAGATAAATAAATATTTATCCTTTGAAGAAGAAAATGCACATTTGTGATTATTTAAGTAGCGGGTGTATTATTATTTTCGTGAATTTAAGGTTTATCAGACGATTTGGGTTCAGGTATGGGACATTTTTCCATCGACTATAGTCGATGTTTATTTACATCGGTGTAAAGTCTGAATACCCTTGATTAACTGTCAAAGAAACCCTTTTTGACTTTTACAATATTCGCTGTGATATTAGGGGATTTATTTAACAGATTCCATCAAAGAAATCACCCATTAGAGATACACATTTCCAGGAAAAAATTAAACATTTCATTATTTGGATTCGTTTTTACAAAATACATAAAATCTCGATTACATAGTTGGGTCATTTGATTTACATTTGGTCTTAATTCCACCACCAGAATAGACGGTTAAATTTGAGTTTCATAGAGATCAAACCCTTTTTTTTGTTATATTTATAATTTCTGACCCATCCTAGGTATCTCTGTAATTTTTGACCCTTTTCTGTGTATTTCTATAGTTTTTGACCTTTTAAGGGTATTTTTTGCAATTTTCGACCCCTTTATAGTATTTTTTTACAATTTTTGACCATTTTCGGATATTTTTGTAGTTTTTGACCATTCCAAGGTATTGTGGCAGTATTTTGACCCTTCCAAGGTATTGTGGCAGTTTTTTGACCCTTTTGGGGTATTTTGCCAATTTTTTAACCCTTCTAGGGTATTTTTGCAATTTTTGATTCTCCCAGGGTATTTTGGCAGTTTTTGACCCTTGCATGGTATTTTGGCAGTTTTTGTTTGAGGCTCTGAATCCTTTTTGGGTTTATTTGTGATTATCTCTTGAGCAAGTTTTTAGAAAAGCTTAGAGGTATTTGGGTAGTTTGTCCAGACCGAGGATACTTTGTAACGTCTAGATTGAACAAGGGTTTTCGTTTAATCTTGGCATGAGACGTAAGTCCCTCCTTGGTGGAGACGCGCTAGCCAAAGATTCTCGAGAGATTCCTTCTCCTTCTCGAGCTCTCATGGGTTGCGACTCAGCTTCACGCGTCCATCAGCGCAACGTCGGGGATCGACCTGCCCAGTCAGGTCGCGGGGGTCAAGGGGGCAGCGCCTCTTGGGGGGGGGGTTTCCGGGGGACGGAACCCCCTGGAAGAAAATTTTCTTGTAATGTCTCTCCAAGGAGTGGCACAAGAGACATCACCACAAGGGCATCTATCCAGACCCTTTTTGTAAAAGTTGGGACACTTATGGGATTCTTGATTATTTCAGAGAATCACGTTATTTTCCCCAAAATATTTACAATGAGATTACATTAACCACAACACAAGAACATGTGTGCGGACTCATGGAGGGACAATTTTATAACATACCCTCACTATGAGCACAAACACAACACAAGTACAAACACAACTCGAATGATGGGTCTTCAAAAGCACAAGCACAAACACCCTCCTTCTCTCCTGCGCTCTTCCTCCGTTCTCTGTGTGTGTGTCCTCGAAATGAGGCCCCCCACTGGGATATTTATAGAGCCCTGAAGCAGTTGCTGCGGTTACACCCTCCATCCGGACCAAAAGAGCCAACTTAGGTCTTTATCCGGACCAAACTCCAAGGATAAGGGGTCTATCCGGAGCAAATCACCCTACTCAGGGCTTTAACTGGATCAAAAGCCCATTTGAGGACTTCATCCGGACCAAAGTCTCATTTTGAGGGATAAAGGGGGTTTAAAATATCCATGAAAGGGGTTCAAATCGGCCAAATGGGGGAGTATGGGGGTTTAATCAGGCCAAATCGGCCAAATGGGGGAGTGTGGGGGTTGGATATGCTACAAACCCCCCATATGGGGGTGGATCCGGTCCAAACCCCTCAAGTGGGGGTTGGATCCGGTCCAAAGGGCCCATGTGAGGGCCTCCACTTGTCAAACTCCCCCTTAGAGGGGTTGAGCCGGTCTAAACCCCCATGGAGATTTGATGGGGACATCTCCTGCCATTCCCTTTGGCTCGGGACCCCGATGCACGCCGACGACGCGTAGTCTTGTTCGTCATCTTATCTTGAGTCATGTTATGTATTTTTTTTTACTTTTTCTAGGGTCATATTGATGTAATTTTCCCTTTATTTGAGTCATATGCCTGGGATAATGGGTCACTTTCATATGTTTTTAGTCAATTGGGCCTTTAGTCCTTCAATTGGGCCCATAGTTGCTCCCTTGGACAGCAAGGGACATTTTGTGCAAAGTCAAGGGCAATTGTGTCATGTAAAATGTTGGGCTCCTATAAATAGGACCCAATCTCCCCCTTGGAGAAGCTAACGAGAAATTGAGTTCCTTTGAAATCCCTATTGAGTGGTTTTCCCTTGGTGAGAAGCCAAGTTGGGGTGAGAAGCTCCCCTATACCTCCCTCTCTCTCTCTCCCTCCTAATTGCGCCCCCTCATCCACCTCAGCCCTGCCACATCACCTATCCACCACCACATCATTGCCACATCATCCAATTGGTGCCACCTCACCCGCCACCTCATCAAGACCCTTCACCTCCCCATACATCCATTAATCTCCCATAATAACTCTCACAGCCCCCAAGGGATCTTTCCCTCTCTCAACAAATCCCTCCACTTTCCCAGCCAGCCCTCCCCCTTCCAAGACACCTTCCCCTCTCCCAAAGTCCCTTGGGCAACCAACAAAATTAAAGAAACCCAAAACAACACACACAAAAAAAAGGAAATCCTCTTACCTCTCTCATTACCCCATTGCGCAGCCACCTCTCCTCTCCTCAGTCAGTTGACTCAGTTCTTCTCCCTCCTAGCTACTTCCCCTTCCCCTACCCACAGCCATTTCTCCCATAATCCCCACCTCCCACTCTCAAAACCCCTTGTCGGTTTGCCTGCTTGCCCATCTGTGCACCAGGGACTGAGAGGCTCTCCAGGCGACTTCGGGATCGGCTTCCCTCACCTCTGAAGCCAAAGGACGTCCTCCCTCACCTCGTAGGAGCGCTGTGGCAGACCTCCCTCCCTCCGGTACACCGCCGCTGCGAAGAGAGAACTGCCTATCATGTCAGTCTGCTCGTCGACGCAACCGGTCCACCTCGCCACTCCATTCCCCCGTCCTCTCGGTCTCCAGTTGCAATACCAGGTCTGGGTACCTTCCCCCCCCTCCACGACCCCTCCGACCATCAGAGGATCCTCCCTCGCCATTCACCGTTCCCCGGACCTCCCGCTTGTCACCGACTGCACGTTGTCCATACTCCGAGGACGGTCAGTGCACCTTGCACAGAACTGCCAACGGACGATCATGAGCCGCCCCATCCGGCCTTTCTGCAGCTCGCTCCTGACACTTCCTCAGACGTTCTGGCACAGGCCCGCCCCAGCAACGGCCGGAGGAGTTGACGGTGAACCTGGAAGTACCTCTATGTCCGGCAGAACCTGGTCTGGGCAGAACCGGTCAACTTGACATCCACTGGTCAGTAGCTGCGCGAAACGACTCCCACGAAGCTACTCCGACGCTCCAAAGGCTCGTGACTTGACCCCTGAAGGCTTCTCTGGCGCCCGACCACCCCGACAACACCCGAGGATCTGTATGAACCCGTCGGCAAACCTGCTGTCAGCAAATTCCCATCGACGCTCGGCCTTCGTCTTGCATGTCCCCTCACCGTGCCTGGCCGGCTGAAAGCCCCTCCCTACGTGGAGGTATAAGTTTGTAAGGAATCTCATATCCCCACCCCAGAGCCAACCCTCCTGCGTGAGGAGTTTGTTTGTAACCGAAGCCGCAGGTCAAGCTTCATCGGCGCGGTGTGCGGGGTCGACCCACGCTTCCCCGCTCGCCTTCGTCTCCAGTCAGGGTCGGTTTCTTCAAGCCGACCAGGTGAGCGCTGTCCCCTCTCCTGCGTTTCCTGTTTATTTAGTATCTTCTTTTGCTCCGTCAGTGAGGAACGCGAGCGCCCGGCCCCGTGAATCCACAATCTACGACTGGCCACCGCGGATAGAGAGAGTGTGTGACTTCCGTGCCCTCTAAGGCAGGTGGTCCGCCACGCTATGGCGGGTGCTCCGAACCTAAGGGAGGGACAACCTAGGCCTTGCCAGCTCCCTGACCAATATAGGGTCTGGCCCACAGGCCCAACCTATCATCTCTTAGTCACCCTGGGAAGGGTCGTCGCGAAATATGTCTGCCGAAATCGAGTGCATGCTCTTGCTAGTGTGTTTGCAAAGGTAGGTCCGACGATCATTCGGTCTGTCCCACTGCATCCCTAGGGTGTCACGCATCAAATTGGTATCAGAGCAAGTCATAGACTTGTCTCTACAAGTCTGGTCCTAGGGCACATTTGCATTGGAGTCACCCCCCTGCATCGTCATTTCCCACCCTCGCATGTCTACACGTAGGCGAACCTCATACCGACCAGATCCGTCATCCTCGGCTCTCCCCATGGATCCCAATTCCCAAGATGACCTAGCTACCAGGATGAATGGCCTCCAAGGCCAAGTGAACCACCTTACGGAGGCCGTCACTGTCATTCTAGGCCGACTAGAAACCATATCCAACCAGCTTGCCCGAAATGAGGAGAATGATCCTGCACCTAGGAACAATGGCCAAAGAGCTCGACCTCCACGAGCTGAACTTGATGGAGAAGACTCGGACTCAGATCATTGTCATGATCATGGTAGGCACCATCGCCATAGGCGTAATGATAGGCGCCCCCGGGACGACCCAGACGACCAACTTTTGAGATTGATCAAGATCGAGGCACCTAGTTTCGATGGGTCCTATAACCCGAGTGTCTGCCTAGATTGGGAGGCTTCCATGGATCAATATTTCGAGTGGTATCTCATGTTGGAGGAGAGAAAAGTGCGATTGGCCAAAATGCAACTCACCAAGCTAACCAAAACATATTGGCTAAATGTCGAGGGACTAAGGGCGATTAGGCGTCAAGGGCCTATTGACACTTGGGATGAGATGAAGAACCAACTTAGAACCAAGTATTTACCTCTTTCTTAGATAATGGGAGTTGTGTGAATGCGGTGTCAACCGACACCGTCAAGCTCCCAGGGCTAACCGTCTCTTCCCATCCTAGCTTATACCGGGTCTCGGGATAGACACCACCTCCATCCCTGTCACTACTCGCTGCCTTGTACCTCTCACTTTTTCATATTATCATGACCAAGTTTGGTGCGAGATTGTCCCTAGGAAAGTGGGTAGCATCCTACTAGGGAGACCATGGATTTATGATGTAGATGCCACCTTCTTAAGTAGGCCAAACACATGTATCTTTGAGCATGAGGGAAAAAAGATCCAACTCAACCTCTCTCCACCTTGGCTCCATCCCAAGAGGGCCCCACCCTCCCTAGAAGGACACACCGCCCCTTCCCAAATCCTGGAGAATCCCACTCCTTCAACCGATCCCATTCCCCCTAGTCCTAGCCCGGCCAAGAGCTCGGGAGTAGTCAAGAACCTTCATCTTATTACCAAGCAAGAACTTGAAGAAGAGACAGCCTAAGGAGCCTATGTGTGTGCCGTGGTCATTTGTCTAGAAGAATCAACCTCTTCCGACTAGCACCTTGCTGAAATCCAACTCCTACTTGAGGAGCTCCATGATGTGTTCCCCGAGGAGCTCTCGGATAGACTCTCACCCATGCGCGATGTACAACATGCCATCGATTTAGTTACGGGGGCCACCCTCCCAAATCTTCCCCACTACCGCCTCAATCCCACCGAGCATGTCGAGCTTAGGAGGCAAATAGAAGAACTCATCAAGAAAGGATTTATCCGAATTAGCAAAAGTCCATGCGCGGTTCCGGCCCTCCTCACCCTTAAGAAAGATGGAACTAGGCGCATGTGCGTAGATAGTCGGGCCATTAAGAAGATCACTGTCAAATATAGGTTTCTCATTCCCCGGCTTGATGATACGTTAGATATGCTTGCTGGAGCCACAATATTTTTCAAAATTGATCTCAAGAGTGACTACCACCAAGTCCGAATTAGGCCCGGGGATGAGTGGAAAACAACATTTTAGACCAAGGATGGCCTTTATGAGTGGTTAGTCATGTCTTTCGAGCTATCCAATGCCCCAAGCACCTTCATGCATCTCATGACGGAGGTCCTTCGTCCCTACGTAGGGTCTTCTTAGTCAAGGATGGCAAACTCGGTTTCGGACTCGGTTTCGGCCGGGTCCGAAACCTAGATAAAAGGTTAAAAAAATCAAATTAATTCTAAAAAATCTGAAAAAAATTATAAAAAATATAAATAATCACTTAAAATCATAAAAATCATTACACATGCATTTGACTGTATAAGTTAGTGCAATAACCTTGAAGTAGACAACTACAAAAATTGAGAATAATTTAGAAAAATATGAATAATCACATAAAAATCAGAAAATTCATTAGACATGCATTTGATTGTAAAGAAATTAGATTAAGTGCAATAAACATGAAGTAGACATTGAAATTCAAACATTGAACATGTTAAAGTTAAACTAATATTCTTGAGTACATACTAAGCATAAAGTAGATTTAAGCATTACAATAAACCTAATTAGGCACAGTAAATGTTGCGGAAATTAAATGATCTTTACCTAAATGAAGAGGCACTAATATGGGTAATAACTAGAACCTTCTCCCTCATCGTCTGGCTTTTCATGTTCATACCCATAAGAAGGATGCATGTATGGTCTATATTCACTATAACCGAACAATGAGGTAGCCAAGTCCTCCATCCCTCTTTGGATCCCTCTTGGAGTGTTTGGTTGGCTTGAGCCGAATCCAGTATCAGCATAAGAATCTTGAGGATGAGAAGAGGAACTGGTCGGATATGGATGGAACTGGAATGATGGTACATAACCCCACGACCCATAAATCGCTGCCTCCTGTTGGCCACCTCCATAACCTGGTTGATGTCCATATTGACTCTGTGACTCATGTCCTCCCTCACCTTGACTGTATCCTCTGCCTGTGTCTGCGTGGAAGGAGGAAGGACCACCAGCATCCCCACCGCCAGTAGTAGCACCTGTGTCTGCGTGGAAGGAGGAAGGACCACCAGCATCCCCACCTCCAGTAGTAGCATCTGCATCACCTGTAGCACCTGCAGCCTCCAGTCACCTTTTGGCCTTTGGGGATGCTTTTTCCTATGCCGGTGTGCTTTCTTCTTCCACCCTTGACATGAATCCTGTTCCCCTTGGCGTGTGCCTCAAATAAATCTGCTTCAACTACTCAATTGCCGGGTCGTCTCGAGCAATAATATTTGTTCTCTCAGTTTGCCCATGCACTGATGTACTTCTTCTTAAGGATGTAGGTGCCTTGCCCATTCTAGAAGTGACTGGCCTGCTATCTGAGTCTGAGTGTCTAACTGGCTGAAAATCATGCTGCTCCTCAGTGTCCTCAACAACCCTAGACATGTGGGCATGAGTATCTCTGGCCCTCTTTGATTTTGTTCTTAATTCGGGATCTCTTGGCTCATCTTCATCTAGTATGCCCTCTGCCCATCTTCTATCATCATCATCAAAAACAGGCTCATCAACCTACTCTCGTGTCTCCACCCAAGACTGCAACGGATTCTCATCATCAAATAAGGCATCCACATCAATTTCTGCGGCGGCATCCCCGGCGGCGCGTTTGTCTCGCAGCTGTTGTCTCAACCTCATATTCTTATTCTCAATCTCATATTGTAGTGGCAATACACTAATTTCTCTAACCGTTCAGCCTTTAGCCGATTGCGAACCTTCGAGTGTATAAGGCTGAACGTGCTCCAATTTCTTTCACATTGGCTTGCCGATGTTGTTTGACTGAGCACCCTAACTGCAATGAAAGCCAATGCATTGCTGCCCACATCTCGGTTGTTCACCATTATCCACCAGTCAGCTGTTCCACCAACCATAAACAAATGCATATAAGTTGTAGAAATATATATTAAGGTTAAGAAATCTAAAAAATAAAATATACCTGGGCTCACTCTTCCCACAACGTATTGCAATTGGGAGTCAGCATATGTCCCAGTTCTCATTCTATAATGGTTCATCTACAAACATAAAGTAATACATTAACATAACTACTTAAATAAATTCTATACATGTTATTGATAAAATCAAATAAAGGCGAACCTCTACTTCGACCTCAAGTCTCTTTTCTGGATTCCTCCATAAACGACCAATGACTTTTAAAGTCCCTTGAAGCACCTCGCCATCAACATGTGCATCGGCACCGTACATAAATCGAGGGTTGAGGAAATAATCTGCATTTGTGTATAATTAACTAAATGAAATTTATAAAATAACATAAAGGCAATACCCCAATTTCAGTACAATTAATCACTCACCAGCTACATGCAAGTCGTGGTGTAATGTGTTGTCCCATCTCTGGTCAATAATTTTCCACCATTTTGCATAATGTCTGAGAAGGGAATGCTGCAACTCCAATTTGGCACGGTCCATGGCCTCGTACAGATAGCCCATATCATTCTTCTCATCGCCATCCACCATTCTTAGGACCTTCACGAGGGGTGTGACTACTTTCAAGTACCGTGACACCCTGTCCCAGAATTTCTTGTCGTCCACAACGTGGCAGACATCCAAATAATCCATCTGTGTATCAACATTGCCCTTGTCGATGTATTCCCGCAGGGCATTGTGGTACATGAAAGCTTTCAGCTCATTCTTGTACCTGTGCAGATAAATGAAATATGAAGCTGCATCAACTGTTACATATCAGTAAGGATAAAGTATCAAGAATTGAGATCAATCTTATAAATGTGCAAAGACTCCAAAGAAATAAACTTGGAAGCAAATCTGGTTGGGCCTGCACGGATGATATCTCGCCCTCCACTGGCATGCGCCCTGAACATATTCGGTATCCTAAGATGGCCATAGATATACTGTGTGACTTTTTGCGCCTTGTCAATTGTCTTCTTCACATGCTTTTCCTTCCCTATGTCTTCAAGCATCAGATCCAGACAATGCACATGGGAGCCAATATAAATGGCTGCGCTTCTGCATCAATTTCTTCCCTGCAGTCTTGTAATTGGTTTCATTATCAGTTATCACCTGCACAACATTCTCCTCTCCAATTTGTTCTATCATGCCATCCATCAAATGAAACAAATAATTTGATGCATCAACTGATTTCACAAACACTGTACCTTCGATGCAATAGACCAAAAAGTTTATCATGGACTTCTTTGTGGTACCAGTCCAACCATCACACATGATGGTGCATCCTCTCTCCACCCATATATGCTTGAAGCTTTCAACCCAATCATGGAGCTCCTCAACCTCTCGCTCAAGGTCACGCTCGTATATGTCTTGACGTGAGGGGGCCTTCAAGCCAGGGCCAGCATCTGCTATGGCATCTATCATAGGTTGAAAATATTCACTTGAAGCTGCATGTGCAGGGACACCTGCATGAAAAAACCATTTGCAGATACTTTTAAATACATGCCCTGCAACTTCTGCTAATTTTTTGACCCCTCTCAATGCAGACTTGATTTTAGGTTGTGTAGCCTGGGGCCTTCTGTGGAGATAGCTGTCCATGGGACCGGTTCCCTGCGTATGTGGGGCAGCACCAATGTCAGGACGTCGTGCAACTGTACTCTCATAGGTCCCTGAACCCATGGGTCCCTTCCCTTTCCTTCGGGCGGCTTCTTCACGCTCCCTTGCTTCAGTCAGCTCCGGATCAGAATCCTTAGTGCCTTCCTCATCATCATCCCTCCTAACCCTTCTGCCAGAAATCTCCTCAACAATTTCAGCCTCATCCTCAGCCCTTTGTTGCACCCTCTCCTTTTTCCCCAGAAGGTACTAGCGCATCTCTTCTCGCACCTCTCGGGGACGGTTGTCACATTGTCTCACCTCTCCTCTTACCCCTGCCAAATGTTACTTTCCTCTGGTAATTCTGCCATACATCTCCTTATCACAGTAATTGTATTTCACCTTTTTTCTCTTAGCATTAATTAAGGACATGTGGGCCCACCCCGGATCCTCCTGCCCTTGCTGCTCCTGTGTTTGCTGAGGTCTAGGCATGATGCTGCATTAAGACAGTCAAAGAAAAATAGTATAGTTGTAAGTACATTGGAAAAATTACGGCTTAATTATCAATCACCCTTGGAAAAAAATAATTACCCGCATGCTCCCACCCCAAAATGTTCAATGAAGCTTAATTTAACTTCAATTGAGTCTAAACAAATCAAAATAGACAAAAGTCCCAATTTCTATGACCTAATTAGGGCTTAATTAGCAATTAACCCTTAATCACCCTTGAAAAAAATTAATTACCCGCATGCTCCCAACCCAAAATCTTCAATGAAGTTTAATTTAACTTCAATAGAGCCTAAGCAAATCAAAATAGACAAAAGTCCAAATTTCTATGACCTAATTAGGGTTTAATTAGCAATTAACATTTAATCACCCTTGGAAAAAATTAATTACCCGCATGCTCCCAACCCAAAATCTTCAATGAAGTTTAATTTAACTTCAATTGAGCCTAAGCAAATCAAAATAGACAAAGCCCCAATTTCTATGACCTAATTAGAGCTTAATTAGCAATTAACCCTTAATCACACTTGGGAAAAATTAATTACCCGCATGATCCCACCCCAAAATCTTCAATGAAGCTTAATTTAACTTCAATTGAGCCTAAGCAAATCAAAATAGACAAAAGCCCCAATTTCTATGACCTAATTAGGGCTTAATTAGCAATTAACCCTTAATCACCCTTGGAAAAAATTAATTACCCGCATGATCCCACCCCAAAATCCTCAATGAAGCTTAATTTAAGTTTAATTGAGCTTAAGGAAATCAAAATAGACAAAAGTCCCAATTTTTATAAACTGATTAGGGTTTAATTAGCAATTAACCCTTAAGGCCTTAATCACCCTTGGAAGAAACTTAATAAGCAAGGCTTGCTCATCCCAAATTTTTAACCCAACCAAAATAACACAACAAAACAATCAAACCCTAAATTAACCCAATGAAATTAACCTCAAACAAAACAATCAAACCCTTGATGTTGTGTTGGCCCCCGGAGTGCGTAGCAAGGCTCCCTCTCGGCCTCTCCCTGTCCACCTCCAACAGGCGCAGCAGCAGGCTCGCAGCACTGCAGCAGCCTTGGCCCTTGGTCGCACGGCAGCAGCTCACAGCAGGCAGCAGGTCGCAGCAGCAGGTCGCAGCAGCAGCCGGCAGGTCGCAGCAGCAGCAGGCGTTCGCAGCAGCTTGCAGGGTTTCGGCCGTGGGATGGGGTTTCGGGGGGGAGAAGAATGGGTTTCGGCCGAAATCGGGGGGGTTCACGTGGGTTTCGGCCGAAATCGATATCTCCTTTAAGTTTCGGACCTACACAGTAAACATGTGAGTTTTCGTATCGGGTATGGCCGAAATCGAAACGTTTCGGCCGAAATATTTCGGTTTCGGCCGAAACTGCCAACAATGTTTTTAGTGGTCTACTTTGACGATATTCTCATCTATAGTCAATCTAGAGCGGCCCACTTAGACCACCTAAGGCAAGCTTGCACCACACTTAGGCAAGAGAGCCTATATGCCAATCTAGGGAAATGGCAGTTCATGACGGACACCGTTACCTTCCTAGGATTTATAGTCTCTGCGCAAGGAGTATCCATGGACCCCGAGAAGGTCAAAGCCATCCTTGATTGGCCGGACCCCAAAACCCTCCATGACGCCCGTAGCTTCTATGGGCTAGTCACATTCTATAGGAGGTTCATCCATGGGTTTAACACCATCACCGCCCCTATCACTGACTGTCTCAAAAAGGGGACCTTTGTCTGCACTAGGGCTACCTCCAAGGCATTCCACGAACTCAAAGAGCATATGATCTAAGCTCCGGTCCTTTGCCTCCCCCACTTCTCCAAAGTCTTTGAGATCACATGTGATGCCTCCGGAGTAGGAAATGGTGGCATCCTTAGCCAAGAGGGACACCCTGTGGTTTACTTTAGTGAGAAGCTTTGCGAGGCCAAGATGAGATATTCTACTTATGATAAAGAGTTCTACGCCGTGGTCCAATCCCTTCGCCACTGGCGGCACTACTTGTTGCCAAAGGAATTTGTGATCTTTTCGGACCACGAAGCCTTGAAGTACCTCAATTCCCAACAAAAGCTAAATGCTCGCCATGCCCGATGGGTTGAGTACATCCAATCTTTCACCTTTATCCTCGAACACAAGGTGGGAAGTGAGAATCGCACCGCCGATGCGCTGAGTCGAAGAGTGACTTTGCTCTCTACTATCCAAGTGGAGGTCACGGGGTTTGAAAGGGTCAAGGAAGAGTACTCCGAGTGCCCCGACATTGGGAGCATCTACACCACCCTGTCGACCCACTCCACTGGGGAACACGGGGGGTTCATCCTCCAAGAGGGGTACCTCTTCAAGGGGTCTAGATTGTGCATATCCCTGACCTCACTTCGGGATTTTCTAGTATAGGAATTACACGCGGGAGGCCTAGCTGGCCACTCTGGGGTTCATAAGACCATTGAGATGGTCGAGAGTCAATTCTACTGGCCGAGTCTAAAAAGGGATGTTGCTAAGATTGTAGGCCAATGTTGCACATGTTCCTCTACTAAACAAGTCAAACAAAACACCGGCCTGTACACTCCACTTCCTATCCCCGACTGTCTATGGCAAGACTTGAGCATGGACTTCGTCCTCGATCTACCCAAGACCCAACGCAAACATGATTCTATCTTTGTGGTGGTCGATAGGTTTTCCAAAATGGCCCACTTCATCCCTTGCTCTAAAACTTTGGATGCCTCTCGAGTTGCCCGCCTATTCTTTGATGAGGTAGTCTGTCTTCACGAGTTGCCCAAAACCATTGTCTCTGATAGGGATGTGAAGTTCACTAACTACTTTTGGAAGACACTTTGGCATTTAATGGGTACCCTTCTCAAATTCTCCACTGCCTATCACCCTCAGACTGACGGCCAAACTGAGGTTGTCAATCGGAGCCTTGGGAACCTCCTACGGTGTCTAGTTGGGGATCATCCGGGAAATTGGGATCTCATTCTACCACAAGTTGAGTTTGCATATAACAATTCTGTCAATAGGTCAATAGGGATAAGTCCATTTGAGGTTGTGCATGGATATAAGCCAAGGAAACCTTCTGACCTCATTCCCCTTCCCCAACATGCTAAAGTGTCAATTTCCGTTGAGTCCTTTGCCCAACACATCAAGGAACTGCATGAGCAAATTCGCAAGCACATTGGCAAGAGCAACGAAATCTATAAACAGCAAGCAGATACTCGCAGGCGCCATTAGGAGTTCCATGAGGGTGACTATGTGATGGTTAGGACTGAGAGGCTCTTCCCTGTAGCCACTTGTAAGTTGAGAGCCTGAGGAACCGGGCCCTTCAAGGTCTTAAGATGCTTTGGCACTAACGCCTACGAGTTGGACCTCCCGATGGAATACGGAGTCAACCCCACCTTCAATGTGGCGGACCTTGTGCCTTACAAGGGCCCCGCGGTGGAACCTAGTGAGATCCTCGAGCCGATTCCTACCTTTGTGAGTAAGCGCACCCCCGAGAGTCCACTTTTGGCCCGGAGAGCCCGGCGTGAGCAAATAGAGAAGATACTAAATGAACAGATCACCACTACCAGGAACAAGGTGTACCAGTGCTACCTTGTGAGGTGGAAGGACCGTTCCCCGTTGGAGGACGCATGGGTGAGTAGGGAGGACCTACTGCGGCTCGACCTGGACCTGCTGGAGCGCTATCAGTGCGGGGTGGACCCTTACTCGACGGGGTCGAGCTCTTCGCACCCCGGGGGATTTGATGGGGACATCTCCTGCCATTCCCTTTGGCTCGGAACACCGATGCACATCGACGGCGCGTAGTCTTGTTCGTCATGTTATCTTGAGTCATGTTATGTATTTTTTTTACTTTTTCTAGGGTCATATTGATGTAATTTTCTCTTTATTTGAGTCATATGCCTAGGATAATGGGTCACTTTCATATGTTTTGAGTCAATTCAGCCTTTAGTCCTTCAATTGGGCCCATAGTTGCTCTCTTGGACAGCAAGGGATATTTTGTGCAAAGTCAAGGGCAATTGTGTCATGTAAAATGTTGGGCTTCTATAAATAGGACCCAATCCCCCCCTTGGAGAAGCTAACGAGAAATTGAGTTCCTTTGAAATCCCTCTTGAGTGGTTTTCCCTTGGTGAGAAGCCAAGTTGGGGTGAGAAGCCCCTGTATACCTCCCCTCTCTCTCTCCCTCCTAATTGCGCCCCCCATCCACCTCAGCCCTGCCACATCACCTATCCACCCCCACATCATTGCCACATCATCCAATTAGTGCCACCTCACCTGCCACCTCATCAAGACCCTTCACCTCCCCATACATCCATTAATCTCCCATAATAACTCTCACAGCCCCCAAGGGATCTTTCCCTCTCCCAACACATCCCTCCACTTTTCTAGCCAGCCCTCCCCCTTCCAAGACACCTTTCCCTCTCCCAAAGCCCCTTGGGCAACCAACAAAATTAAAGAAACCCAAAACAACACAAAAAAAAAAAAAAAAGAAAATCCCCTTACCTCTCCCATTACCCCATTGCGCAGCCACCTCTCCTCTCCTCAGTCAGTTCTTCTCCCTCCCAGCTACTTCCCCCTCTCCTAACTGCAACCATTTCTCCCATAATCCCCACCTCCCACTCTCAAAACCCCTTGCCGGTCTCCCTGCCTGCCCATCTGCGCACCAGGGACAGTAAGAGGCTCTCGAGGCGACTTTAGCATCGGCTTCCCTCACCTCTGAACCCAAAGGACATCCTCCCTCACCTCGTAGGAGCGCTGTGGCAGACCTCCCTCCCTCCGGTACACTGCCGCTGCGAAGAGAGAACTGTCTATCAGGTCAGTCTTCTCATCAACGCAACCAGTCCACCTCGCCATTCCATTCCTGCGTCCTCTCGGTCTCCAGTTGCAATACCAGGTCTGGGTACCATCCCCCCCTCCACGACCCCTCCCACCATCATAGGATCCTGCCTCGCCATTCACCCTTCCCCGGACCTCCCACTCGTCACCGACTGCGCGTTGTCCACACCCCAAGGACGGTTAGTGCACCCTGCACAGAACTGCCAACGGACGACCAGGAGGCGCCCCATCCGGCCTCTGCGGAGTCTGGCCTTTCTGCAACTCACTCTCGACACTTCCTCGAACGTTCCGGCGCCCCGTCCCAGCAATAGTCGGAGGAGTTGACTGTGAACCTGGAAGTACCTCTCTGTCTGGCAGAACCTGGTCTGGGCAGAACCGGTCAACTTGGCGTCCATCGGCCAGCAGTTGCGCGAAACGGCTCCCACGAAGCTACTCTGACGCCCTAGAGGCTCGTGACTTGACCTCTGAAGGCTTCTCCGGCGCCCGACCACCCCGATAGCACCCGAGGATCTGTACGAACCCGCCGGCAAACCTACTGGCAGCAAATTCCCTCCGACGCTCGGCCTTCGTCTTGCATGTCCCCTCCCTGTGCCTGGCCGGCTGAAAGCCCCTCCCTGCGTGGAGGTATGAGTTTGTAAGGAATCTCATATCCCCACCCCGGAGCCAACCCTTCTGCGTTAAGAGTTTATTTGTAACCGAAGCCGCTGGTCAAGCTTCATCGGCACGGCGTGCGAGATCGACCCACGCTTCCCCACTCGCCTTCGTCTCCAGTCAGGGTTGATTTCTTCAAGTCGACCAGGTGAGCGCTGTCCCCACTCCTGCGTTTCCTATTTATTTAGTATCTTCTTTTGCTCCGTCGGTGAGGAACGCGAGCGCCCGGTCCCGTGAATCCACAATCTACGAGTGGCCACCGCGGATAGTGTGTGAGACTTCCGTGCCTTCTAAGGCACGTGTTCCGCCCCGCTGTGGCGGGTGCTCCGAACCTAAGGGAGGGACAACCTAGGCCTTGCCGGCTCCCTGACCAATAGAGGGCCTGGCCCACAGGCCCAACCTATCATCTCTTAGTCATCTCGGGAAGGGTCGTCATGAAATCTGTCTGCCGAAATCGAGTGCGTGCCCTTGCAAGTGTGCTTGCAAAGTTAGGTCTGAGGATCATCCGGTCTATCCCACTGCATCCCTATGGTGTCACGCATCAAATTGGTATCAGAACAAGTCATAGACTTGTCTCTACAAGTCTGGTCCTAGGGCACATTTGCAGTGGGACAAACCGAATGATAGCGTTGGTACACCCTGTTCCTAGTAGTGGTGATCTGTTCATCCAGTATCTTCTCTATTTGCTCACACCGGGCTCTTCGGGCTAAAATTGGACTCTCGGGGGTGGGCTCACTCACAAAGGTAGGAATCGGCTCGAGGATCTCACTAGGTTCCACCGCGGGGCCCTTGTAGGGCACAAAGTCCGCCACATTGAAGGTGGGGTTGACTCCGTATTCCGTAGGGAGGGCCAACTCATAGGCATTAGTGCTAAAGCGTCTCAAGACCTTGAAGGGCCCGGTTCCTCGGGCTCTCAACTTAGAGGTGGCTACAAGGAAGAGCCTCTCAGTCCTAGCCATCACATAGTCACCCTCATGGAACTCTTGGTGGCGCCTGCGAGTATCTGCTTGCCGTTTATAGATTTCGTTGCTCTTGCCAATGTGTTTGTGAATTTGCTCATGCAGTTCCTTGATGTGTTGGGCAAAGGACTCAGCAGAGATGGGCACTCTAGCATGTTGGGGAAGGGCAATGAGGTCAGAAGGTTTCCTTGTCTTATATTCATGCACAACCTCAAATGGACTCATCCCTATCGACCTATTGACAGAATTGTTATATGCAAACTCAGCTTGTGGCAAAATGAGATCCCAATTTCCCGGATGATCCCCAACTAGACACTGTAGGAGGTTCCCAAGGCTCCGATTAACCACCTCAGTTTGGCCGTCAGTCTGAGGGTGATAGGCAGTGGAGAATTTGAGAAGGGTACCCATTAAATGCCAAAGTGTCTTCCAAAAGTAGTTAGTGAGCTTCACATCCCTATCGGAGACAATGGTTTTGGGCAACTCGTGAAGACAGACTACCTCATCAAAGAATAAGCGGGCAACTCGAGAGGCATCCAAGGTTTTGGAGCAAGGGATGAAGTGGGCCATTTTGGAAAACCGATCGACCACCACAAAGATAGAATCATGTTTGCGTTGGGTCTTGGGTAGATCGAGGACGAAGTCCATGCTCAAGTCTTGCCATAGACAGTCGGGGATAGGAAGTGGAGTGTACAGGCCGGTGTTTTGTTTGACTTGTTTAGCAGAGGCACATGTGCGACATTGGCCTACAATCTTAGCAACATCCCTTTTTAGACTCGGCTAGTAGAATTGACTCTCGACCATCTCAATAGTCTTATGAACCCCAAAGTGGCCAGCTAGGCCTCCCGCGTGTAATTCCCATACTAGAAAATCTCGAAGTGAGGTCCGGGGTATGCACAATCTAGACCCCTTGAAGAGGTACCCCTCTTGGAGGATGAACCCCTCGTGTTCCCCAGTGGAGTGGGTGGACAAGGTGGTGTAGATGCTCCCAAAGTCGGGGCACTCGGAGTACTCTTCCTTGACCCTTTCAAACCTCGTGACCTCCACTTGGATAGTGGAGAGCAAAGTCACTCTTCGACTCAGCACATTGGCGGTGCGATTCTCACTTCCCACCTTGTGTTCGAGGACAAAGGTGAAAGATTGGATGTACTCAACCCATCGGGCATGGTGGGCATTTAGCTTTTGTTGGGAATTGAGGTACTTCAAGGCTTCATGGTCCGAAAAGATCACAAATTCCTTAGGCAACAAGTAGTGCCGCCAGTGGCGAAGGGATTGGACCACGGCGTAGAATTCTTTATCATAAGTAGAGTACCTCATCTTGGCCTCACAAAGCTTCTCAGTAAAGTAAACCACAGGGTCTCTCTCTTGGCTAAGGATGCCACCAATTCTCACTCCGGAGGCATCACATGTGACCTCAAAGACTTTGGAGAAGTCGGGGATGTAAAGGACCGGGGCTTGGGTCATATGCTCTTTCAGTTCGTGGAATGCCTTGGAGGTAGCCCTAGTCCAGACAAAGGTCCCCTTTTTAAGACAGTCAGTGATAGGGGCGGTGATGGTGCTAAACCCACGGATGAACCTCCTATAGAATGTGGCTAGCCCATGGAAGCTACGGGCGTCGTGGAGGGTTTTGGGGTCCGGCCAATCAAGGATGGCTTTGACCTTCTCGGGGCCCATGGATACTCCTTGTGCGGAGACTATAAATCCTAGGAAGGTAACGGTGTCCGTCATGAACTGCCATTTCCCTAGGTTGGCATATAGGCTCTCTTGCCTAAGTGTGGTGCAAACTTGCCTTAGGTGGTCTAAGTGGACCTCTCTAGCTTGACTATATATGAGAATATCGTCAAAGTAGACCACTAAGAAGACCCCTATGTAGGGACGAAGGACCTCTATCATGAGACGCGTGAAGGTGCTTGGGGCATTGGATAGCCCGAAATGCATGACTAACCACTCATATAGGCCATCCTTAGTCTTAAATGTTATTTTCCCCTCATCCCCGGGTCTAATTCGGACTTGGTGGTAGCCATTCTTGATATCAATTTTGGAAAATATTGGGGCTCCAGCAAGCATGTCTAACATATCATCAAGTCGGGGAATGGGAAACCTATATTTGACAGTGATCTTGTTAATGGCCCGACTATCTACACACATGCGCCAAGTTCCATCTTTCTTGGGGGTGAGGAGGGCTGGAACCGCGCATGGACTTTTGCTAATTCGGATAAATCCTTTCTTGATGAGTTCTTCTATTTGCCTCCCAAGCTCGACATTCTCGGTGGGATTGAGGCGGTAGTGGGGAAGATTTGGGAGGGTGGCCCCCGGAACTAGATCGATGGCATGTTGTACATCGCGCATGGGTGGGAGTCTATCCGGGAGCTCCTCGGGGAACACATCATGGAACTCCTCACGTAGGAGTTGGATTTCAGCCGGTTGCTGGTCGGAAGAAGTTGATTCTCCTAGACAAATGACCACGACACACACATAGGCCTCTTGGGCTATCTCTTCTTCAAGTTTTTGCTTGGTAATAAGATGAAGGTTCTTGACTACTCCCGAGCTCTTGGCCGAGCTAGGACTAGGGGGAGTGGGATTCTTCGAGGTTTGGGAAGGGGCGGTGTGTCCTTCTAGGGATGGTGGGCCGCTCTTGGGATGGAACGTAGGTGGGGAGGGGTTGAGTTGGATCTTCTTTCCCTCATACTCAAAGATACATGTGTTTGGCCTACCTAGGAAGGTGGCATCTACATAAATCCATGGTCTCCCTAGTAGGATGCTACCCACTTCCACAGGGACAATGTCGCACCAAACTTGGTCATGATAAGATGAAAAAGTGATGGGTACAAGGCAGCGAGTAGTGACAGGGATGGGGGTGATGTCTATCCACGAGACTCGGTATGAGCTAAGATGGGAAGTGACGGTTAGCCCTCGAAGCTTGACGGTGTCGGGAGACACGACATTCACACAACTTCCATTATCTAAGATCATCTTTCTCACATGGTTTCCCACTTTGATAAAGGTGTGGAAAATGGTAGTCTTACACCAATCTGCTTCCTTGGTTTGGGTGAGGGTGCATCTAATCACACCTAGTTGGTGGTCGGTGGGTTGGAAGGAATTTTCTTGACCCAACTCAAGGTATTGCGCCTCATACTCTTCCTCCCAATCAAGGGAGGTCTCATGCACCTTGGTTAAACCCCCCCATGGGAGTTTGGATTGGATCCAAACCCCATAAGAAGGGGATTAAAGGGGGCGGCCTTTACAAATATACATTTATTTATTATTATTATTTTTGTGTTCCCACAAATTGTTTGATTCACAAATGAAAGCACGGGTTTTTATGTAAATAACCCCGCCCGACAGAATCTCGGGGCTGTTTATATGACGGCGATGATTTTATATCGTTTAACCATCAAATAAACTTAATAATTTCTAATGTTTTTTTTTGAAATATCAGAAAATGTTGTAAATTTGCGATGTTCAACACTGGGCTAACTTGTTCAACCTCATCCCAGCCTGTTTACTAAGCTATTGCCATAAAGCCTTAGCATTGAGGGCTTGATATTTGAGTCTTCCCAAGGCATATTTTCTCATCTCAAAGTAAGGGAATGTTTTTCTTTCTTGAGGTTCAAGCTGGAAGCAGTATATTCTGGAATTGGGAATATTATTTTATGGATCTGGCCTAGCATGTTCAAAGTAGGGAAGATGCGATGAGGGATTGGACTATGTTCTGCTATATGAAGTGGGAAGTAGAGTCTTTCCTTGTCATGTTGAGAGGAGGGTTCCACCGCAACTTACGGCAAAATGTGAACAGTGCCATCTATTCCAAAATGAGGTAATTCAATCATTAATTTTAATTCAACAACATGAAACTTTTGTTTGTATTTATTAATTTATCTACAAATAAAAATCATTCAAATTTGACATAAAAAATAACATATGTGAGCCGCCCATTTGAGAATCACTTGATAGTTGAAAAATGAACTTGAGAAGAATGCAATTTTAGATCCATAACTAGTTTACTAATAATGGAGAAGATATAATGGTTGATTTTTTTTTGAAATGAGATAGTACCACTGGTTATATAAAAGAAAAAAGAATATACAAGTATGGGAAGAGTGCTCCCACACAACTCCCAAATACAAAAGGCAACAGACAACTTGCTGCCTGAGGAGCAAAAGAAGAGAAGCAAACAAAACACCTAGCCGTTATGTTCTTTCCCCTTACCGAGCACAAAAGGACTCAAAAGGCCCACCACCAATCAACAGCGACCGCCCATCTTGACGGCACCTAAAAAACTGAAAGAACTAAAGTGAGAACTCCCCCCAAAAAACCAAAACCCTTTCCACAACCCATACCAAAAGAGCAAAGAACTCAGCAAAAATCTTCCTTTGTTAGCCTACTCAATCTCTCCCTTTTCTACTAGATCTTTCAGCCTTTGCCTTCCTTGCTATATCCGCTTGTTATTTGCGTTGGATCTTGCATAGGGCAGACCTCAATCCTTTAGCCACACCAACAGAGGACACGCCAATCAGATTAGCAACCTCACTTGTCTGACACTCCACAAAGCTTTCCACCTTCGCTAAAATTTCTTTGATGTCCTCTTTACTAAGATTCCCCTCTCCCTCCCCATTAGTACCCACTCCCCCTTGATTGCCGTCCTTGACTTGTTCCTTCTCCGTGCGCAACTGCCCATTGTCCAACTCTTTTTTTTGGGGGGGTGGGGGTGGGAGGCGATGCTAAGACCGTCTGTTGGCTAATACCTTCGAGAAGTGAAATTTCCCCCTCCGCCTCCGCCACAAGGTCCCCTTCTAGAAGTCGAGGCTCCTCTTGCCCTATGACGCGAACGGAGGCTGGTGTCAGAAGATAGATCAAAGCCCCTCCTTCATCGGTTGGAGGCTCGTGCCCGACTTGCTCTTTGAATATTGTCTGACACTCCACAAAGCTCTCCACCTTCGCTAAAATTTCTTTGGGGTGGGAGGCGATGCTAAGACCGTCTGTTTGCTAATACCTTCGAGAAGCGAAATTGCCCCCTCCGCCTCCGCCGCAAGGTCCCCTTCTAGAAGTCGAGGCTCCTCTTGCCCTATGACGCGAACGGAGGCCGGTGTCGGAAGATAGATCAAAGCCCCTTCTTCATCGGTCGGAGACTCGTGTCCGACCTGCTCTTTGAATAGGAGGGAGAGAAAGGCAGCGCCTCGAGGGCTACCTCCCCCTCCCCACCACCACTATTGCCCCCGTAGACGGGGGGCTCGACAGCCAGGAGAATGGCAACCCGACGGTCCTCCACTTTAAGCGGGCTTTGCCTCTACCGGTGTGCCCACCTACCTCGAGGAACCGCTAAACCGACTGCCAACCTTAGTGGGTGCCTCACCCTCCATCGCCCCCAGGAGCGGAGAGCAACCAACGTACGGGGAGGTTCCCATCCCGAACCCAACGCCGACGGCCCATCGGAAATAGCACCGAAAGGGCCGCAGCCCGTGCCCTGCGAGACAACAAATGTCGCCGCTACCGAGGAAAGACTCGCCTCGACCGCCTAGGTGGAGCCGCAGTCGACGCCGGTGGAAGGCCGAGGACCGGAGGGCTCGCTGAAAAAGCCCTGGAATCGGGTGTGCTGGGAGGAAGCATCAGGCCAATTGGGTTGGGGAGATGACCCTGTTCTGGCCCCCCACCGACCAAATCTAGAACACCCGAAACGGGTTAGTTGAAAATTGGAGATTGAATTTGATATTTTGGAGTTGGTGTCACCGCTCTTATTTTGCTACTAGTGGCAACAAAACCCTCCAATATGTATACATGTGTGTGTACGTGTGTGTGGTAGTTGAAGATTGAGCGTGGCAGGCCAAAATTTTCAGAGAGTGCAACCCAAATTTAGCATGGCAATGGACCCTTGTGGTTAAAGGTGAGAAGCTATGCAGGTGACCAGCCTTAAATGCCAAGGTGAGTGCCTTGGCATTTAAGGCAACATGTTATCTCCCATAGACCACTATGAAGGAAGAACATGGAAAGGAAAATAATGAAAATATCCGATAATTATATGTAATGCTCTGATCGTGTCCCATGTGTAAAGATTGATTTGTATAAAGCACTCGTATAGGTAGTGGGTGATCTTAGGAATCATCAACACCGAGGAAAAAGGTGGTAGCATGTAAGAGGAAAAGGTCATTAGACATTGTTAAAGAGGCATTAGCCACTTTAAAGAATAAGAAAAAACGCCACCACATAACTAAAGATGCACTGGCCATTGTCATAGATAAGGTAGGTGAGTGCCTAGGTGAGTGAGGTGAACATGAAGCAAGACGAGACATTTTTTGCTCACCTCGTGGTCCGTGCCTTGCTGCATCACCTAGGCAAGGGGGCTGCCTTCGATAACACAGCAACTGACCATCTACGGCACAAATTCAAACTGCCAATTTGATCTAGATTGAGTTGGTGCAGATTTACTAAACCATTCTATTTCAAGGTTATGTATCCTGTGAAAATTATGCAATGTAGTGTAGCCTAGATCCATTGGATGTAGGGTTGAACACGGTTTGGTTTGGTTTCTTATACTTTTAAAAAAAATCAAACCGAACCGAATTTTCTTATGAACCGAACCGAACCGACATCTATTGCAAACCGAACTGAACCGAACTGAGGTATTTCGGTTTGGTTTGGTTTGGTGTTCGGTTTGGGCCTCTCATGGGTCTTTGTAAACATAATATGCATGTATTGGATCTAAATTTTATGTGGACTTATAATTTGGGCCTTTAGAAGTTAATGGTCTGATCACACATATACTTGTTACGTTGAAATGAGTTTGGGCCCATAAATGTAAATAATATTTAAAATAAATAGTCTGAATTTGAGTTATTTTCACTCATTAACAATGATCTATCACATTATACACCTCCAGAAATTTAGCATAAGAGTATAAATTGTACAATTACGTTATACAACCTTCAGACGTTAAAAGACATTAAAACCTGATTTCAATAAAACATAAGAGTACAACCTCTTTTCTTTTGCTTCTCTTACATATACCTAAACCATAAATAAGATTACAACATGCTTTCAAAAAAAAAGTTCATTATCTTCTTTCTTTGCTCGCATTTGCATCTACTCATATCCTACATAAAAGCAAAAAAAATTATGCATCTGATAGAATATTTTTTAACAATAATATTTCACTAAAAATAACATTGTAATATGGAAAATACTTACCAATGTTCATGCAATATCAATGACAGGAGGTGTCGATATGATAGTAGAAAGATCTGAAAATAAGAAAAAAAAGAAAAGATATATATTAAAATGTAAACAAAAAATATAACAATAACTTATAATTGAATAATGAAAAATAAATATTACCTTCATCTAGTTGCTCAATTTCATCCAGCCTCTCTTCAACATTAAGTTGATCTTTTGATGTTCGAATCCAATCTTGAGTGCAAATTAATGCTTCCACTATCTTTGGAGATAAAGAACTCTTAAATGCATCAAGCACACGGCCACCGGTGTTAAATGCTGACTCTGAAGCTACAGTAGAGACAAGAATAGCTAGCACATCATGCGTGACTAGTGAGAGAATAGGAAATCTTGCACTGTTGACTTTCCACCAAGTCAAAATATCAAATGAATCCTCATCTTCTTCTGTCTCTTCATCCAGATATTTAACTAGCTCAGATTTGACATCTCCCCTTTCCTTTTCAGCCTTGTGTTGTTTGAAACGGTTCTTTAAAATAGACCTCAATTTTTGCGCCGGTTCATCATCAAGTTACTTGCACTTGAACTTGAAGATATATTTTCAACTTCTTTCTTGCCCACTTAAAGTTACATCTAAATTCTTGAATTCATCAAACAAAGCATAAAGTGTGGTCCTCACTTTCTTACTCAAAGACAAAGCTTTCTCAGTTTCATATATTTGAGATATTCCAAATTCTATGTACTCCAATTTATATCGAGGATCAAAAACCATAGCAATAAACATCATGATATCAACTCACTTTCTTACTCAAAGACAAAGCTTTCTCAGTTTCATATATTTGAGATATTCCAAATTCTACGTACTCCAATTTATATCGAGGATCAAGAATCATAGCAATAAGCATCATGATATCAACTCTTTCTAGATTCCCCAATATTTATCACACTTTTGTTTCATTTTCAAAGCCATGTCACTAAAAGCATAATTATCACTTTCACACTATTCTTTCACGAGACAATTCACATTGATGATTTCATGAAAATAATTGTTGGAAGTGACATATAATGCTCCCGAAACTCTCAAAGTAAGATCATAAAATCTCTCCAATAATTTTGTCAAGTCTCTAACCTTCTCCCAATCTTCATTTTGAGGCTTTCCTCAGCCACCTCCCGCACTAACTTTGAAACAAAGGACCTTGCTCTTTATATCTCTCAAATGCCTTTTGAAATTTTTGAGCTGTCTAGCATCATAAAAGTTGAGTTCCACCTTGTAAGGACATCAAGACAAAGTAACCTTTTGTTTTGGATTTTCTCTTCTTCAACACAACACTTAAATTTTTGAAACTTGATGAAGATTGCCTCACATATCTCACGTCATTTCGAACACGAGCAACGGACTCATTTGCTAACTTGAGACTATCATTGACAACCAAATTCAAAATGTGTGCAACACATCTCATATGAAGAAACTCTCCTTGTAAAATAGTTCCCTCTCAATTATTAAGTCTCCTCTTCAAATATGCAATAGCAAGATCATTAGAACTAGCATTATCAACTGTAACAGTTATGACCTTTTCAATGCCCCAACTATTCAAACACTTCTCAATTGCCTTACCAATGGCCTCACCTCTATGACTAGAAATTGGACAAAAGTTTAAGATTCTTTTATTCAATTTCCAATCATTATCAATGAAGTGAGCTGTTAGACACATAATTAATCCTTTGTAATGAAGACCATGTGTTTGTTGTTTAGCAAATCTTTTGACAATTGTTTTTCAAAAAGACTTTCAACTTTGACATCTCTTCCACATATATTTCATAACAATCTCTTGCAATTTTAATTCTAGAAGGAATATGAAACTTGGGTTGCACAACATTGCAAAAATATTTAAATCCTTGCCCTTCAACAAATCTAAATGGAAGTTCATCAATGGTAATCATATATGCCAATGCCTTTCTAACAAGATGCTGATCAAGTTACCAATTTGTCATGGTAATCTTATTTTCACCCTCTTCTCCTCCGTTAGTGATAGAGGGTTGAAGGCTAATCTGTGTAGACTGTGTTTGTCTGTTGTCATGAGATTTAGCTTCATTGAAAGGATATTTCTTGCATCTAATACTCAAATGGGATCTTAGTGTGCTCGTGCCACATGATGTTGTGTTACAATTATAAATAAGACCACAATAATTACACTTACACTTGCTTTGTCCTTCAATCTTTGTAAAATGCTCTCACACATTTGATCTTGTACTCATTTCTTTCCTCTTTCCTCTTGACTGTGAAGAAGATGAAATTGCAACTACATTTGTTTGAGTGGCAACATTAGGTTCAGAACTAGTGCCCTCAGTTGTATGAGTATCATTGGTGCGCGACATCTGATTAAATATATCCAAAACAATTCAAATAAACTAAAAGCATTAGATACAATATGAAAAAAATTAAGTAAAAAAATTAAAACTTACATTACAAGATCCACTGACCGATGCCTTTGTAACTTCTAAGATCTCAATAATCCCAACAGAATGAAGAAGCTAAAAGCAATCAGCAAAAAGTTCCTAATACAAAATAGAAAGACAAACAAATGAATAAATATGAATGTTATAAAAAATTTTCTCAAAGACCTATAATGTGCACTAAGATCTTAGATATGTATAAATAATTAAACGCTTTCTGAACATTCTTCAAAAACTAACCTATCTAAATAATAAATATGCTTCAAAAATTATTCTAAAAATCTATATAAAATTAATCTATCTAAATATTAAAAAAATGATGGAGGAACAAGTTGAGGCAAGAGAGAGGACCACTAGGCCGCTGCCGTCTCAGAGTGCTTGGGCAGAGTTGCTATTGCAGAGTTGCGCTGTCCAACTGAGCATGTTGACTGCCCCCGTCGGAGGGGAGGAAGCCCTTCTCATGCCATTGCGTTTACTCCCATACGTGCGAGCCACGACCGTCGAGATTGAAGGGGAAGGAAGTCAAACACTGGTGAAAGATGAAAAACCCAGTGTCGCCATGCGCCACTATCAGAGATTGGAGAGGAGTAGAGGACGGAGTGCATTAGGGTTCAGGATGTAGTGGATCGAAAGGAGATCGGAGATTAGGAGAAGCAAAGGGGAGCTGAAGAGTTTACCGTGATTTGCTCCTAGGGTACGTCGCAGGCCCGCAGCCGCTCCCAGCTCCCGCTCGTGAAAGATGAAAAAGGGGAAAAGGAAATGCATAAAAGAGCTGATTCTCGGGGGTGGGAATTGGGAACGCTTTATGTCTTTAGTTTTTTATATATGCTTTTTCATAAAACAAGTCATGCCTCGGTTGGTTGGAGGCTTGGATGGGTGAGTACATGGTGAGGGTTCGATTCCTACGGTTGTTAACATTTATTTAGCATGGGTTTTTTTAATTCGGTTTTATCAGTCCAGTTCGGGTTCTGAGTTATATAAACCGAACTGAACCAATTTAAGAACTTTGGTTCGGTTCGGTTTTATAAACCAAAATTTTGAGAGTTGAAACCGAACCAAATCGAAAATTTCGGTTCGGTTCGGTTCGGTTTTTCGGGTTGAGCCGAAAAATGAACACCCCTAATTTGATGGGCTTCAGTTTGCCCCAGAGATAGACCATTTCAGCATGCTTTCAATCTTGATCAAAATGGGAATGGATTTTCAGAGGAAATTATTTTTAGCATTCATCAATTGACTTGGTGAGTACAGGTCAAAGATGAGAGACATCACACTGGTTAATCCCCTGACAAAAGCTAGAACTGAAAGGTGGAAAGTATAGCTGCACGCTTGTTGCATCTCCCAACATTTCTATGTTCTACAATCCTCTTAATCTATCAGTTAAATACTTTCCCCATAAGTGAATTCCAAAATCTTCGGTCTGGTCATGTGATCATTACCCTTCCCATAGAAGCAGCAACAAACTTCAATCTGCCCACGAGATTGGCTGAACCTTGGGGCTCTCAGGCTGAATCAGGCATGGAAAAGCTGCTTAAGGCTGGATCATGAGCCTATTTACTTTCATAATTGTGAAAAGCATGGTTTATAAAACGGGCCAATTGGCTGGGTTGGATCAGAATTGGTGGTGAGGACACCACGGCCAGAGCCCGTCTTGACGCAGCACAGGGGTACTATAGATGCCGCACAGCGGAACCCGGTGTTCTAGTCACGTCTTTATGGCTTGGGGAGGACTAGCATGATCAGCTCGCCATCGGTAGCCTATCATCAATTATTTTATTTTATTATGTATTTTTCTTATATGTATTCCTATTTTTTTCGTAGTCATAGTTGTATTAGTCTAACTCTGCCATGACCGGTCCCAAGCCCGGATGAGAGAGGAGGGTGGTTTGCATTAGGTTGACAGCCAGCAGTAAAATTTTGTCACATCTCCCACATGAATTCTGATCTAAATACATTTCGTGCTAATGCTAGGGCGTCCCCCGGAAGCGACGCGTTACATCGGAACCCGGATGGAATGATAAGTGAGCAAGGGTTAGCTAGGGCGTTCCTCGTAAGCGACGCGCCGCAATGGCGCCCTATTGCGGTGTCAAATAGGCAAGGGTTCCCGTGTAGGGTTAGACGTTCACGGGTAAAGAAGCTAGTCCAAAAACATAGGATCCGTCTAGCTACTTGGAATATAGGTACTTTAACGGGTAAGGGTTTAGAATTGGTTAAGTTAATAAAAGACGGGAGGGTTAGCATAGCTTGCCTACAAGAAACTAGGTGGAAAGGACATAAAGCTAAAGATATTGATGGATATAAAATTTGATATACGGGTAATAATAACTCTAGAAATGGTGTTGCTATAATAATATATAAAAACTTAAAAGATATAGTTGTAGATTTTAATAAATTGGGGGATAGGCTGATGTTAATTAAACTTATCTTAGGTGATGGTATTTTGAATATAATTAGTGCATATACACCTCAAGTAGGATTAGAAGTGAGCATTAAAAAGTAATTTTGGGAGGCTATTGATAGTTTGATCCAAAATATCCTTAGTGAGGAGAGAATCTTTGTTGGAGGGGATCTTAATAGTCATGTGGGTAAAGATAATAGAGGTTATAAGAGGATTCATGGAGGGCTTGGTTTTGGCAATAGAAATGATATGAGTTATACTATTTTTGATTTTGCTATGGCCTATGATCTAGCAATTACTAATACTTTCTTTAAGAAGAGGGACGAACACTTAATAACATATAAGAGTGGAACACATATAAGTCAAATTGACTATTTTCTTATTAGGAAGGTTGATAGAGTTTTATGTAAAGATTGCAAAGTTATTCCTGGTGAGAGTCTAGCCCCTCAACATAGGTTGTCAGTAATGGATGTCATTATCCCTAAATTCAAAAGAATGATCATTATAAATAATTGTTCTAAGATTAATTTAAAAAGTAAAAGTTTAGAAATATTTAAAAATCATCTATTAAAGGAAAATATTTAGAATTTAGAACAAGAAACTAATGTAACGTGGAATAATATTACAAATTGTATAACGAGTGTAGCAAAACAACTCTTAGGCGAATCTAAAGGTAAAAAGAATTTAGAAAAAGAGACTTGGTGGTAGAGTGAGGAAATCCAAAATACCATTAGAGTAAAAAAGGAGTGTTTTAAAGTTTGGCAAACTAACAAAAATAATCAAACTCTAGAAGCTTATAAAATCGCTAAAAAGAAGGCTAAGAAAATAGTTAGCGAAGCTAAATCAAAGGTATTTGAAGATTTATATAATAAATTAGGAATCCGAGAGGGTGAAAATGACATATTTAAACTTGTTAAATTAAGAGAAATGAAAACTAGAGATTTAGATCGTGTTCGTTGCATTAAAGGTGAAGATCAAAGGGTTTTAAATAAGGATCTTGAGATTAAAGAGAGGTGGCATAGTTATTTTCAAAAGTTACTTAATGGAGATTGCGCCAAGGATTTCTCTTTAGAAGGTGTCCAAGAGTCAACAATATTTGATAAATATCAATATTTCAGGCGTATTAAGATGTCAGAAGTGGAGGATGCTTTAAGGAAAATGAAGTGGGCAAGGCCTTAGGACCATATGACATACCTATTAAAGTATGGAAAGGCCTAGGAGACATTGGTATCCAGTGGCTAACTAAACTTTTCAATAAAATTTTAAAGGAACGGAGAATGTCAGAAGTTTGGAGAAAAAGTGTTGTAGTTCCTTTTTATAAAAACAAAGGAGATATTCAAAGCTGCAATAATTATCGTGGAATGAAGCTTATGAGTCATACTATGAAACTTTGGGAAAGGGTAATCGAAAAATGCCTCCAATGTATGACTACTGTATCGGAAAATCAGTTTGGTTTTATGTCGAATAGATCTACTACAGAAGCTCTTTTCTTATTACGGCAGCTAATGGAGAAGTATAGAGAAATAAGAAAAGATTTGTATATGATTTTTCTTGATTTAGAGAAGGCGTATGATCGAGTACCGAGAGAATTGATTTAGTGGACATTAAGAAAGAAAGGACTCTCTCAAGGATATGTTGATTTGGTTAAGGATATATATGACGATGCTATTACTAGTGTTCGAACTATTGCCGGAGAGATCGGTAAATTCTCAGTTTCTATAGGTTTGCATCAAGGTTCTGCACTAAGTCCGTATCTCTTTGTCTTAGTTATGGATGAAGTAATAAAACAATTGCATGAGGATATCCCTTGGTGTATGTTATTTGCATATGATATTGTTTTAATTGATGCTTTAAATGCTAAGTTAGAGCGTTGGAGACTTGCCTTGGAGTCTAAGAGCCGCTTTGTTTTCGGGGTGGGGTGGCTTATTCGAGCCCCACCGCCCGAATAAGCCACTCCACCTCGGTTAAGGGGGGATGGGTGTGAGGAAAAATTGTGGGGCCCACAGTTTTCTCTCACATCGGTTTGTTATTCCCCCTATCCTAACCCGTAAACAAAGAGCCCCTAAATGTTTTTAAATTAGTAGGAGCAAGTCAAAGTTGATGCATTGTAATTTTAGTAATGGGAGAGTAGTATAGGAAGACATGGTTCTACTTGATGGACATAACATTCCAAAGAGTAATAACTTTCGATACTTAGGGTCTATCATATAAGAGAATGGGGAGATTTATGACGACGTTACATATAGGATTAAGGCAAGCTGGTTAAGATGGGGAAGCGCATCAGGAGTCCTCTGTAATCGTCGTATGCCTGTGAAACTCAAAGGGAGATTTTATAGAACAGCTGTGAGACCTGCTTTGTTATATGGTACTGAGTGTTGGCCAGTACGAAAGGAACACATTTACAAATGTGTGTAGCAGAGATGAGGATGCTGAGATAGATGTGTGACAAAACTATGAAAGACAAGATTGGGAATGAGCACATCCGTAAGGACTTAGAGATAGTCTCAATTGATAGTAAAATGAGAGAAAATAGACTCAGGTGGTTTGGACATGTACTTCGTCGCTCTAACTCAGCACCGGTTAAAAGATGTGACCGAATCTTAATGGATGCTAGTAAAAGAGCTCGGGGAAGGCCTAAAATGAGATGATGCAATGTTATTAGGAAGGACATTAGTTTCTTGCGTTTAAATATGAATATAGCACTTGATAGAAATATTTGGCGGAACAAGATTCATGTAGCCGACCCCAATGAGATAAGGCTCTGATGATGATGGTGATGATGATGATGAGTCGTATTAGTCTGTGGCTTTTATGATGTCTTGTACTTTTTGCTTTTGTTTAGGGACATTTTGGTCCTTAGGAGTTTGGAGTCTCTATAAATATCCGATGTACCCCCACTCCTGTAAAGCATGAAGAAGGGAATGAAAAGTTAGTTATTTTTTGGGATCTTGTGTTCTCTGAGAGAGAGAAAGAGTGAGCTCCCCGAGTGAGGGAAGGGTGAGAGGCCCCTTTAGCTTTCCCTGCTACCCATCTTCTTTCCCTCCCTTTGACTTACTACTACTTTTTTTCTTCGAACCGTACCACAGGCCCACCCCATTCTCCCCTCGCACACTCCCTCTATGCCCACGTACGACCACCCCTCCCTCTCCACCTCCACTTCTCCCTACTCCTCACGTTGTATCCCCCCCCCCCCCAGCACTACAGGAAGAGCGCTGAAGCACTCTCCTCCCCACTCGCGAACACCCTCTCCCTGTCTGCACGACCGTCGGCCGCCGCTCTGCACCGCCGTCACCGCCTTCCCCCCAACATCTCCCCCACCCCTCTTCTCCTTCGTAGCACTGAGAGTAGAGTCGCCAAAGCCCCACGCCCACCCTTGCGCTAAAGCCCCCTGCGTCGCCGGCCCAACACCCACCACGTCCGCCTCCGGTCGCTGCTGCTATGCTGGCCGCCCGTCGTCGTCAGCCTGCCACGCTCAGGCTCACCTAGGACGCCTCCCACCATTGCGGTAAGTAGTGGCCACCCACCCACACGCACCCGAGCTCCACCACAATGCTCAGGGCCCCTTGGCCGCAGCAGGTACTCCTCCTCAACCTCCCCAGCCCGGCCGTCTCCCTCCCTCTCCCGTCCCTGCGTAGTCACCACTCATGAGCCCAGCACAACCGACCCCCATCTTCCTCCCCCCCCCTGTCCTTCCTACTTGTCTCACCTCTCTCTGCCTTCGTCCTCTTTCCCCCATCTCTCTTCCTTTCTCTCTCTCTGACCACCGGAACTGCCACCCCTCTCTCCACCACATCCCCACTTCCCCCACCCTCGCCGGCCTCAGCTAGGAGCAGCTCCCAGCCGCACCTCCCGCTTGTCACAGCCACCCACAGCTGCCCATCTACCTCCAGTTGTGGCCCACAGCAAGCCAGCCACCTTGCCAGTGGCAGCATCACGGCGCCCACGACCTCCTACAGCAGCGACATTGCAGCCAACCCTCACAGGACGTCCACCCCCGCGCTGCTTCCAGCCCGTGTCTGAGTTCGCTCTAGCTGAACCTGAGTAGCGGCATCGACTTGTACGGCCCTGCCTATCCGCACGAGTTCTATCTGCGGCGATGACCAACGACTCTCCCAGGCCCGCACCCCAGCCAACCAGTGATGACACCCTCGCGTGGGCCCTGCCCGGGCGTCCTACTCGTCGGCCTTGAGGCCCTGTCCTTGTCACCAACTAGTGACAGAGAGCCTCCTCAGCTGAGGACTACGCTAGCGACTACAGCAGCCCTGTAGTCCCTGGCCACACTGTTCAGCCCACGATGACGAAGCGAAGGTCCACTCTATGTCTCGGTTGATTTCTTGTTCATTTAGTATCTTGTGAGCCCATTATTTGAGAAATTACTTAAATCGTTGTCGGACGTGAGCGAGTGAATCCATCTCTTGTGGCTGTTTGATCAATTTCATTAAAATTTAGAACTTGCACTCTAATCTGGAGTTGGTTTCTTAACTACCGACGATCCTTTTACTTTAGCTGTTTGAACGGACTGACAACACGGAACGTCACACTTAGCCCAATAGTCTCAAGATACATCTTTGGGAATGATTGGTAACGTCCCTATAACGTCATTGTAAGTTTCGTTGCTGATCGATGTGCTGATGAGATCATCCCATTTATTGTCCCGCATCAATTGGCAAACTGCTAATCTGATTTGTTGTTCTTTGAGTGCATGGGTCTATATCAGAAATCATGATTTTTTGCTTGTCAGTTTCAACTTACTCTCCAAATGATTGAGTTTGGTATGATATGTTTTGTACATTTACCAGTTATAATTCTACCTTGCTTTTGGTGGTTGACTCTTGTATTGCTTTCTTTTGTGCATTGATTTTTGCTGTGGATTGAAAAAGGCAACTTTTATTTCTAATGCTCCATCATCTCTTCACTATCTCATCATCTGTTTTACATTTTTTTTGCAGTGGTCTTTCCACCCTTTTGTTTTTCACAGCAAACGTTTCTACACAGTTCTCCTTTGGTGCAGGGTGTTAGCATTCTTAGTTGTAAGTTTGGATAAGGCACCAACTAGCATTTTTATTGTTAAGCTGTGCATAGGACTTACATTGGTGATCTTTTTGGCAGGCTTCTCAGGTCCTAAGAATTGTTACATTCTACGCTACCCAGCTTCCTGGTCCTAACTATCATTGTCGTGAGGCAAGATCTAGATTCTTGAATCAGTCTAGTATGCATCTTATTATAAGGGAATGTGCTTAACAAACTTCTGAAAACCAAATATAATGACATTAGAATTTCATTGTTATCACTCTGTAGGGATCTAAACTTGCCAGACTGCCCCATCCAGAAAGCATCTTGGAAGTTCTTCTGATTAATTGTCAGTGTCCCATCTCAATTCTCTTGCCTTTCAGCCTATTACTTGAAAGTGAATTGTTCTGACCATTTATTCACCCTGTTCTATTTTATAGTCCCACGGGGAGTAATATATGGCTGTGGTGATCTGATTTTTTCTTCTCACATGATATTTACATTGGTTTTTGTGCGTACATATCAGAAGTATGGCTCAAAGAGGTATGCTTGAATTGATCGACTCTCATGGAGACAATAATAGTATTTCTTTATTGATTGTCATTTTATTTAGAGGGCAGTTTGTTTGAAGACCATAATTTCATCTGTGCATGAAATATATACTAATACACATGCACTCCTTTAATTTTTGAATGCCTTTTCAGGACTATCAAGCAGCTTGCATGGCTGATAGCTGTTATTCAAAGCCTACTTATAATATCGTCCCGCAAGCATTACACAGTAGATGTTGCTGTTGCATGGTACAATGACAAATTTAGTCTCATTTTTTTATTTAAATGCACAGTAGATGTTGCTGTTTCATGCCCATGGTAAAATCCAAATTTAGTCTATTTTTCTAAATTTTTTAAACTTATCATTGACTAGTAATTTATAAAATGTTACATCTATTGTTAGGTACACGGTAAATTTGGTTGTGTTTTTTGTTGATAAGAAACTACCAGGTAATGTTGAGTATCTTCTCTCTAGTGTTGGCCTTCTCCCAACTTTTATCCTTGCTATTGTCAAGATGACATTGAAATATCATCCTCAATGCAGAAATGCCCGATCGTAGTGCTGGGACTACAAGCCCTTTGTTACCTGTCGGTGTTAAAGAGAAGGATAGCAAATCTAAGGAAGAGGCTGAGAAGCTACTGACTGGGAATTCTGTTGATGGTGCTGACTGGGTAAGCAAGATAGCAGACCTTTTTTACATTGTCAACATTCATCCCCCCTTCTGTGTTTGATCATAGTAGAAAAAGGATTAAATCAGAAAATGTGCTTCCTGGTTTACTTTTACCTAACTTAGGCATTGGGAATATGATCAGGTCTAACAACACCAGTGTAGACTGTAGATACAACTTTGTCATCCATATTCCTAGGTCCAGAAATGTTTGCAGATGTTAATACTTGAGGAGCCTGTAGGATAAGCCTTTTTTTGCCTAAAAGGTCACACAAGTTATTGTGTCATCTTATTACTTGAGATAATAAATTTAATGCATTTTTTTTCATTTTTTGTTCTTTGAAAGTCAAGGAAGATCTAACATCTTGATGTTGATTGATTCAGAGACAGAGGAGTCAAGTCAATGGGAAGAACCTTGAGAATGGGAGTCACGCCCTTGCAGAAGTAATTGTGAATGGTAAATAGATGGTTTCTTTCAATGTTGATGACAGGATCAGCTACTACACTCATTCTGCATGGTTCGGCAGTTGAAACACACGGTGAAAGATCGCCCTCGACTTTATTTGCATGTTAAAGGGCACGGAATCTTATATGTAGCCTGCACAGAACAGAAAAATGGGATTGGCTGAACCAAGTTTTGGTTCTTTTCATTTCCAATGGCCATATCCACTTGTAATATCCTGAGAATTGTTTCAGTTATTCTTTCACATTTGTTTACTGTCCTGCAGTAGACCTGGTTCTGTTACTGAGTTAAAATGTGAAAATTTGGCCCAAGTTAGTGCAGCTTTGAAGGGAACTGAAAAAAATTCACATCACAGCAATGGAAGGGTTTAACAAGGGTCAATAGCCTCTGCAGGAGCTCCACCCAGTCAGTGGCTTGTTTTTGTTTCTCTCGATGTTCCTTAGTCATATGTACATCCTTCTAGTGTAACATTTGCAAAATGACAGTGGATAAATCACATTATGACAGTGGATAAATCACATTCTCAAATAATTGCACTGATGCTCTGGAGTTCTTTTTTAGTTTCTGAAGTGAAAGCTATAGCCACAGGCTATATACAAAAAACCGTTGTAAGAAGCTGAATGTTTGAGAGCCAGCTTTTTCATGGTCAATGTCACATTGTACATCAGCTTGAGAATGTGAGCTTTTGCCATTGGTTTTTCTTGTTGACAATCTGTGTTGAACAATACAACAATTGATCATTGGTTTGCCAATGGTGCATCTTCTCGGGGAATTGATGCATTTAATGGCTGCATCTTATCAGACATTAGATCAAGCATCTTCTCTGGCGATTGATGCATTTAATACTTGCACCATCTGGTTCATTAGATCAAGCAATCTACTGTCGTTGAAGGCGGCATAACTAGTGATAAGTATTATATCATTCCTCAAAGCAGTTGAGATGAAGAAATATCTTCTTTAGAATGTTATGATACTGCATTTTTGCTACCTTTTGTCACGTTTCGTGGAGAATATAAGGCTTGCAGGAAGAGAAGCGCTCAAGTTATCTTTAAAAGTAGCCTTTTGATTAAGCAGCCATTTTTTGCCACCACTATTTGGCGGCTTTTTTCCGCCACTACGGTCCATCGTGGTCCCCTGCTGCCGCTGCTCCACCACGTAGTTTGCTGCCGCAGTCCTTTATTGTTGTCGAGGTCTTGTCATGATCAAGGTTCGTCCAATCGTTGATCTGTATTGGATCGGGATCCTCCTGATTCAGTACGGTATGTTTGAGTCACATTCGACTCGCATCTGACTCGGTCTGACTCGGTTCTCTCTCTCCCCCTCTCACCTTCCTTTATCTCTCTCTCACTGTGACTCGGCCCGACTCGGCCGATCTTGAGGGTGATCCGCAATGTATCGGGTTTGCTCTGATACGGTACGCCCGAGTAGACCTGAGTCGGGCCGAGTCGGCAAACCATGGTCATAATCATGATTTGTCGACTCGGGTCGACTCGGGCGTATCGTAACGTATCAGGGCAAGTCCGGTACACTGAAGATCACCTCCAGGATCGGCCGAGTCGTGTTGAGTCAGTGAGGGAGAGAGAGAGGAGGGGGAGAGGGGGAGAGAGAGGGCCGAGTTGGATGCGAGTCGGATGCGACTTGGCCGTATCGTATCGGATCAGGGAAGAACCGATCCGATACGGATCATCGAGTCGGCGAACCATGATCATGATTAGGATTGTCGATAAGTCTGGTCGGTCTGTTAAATTTGAGAGTTTAGTCCGATTTTAGATAGAGTCGTAAGATCTTTTTCGGTTCACGAGAGTCGAGTCTAAAAGTTTAGTCCGATTAAGTCCACGGATCGGATTCTGAGTTCGACTTGTGGGTCCACTTAACCCCCCCTTTTTTTTCTCTCCAAATGTTTTAAAAATTATTTAGTTAAAATTATATTATATTATTTAACTATAAATTTAAAAACTTTCTTTTTAAATAAATTAAATAATTAATATCAAAGTTTTAAATTTAATAAGATTATAAATTTTATGTTATTAAATATATTATTTTTATTAATATTTTTTTATTTAAAATTTTAATTTGGGTCAAATTTTAGTCAGATTTTATATTTTTTTATTAGTATTAGATGTGACTCGATACAATTTAGGTCTGAGTCGAACTTGAATTTTAATATTGATGAATCGGATCGACTTAAGTCAATCTATGGCCACTAGATCATACTACAAGAAGGACGTTATGTCCAATTATAGATATTCATATAATCATTCTTCTTCTTCTTTTTGTTAGAGGCATCAGATTGTTTGATTAGATAGACTACTGAGATATGTATACCGGATTGGGTTTGACATTGATAAAAAAAAAAGTTACCAGTGCAACAGATAAAACTCTAATCACTTTGCAGAATACTAATTTGTATTTAGTTATACGATTTTTATATTGATCTAAAAATTCAATGCTGCCATAAAATAAAATTTGAGAAATATTCATTATATAGTATCTTCGATCACAAATGAGAATTAGCTAGTCAAACTTGTAAGGCCGTTTGAAATAATGACCCTCTTATGTGTATAGTTGAAAATTAATTTTATCATGTTATAATATTATTTTTAGTAGCCTCACCATTTTACAATATTTTACAAAAATATCCCTACCCCCATCAATTGTTAGTATTATCATATTATGTTGGTATCTCTTATTCAACTGTAGTTAATTTTTAACTGAATTTTAAAAAAAGGTCAAAATATACCTAATTTCTTCTAATTTCTTTCTCCTTCTACATCTCTCTCTCTCTCTTTGTGATGATGTGACATCAAGATAGCTCTTTTCTATATGGATATTTCTATCTGAAATTTAATTTTATGGATAAAAATATAATATTTTCATCTTCAATAAAAGTTAATCACATAGGTGTTTTTGATACTATATTAACATAAGAAAATTATTAAAAACTATAAAAATAAGATAGATAATTATGCAAACATGCACTTAAGGAGGTTATTTTTTGCAAAAAAATCAAATTGTAAAGTTAAAAATTCTACCAAACAATAAAAATGAATCTACTCATGGAACGTAGGCAAATGAATCGGCTTGTGATCATTGTTCTCTAATTATTAAATAAAATCTCAGATTATATTTTTCCAACTTAACTGAATATTTCTTGACAGATTCATCAATTTTTAATCGACACAAGTTACAGTTAATAGACTGATGTTAGGATCTGAGCGGCAGAAAAAAAAACATATCATGTGCCATCGGTTTCATTATCTGAAGGTTGATCTATCTAATCTGTTAATTAGAGCTCAGAGTATCCCGCTCTCTTTCTAATTCAAGCTGCACTCATGGGCTCGTCTGAACTCTGAAGTCTGAAACGCTCCGGTCTCATCCCCCGGGCTTAGATCAGAAATGGATGGGATGCGAATGTGGATTAAACTATTCACTCTTTTTCCCTTTTCTAAAGGAGTGCTTAGAAAAATATTCCTCTTATAGACATAATTATAGAAGTGTTATTCTAGACATACAGATCCATTAATATAATCTCAGTACATCAACTATACGTGCAAAAATAATTTTGTTATTAAATAAACGTAACTAACTAAACTTAAGATATAATTAGAGTTAAAAAGTGTATCATTGCACTTGTGTTAACATATTAAAGTTATTTTAATTAAGAATTGTTTACATATTAGTGTATGTATTCTAGTCTAATTTCAAATAATTTCATGTAATCTTTGCAGCGTCAAAAAAAAATCTGTAGGATCAATTGACTTTATAGGACGTCTACAAAATCATTTTTTGAGAATATTCTTTCTTTAAAATGAAAAGACTTAGGTACCTCTCAAAGGTTAAAAATTATTTTCTTTTACATACAACCACTGTATGAAACGAAATGGCAAAACTATCATTATTGCAAACATATTAAAACTTGTATCGTTACTTTCAATGAAATATTATGAAATATCATTACCCTAACTCATCGTAATCATCCGTGAACTTAACTGTGATTACCTTTAACTAGACTTAAGAAAGAATAATAATACCCATCAAAACAATGGGATCTATCTCTCTCCCACCTCCAACTCTGATTCCTAGAAAACCCTTATCAACTAGGGAAGGAGATTGGGGGAAGAAGAAGGGGGTTAGAGGGATCGGGGTGGAGTTTGTCGGAGGAAGTTTGTGGGGAAGGAGGGAAGGTCGCGGGGGTGAGGGAAAGGTGAGCATTGGGGGAGGAGGGTGCCATATTCTCTTTTTCTCTCTCTTTCTCTTGGAGCCTCCTCGATGAGGTGGCAATGCCATGCTTCTTCCTACTTGTGGTTCATGAATTAGACTAGGCAAGGTGTAGTTGGGAGCAGAGAGGTGAGGTTTATCCGGAGGGAGTTTGAGGGGGGCATATCGGGAGGGATTGACCCTAGGTGAGGTGTAGTTGGGAGTGTAGGGGGGGAGACTAAAAAGAGATCAGCCCGTCGTGCTCATCACCAGCCTTGAGAGTGAAGGACTTCTTCCTCACCGTTGGGGATCTCCACTATTAATGGGTGGGTTGTTGACATCGAAAGGAGAGATCTCCTCCAACGCCTCTATCTCTTTCTCTCTCAACCCCCATCAAGTAAGGATTGTTGATGTTAGAGAGACAATGTCTCCTTCTCTCTATCTTTCTCACTCAGTCCTTACCCTCTCTCTACAACCCCCCTAATAGGGGAGGGGGAGGATTTGCTAGAGCCAAAGGGCGAGCGTCTCTTGCAATCTCTTATGTGTGTACGTGTGCTCTCTCTACCTTTGTAACCAACCACCCATTTGATTGCGTCAGAGGGGGAGTGATGGGGGCATGGTCAATGGTTGCAAGAGTCCAATCAACAAGTCGTGTCGATGTTGCAAACTAAGGTTGATTAGGGTCTCTCTCTCTCATCTCTCTTGTGAAGGTGGAGAATTTTGAGTTAGGATAAGAATATTTTGATTGGATGGTAACAAAATAATAAGAATAATATAGTTTTTGTGAAATATTCATTTTACATTGATTGAAATTAATCGTGATAGATTTTTATAAAAAATCATTAAAAATAATGATACAAATAATCTATACTATATATTATAAGAGAAGAAGACGAATTTTTTCCGCCGATTCACTTAGGATGTTGATGTTTTTTGTCGCCGATTCATTTTTTATCGCCCGCGGGTTCACTCTTTGTTGTTGTTTTTTTCTCTTCCTCCCTTTTGGCCAGAGAGGGAGGGAAGAGGAGCGAAGATGGTGAAGTTTATGAAGCCGATCGACTGATCAAGGCGGTGATCGTGCTACAGGGCCACTTCGCCGGGCGGAAGGCCGTCATCGTGAAGAAATTCAACGAGGGCACCCACGACCGTCCCTACGACCACCGTCTCTGCTGCCGAGCATGTACAAGTACCCCCACGAAGGCCAATCCGCAGGGACTCGGCCGAGAATGACAAGAAGGTCGCCACCTGCAAGGAGGCCAAGGCCCCGCTTCAAGACTGGTAAGAACAAAGGTGGTGGCTCTTCACCACGTCGAGGTTGTGAGTGGTGGGTTACTCTCTCTCTCTCTCTCTCTCTCTGACTCTCTGAGGACCCAGGTGCCGATGCCCCGATCCCTTCTTTGATTCGTCCTCTCATCTTTCTCTATCATACTGGTTGTAATGTCGAGGTTGAGCATTTTGTTATCTTTTTGGATCTGTTTTGAGTCCTTCAAATTGATTACATTTCTTCCTTGATTACGTTTGCATCATGTGTATGCCTATTGTGCTGATCCAAATGTAGCAAATATGCTGTTGCTTTTGTTCATCATTTTAATGTTAATCTTATGATATTCAACTGAGATCCAAGGTTGTACAAGGTCTACTCTCTCACCTTAATTTGCGGTAGTTTATATGGAAGAACTGGTGCATCAATAGTGTAATCTAGATGATGGCGATTTTCTCATAAGGAAAAAAAATCAAGTATACATCGATAAGATCGGATTCAAGTGGCCACTGCTTGGAGCATTGCCTCACCATTTTGATGTTTTACGTGGACAGCTAGCTTGGGTTTTTTTTGTCGTCGGTTCACCTTTTATCGCCCGCAGGTTCACATTTTTGCGTCTGGGTGCTTATTCAAGTACTCTCAGCCGCCGTCTCCGAACGACTCCTCCGTGATGGAGTCCCCAAACAAACGCCAGGTTAATCAACATGATGACCGACACGAAGAAAATTTCTCCAGTGAAAGCAATAGTAACACACAAGGGTTATATGAAACAAAAACAAATTTTAGAGGGAAGTTTCGTATGACATCTCATATTCACATCGACAGAATGACCAAGGTTATCTCGACGTCCTCACAAAAATAAAATAATAAATTATGAATGCCCAAACTAACGCAAAGTCTCCCCATAAACATGTTTTTCATAAATCGTCTTTTTAAGTTAATTTATGTTGGTGGCTCTCCCTGTAAATTGAGTTGTCATAAACTCACATTAATTTATGCGTTATAGTTGAACATGAATTAATAAATAATGACGTAATGATAAATTTGATAAACTTTTTTATGATAAATGTGTTTATGATAAAATTATTCAACTTTTTAAAAAGTTGTCACAAGAGTTACATCCAAAAGGAGTACGTATTTGAACATAATTTTCAACCTTATGCACAAGGTTTGTCGACCCGCGCGACTCGGTCTCGGCCTGGGTCGGGTCGCTCCCGACTCGGTCCATCCCGGTCCATTCCGTCCCATATCTAAATAAAAAAGATTATATATACATATAATATATATATATATAAAATAATAGAATAAAATAAAAAATACACTTTATATATATAATATATTATTAAATTAATAGGGTGACCCGGTGACGACCCACGACCCGGTCGTCCCGCGAACGACTTGGGTCGGGTCGGGTCGTACGGGTCGGGACGACCCGCACCGAATCGGCAAATCATGCTTCAGCATATGTTTGTTTTGTTGACATATTATTTATTTATCATGGAGATATAATCTCTACTTTTTATATCCACATTTTTACATGCATCAAATAAAAAATAACATTTTACGATAATCTCCTTAAAAAAATTATCTGATAGAATATTTATTTTATCAGTTGTATAATTTTTATATTTAATTATATTATTATTATTATTTAGAATTTTTTAAAATAAATTCACGCTCGTAACGCGTTCTTATCAATTTGCACTGGTATGTTTTCAATGAATATTTTTACCAATTTACGGCTATCAATAGTCTATATGCAAAAAAGTTATCTTGATGGTCCCTTCCCCGCGTCACCCTCCCCTCCCTCAGCACAGCCACCCCATCTCGGCACCGCAGCAGCAGCATCATCCCCCAGCGCGGGCCCTCCCTCTCTGCCCCATCGCCCCTCCGCGCCACCACCCCTTCCGCAGCAGCAACTGCCCCCGGTGTCGCCCTCTTCCTCGATCCGCCTGGCACCCTCCCCTCGGCGGACACCCCCTCTCGGCACGGCCACCCCCTTCTAGCGCGGCAGCGAAAAACGCACTCAGCATCGCCCCCCTCCCGGCCCCCATCTTCCCGGCCCCACACCCCCTCTTGTCTCGCAGACACCCCCTCTCCCGCCCTCCTCCTCGACCTCTGTAGCCCGCGTGTGCTCGCGAGGAGGGACGCACTCTCTCCATATGGATCTCATCAGATGATCTTGCTCTCTGCCGATTTCTGGCGTCCGGATCAGGTTTTTCGTCTTCCTACGGCTCTCCAGATGTGTTTGTTTGATTTGTGCGGCGTGGATGTGTTAGATAATTGGGTTTTTTCCCCAGCCTCTCCAGGCATTGGTAAATCTCAGCTTGTAGAAGCGACTGGTTCTCCTTCCGATTAGTTTACGCATATTGTTGAGGCGCGCTTTGATTTGTGGTGGGAATGGCGGGAGAGGGGGGTGGTTTCCGTATAGCGATGCCAGAAGCCTTCTCCCCTGTTCTTTGTTCTGTTCGGTGAAGCTGCGTTAAGGGGTTGGTTGATTTGTTCTTCGCTCCCTGCGATACCCTGCTCGCTCGGTGATCCACTGGGTTCCATATTAATTTGTTTGGATTGATCTCGTGCACATGACAACAACTCGTGACTTCCCCAAAATTGTGACGTTTGGTTGGCCATCCGCGACGAGGTGTGGTCGTGGAGAAGCAGACTATGCAAATATGGCCAATACGCCGATCCTCTTTGGATTGGTTCCAGTGAAGGTGGCCTACGACCATGCAATTCCCATTTCTTATTGGCCTGTCGCGGACCAACTTCCATAATTCCTCTGCTATCCTATCTCTGTTATGAAGCCATTGTAGAACCTGTTTAGGTGCTTTATTACGAAAAGTTAAATGAGACTTTGAACCTGCTCTGGGATAGCCTTCCATCTCTTGATCCTTATGTCAGTTATAGCCCCCTCTTCCTTCATTTGTCTAGTCGAACCTCTGCTTCTGATTGAGCTTCCAACTGGCATGTCCAAAGTCAAGGACTTCATACTTCTTCACTTTGCATTAATCTTTTTTGGTCACCACTCGCTAGCCTGTAGGTCGATTATGTGGCTCTGCTGTTAAGATTGCATGTCTGGTTGTACGTTTTCGTAAAATTATGATTATGTGTGTTATTCTGCTTTTAATTTGATTGACTTAACGTAGACGTAACTTCATTGTATGTGTGTTCTCTTCTTTTTTCCTTGGTACCATCCTGGACCAAATGAGTTTGGAGCTGATTCGCAATATTTGGGACCTTTATTTATTTGTTTATTTGGCTTCTGTTGCTCTTGATGCAACTATTTCATGCATCAGATGATAATTCTAACCTCTGAACCTCTGAACTTGATTCTCATCATAAATATGTGAATGCAATAAATTGAACATGCCCAGGTGTTGACAATATAATATAGATCCAGTTCTTTACTTCGTAGTCATAATTTGTTTATGTATGCCGTCATCTTACAAAGCAAGCGATCATGGGTATGGTTTTAATTAGAGTCCTCACTTCCTCTTATGATGCTAGGTTTTGACATGGGAATCAGCAAAACCGAGGTTAACTTAAAGAGGCTGCTTGCTGCTGCTCCTCGTCAGCAGAATCAGGCAAAACTAATACATGTAAGCTCTAAGTTTGTGCAAAACTCACATGCAATTTGATTTCATCTTTGTTGTTGCTTGTAAAACTTGGTTTTCCAGTTTATAATTTCTTTACAGTGCCTCTCGCTAGCCTTTGTGTCGATTAATCGTATCACTATTCACCCTTTCAGAGATAAGGAGTATTATTATTCATGTTCAACAATAAAACTGCCTTCAGGAACATTGTGATTCTATTTTAGGGAGTTTGTTGACTTTTAAAATTTGAGCAGATATAATGGTCCAAGCTATTGCCGTTTAACAGAAAGTAACCAAAACCAGATAAAAATGCTTCTGAGAGTCCTTCAACTTTTGTCAAGTCTGAGAGAATTGTTACATTAGATCCCTTGTGCCTGTTATATGATAATAGTAACCTAAATTACTTAACATACTGTCTAGAATGGCTTATGAAAACACTAGGTAAATCTGGGAGAAGTATATATATATATATATATATATATTTATATCATAAGCATTTATACACTTTGAGCAGCATACTTCTATTCCGGCGAGGCACACCACGGGCAACAGCATTGGAGTGATAAGATTAGCTGTGATGATTTTTGTGAAAGATTCAATTTCATTAATCGAAAGAGGGGTATTAATACCCATGGTACAACATGAGGACAATAACAAATAAGTCCCTACTCTTATTTATTTTAACACTCCCCCTCAAGCTGGAGCATATATATCAAACATGCCCAGCTTGTTACAGAGTGCCTTAAAACGAGAAACTCCAAGTGCCTTTGTAAATAAATCTGCTAACTGATCATCTGAAGCAGTGAAGGGAGTACAAATCTGTTGTGACATAACCGCATCGCGCACAAAGTGACAATCAACCTCAATATGCTTGGTACGTTCATGAAAAATAGGATTTTTAGCAATATGGATAGCGGCTTGATTGTCACAATGCATCTGCAACGGCTCAGTATAAGTAACCCCAAAATCAGACATCAAACTCCGTAACCACATCATCTCACATGCAGTTTGTGCCATAGCCCTATATTCAGTCTCAGCGCTAGATCGGACAACCACACTTGGTTTCTTGCTTCTCCATGTGACTAGATTCTCTCCAACATAGGTACAAAATCGTGTAGTGGACCTTCTGTCAAACTTTGATCCTGCATAATCAACATCAGAAAAAGCTTCAATTCTCACATGACCATTTTTTTTGTAAAGCAAACCTTTTCCTGGAGCGGCCTTAATATAATGTAAAATCTTCAGAGCAGCTTCCCAATGGCACACCTTAGGCTTTTGCATAAATTGACTAATTACTCCCACTGCAAAAGAGATGTCAGGTCTAGTAACAGTCAAGTAAAGAAGCTTCCCACACAATCTCCTATATCTTTCAACATTTGCAAACTCGGGGATGTCCTCATTATCAAGATCCTGTTGTGGAACAATGGGTATGTCAGCTGGTTTACACCCAAGCAAACCCATATCTTGAAGTAGGTCCACAACATACTTCCTTTGTGAGAGAGAGACACCTGTTTGACCATGAGCTATCTCAATACCCAGAAAGTAACGTGGTCTACCCAAGTTCTTGGTAATAAAATGCTTTTCCAGGTACTTTTGAACCTCTTTAACACCTTCCGTGTCACTACCAGTAAGTAACATGCCATCTACATAAACAATCAAAATAATTATGCCAACAGGTAAATGACGAACAAAAATAGAATGGTCAGCCTGACTTCTCTTCAGCCCAATGCCAGATGCAATTTTGCTGAATTTATCAAACCAAGTACGTGGACTTTGTTTCAAGCCATAGATAGCATTTCTTAACTTGCATACCAACTCCCCCTGAGTCACATAGCCTGGAGGTTGCTCCATGTACACCTCCTCATTTAGATCTCCATATAAGAAGGCATTTTTCACATCCATTTGAACCATTGACCATCCTTGATTAATAGCAAGATAGAATAAGATTCGAACAGAATTCAAGCGGGTTACAGGGGAGAAAGTTTCAAAATAGTCTACCCCATAAGTTTGCGTAAACCCTTTTGTCACCAATCTCGCTTTGTATTTGTTAATAGTGCCATATGGAGAGTATTTCACAGTGAACACCCAGTGACAGGAAACATGAGTAACATTAGTCGGACGGTGTACAAGGGTCCATGTGCTACGAGAAAGCAAGGCACGCATTTCTTCATCCATAGCAGTTTTCCACTCTGGTTTAGTGAGGGCCTCAGATACAGTCTTGGGAATAGGAATTGCTGAAATAGTCAAAGCAAACTGACGAAAGGATGGAGTCAAGGATGTATAGGAAACAAAATTACCAATGGGGTGTTGATAAATGCTCTTACAAGATCTCACACCTTTTCGAACAGCAATAGGAAGATCAATATCCAAAACAGGTGGAGAAGATGTCTTACCAGAAGGGGCAGGTTCCTCCAACGAGGCAGATGATGGTGGGTGGTCATCACCTGGCTGTAGTGCGCGCCGCTTATAGACCAGTCCATACATGTCATCTGTAGTAGATGGCTCAAAGACTTCATCATTAGTGACAACAGTTGAGTCAGAAGGAAATAAAAGAGATGGAATAGGAACATCAGGAGCAATAGGAGAAGTTTGTACATCGGGTGTGACAAAAAAAGGTACAGACTCATAGAAAATAACATCTGCAAAAACAAAACTCTTTCTAGATCGGGGTTCAAAACAACGGTAACCCTTTTGTGTTCTTAAGTATCCAAGAAAAATGCAGGGAACCGACCTGGGAGAAAGTTTATCATGACCTGGCCCAAGAGAATGAACAAAGCATTTGCATCCAAATACACGAGGAACCAAGGGAAAGGGTGTACCATCAGGATACAGGCATGAAAAGGGTGATTGCCCATTAAGGATCTTGCTGGAAACACGATTTATAAGGTAACACGAAGTAAGAACCGCATCACCCCAATACTGTTTGGGAACATTCATGTGGAACATCAAGGTACGAGCAACATCTAGAAGATGACGGTTCTTTCTCTCCGTCACACCGTTCTGTTGTGATGTATAAGAACACGAGGTTTGATGGATAATCCCCCGAGAAGAACAAAAAGTGGCAAAAGATGTCTGAACATACTCCAATGCATTGTCAGTGACTCAGTACGCACAACTTTGATAGAGGCAGAATATTGAGTTTTTATTTAAGTATAAAAATTTTCAAAAATATGAAATACATCAGACCTTGACTTGAGTAGAAAGACCCAAGTCATACGAGAAAAATCATCTATGAAGGTAACAAAATATCGAAAACCAAGTCTGGAGATAACTGGAGAAGGTTCCAGATATCTGAGTGAACAAGATGGAAGGGAGCAGTGCTCCTTTTATTTTGACTCAAAGGAAAAGACACTCTGTGATGTTTGCCTAATTCACAGGCATCACAATGAAACTTATTGATTGTAGATGGAACAGACACAACATCTCTAAGCTTTGAGATAGAAGGGTGACCCAATCTGCAATACCACTGATAAGAAGTGTCACTAGCCGACAAAGCATGATGAGACTGGAAAGATCTATCTGCAGTAAAATAGTAGAGACCACCAGATTCATGTCCCCCACCAATCGTCTTCCTCGTTTGGAGGTCCTGAAATACACAATAAGAAGGATAGAAGGTCACTGAGCAATTCAAAGAATGAGTCAACATGCTGATAGACAGAAGATTAACAGGAAAGTTTGGAACATAGAGAACATCATTTAAAGTGAGAGGAGACAATGAAACAATGCCTTTTCCTACAACAGGCGATTTAGAGCCATCTGCTACAGCAATAGGTGCATGAGAATTAGTGGAGTCAAGTGAGGAGAAAAGGGAGCGATCACTTGTCATATGACAAGAGGCTCCCGAGTCCACAATCCATGAGGAATTAGAAACTGCAAAGGCACTACCTGAGTGGGAGACAGCATGAAAAGAGAATGAAGATGTTGCATAGCCTTTTATAATTCGTTGAATTGCCTCGTACTCCTCCCGAGATAAAGTTACTTCCCCTTCCTGTCGTGAGGATGTAGGAGTAGAATCAGTCTGCGGTTGCTGTGTACTTTGGGCAGTCTCTATAGTGGTATCTGAAGCCACGCCAAGGTTAGTCACAAGATTCAGCTTACTTCCTCCCCTTCCGTACTTTTTCCAACAAAAATCTGAATGATGATTTGACCGCCCACAGTGCGAGCATGGTTGACGGCCACGTCTGCGTCCCCGACCACGGCCACCGGCAACAAGGGCAGATGCATTCCCCAAGTCATTGTTTGCAACTGTTTGTCCAGTTGGAGAAAGACCAATATTAGATATAGATGTTGTGCTAGCCCGTAAAACACGTGAAAAGGCATCGGCCAATTTCGGAATAGCTGTATTAGCCAACAGATTATCCCGAACATGTCGAAGACCATCATCGAGACCAGAGAGAAATTTTGCAACAATGACTTCATCACGTTGTTTTTGTATTTTCGCTGCATCTGTGGTAGAAGGGTGATATAGCTGAAGTTCATTCCACAATCCCTGCACTTCTGAGAAATATTGTGCTATGTGCCTCCCATCTTGTTTGATTGCAAATAGTCTGGAGTAAAAATTATAGATGTATGAGACATTGGTTTCACCAGAGTAGGTTCGCTTCAAAGACTCCCACATTTCTTTTGCAGTATCTAAGAAAAGAACATTATTGAAGATGTGTGGCTTACAACTATTTCCAATCACAAAAATAACAGTTCCATCATCTGCTTGCCAAGCTTCATATGCCTTCAAATCTGATTTCTCTGGAGCATCTTCCTCAATATGACGTAACTTTTTCATAGACATTAATAAGAACCGAAGGGCTCTTGACCACTGATGATAGTTAGCACCATTCAGCTTTACAGAAATTGTCAAAATGTGATTGGAGATAGAAGCCTGTCTGGTTGACAAAGATGAGGAGTCCCCCATATCGGACAAGAAGCAGATGATGGAGTATAGAAAACTAGAACGTCGCCAGAGAGCGGTGTGTTGTCAATGCATAAGAATATAGAAATTAGACACACAGACCATAGTTGAGGTCAAGACGATCTCCCCTGACCGGATGAAGACCACAACAGGATGTTGGCAACCCTGTCTGGAAGAGGAGAGGCCACTGGGCGCCGGCGATGGCGGAGGTTGGCCAAGGCGGGCGGCGGCGGCTTCAGCGCGACGAAGGTCAGCGCTGGCGGGCGTGAAGGTCGGCAGGCGGGCACGCTGGCGAGCGTTGGCGGCTCGCGGTGGCCGCAGACATGGACGACGACGGCTAGCTGGGAGGCTTCAGAGGCGGAGGCTTCAGCAACAGGAGGAGGCCGCGGAGGCTTCAGAGGCGGACGTGTGCAGTCGCGGCTCTTGCGCGCGGGGCGAGACTCCGTCCAGTTGGCTGCTGGCGGAGGAGGCGGGCTCGGCGAGGCTGCGGGCGTGGCGGAGGGAGGGACGCGGGGAAGAAGTGGGGAGCCGGTGCGCTGGCGTGAATGGGGCGGCTGGGAGTAGGATGGGGCGGCTGGAGTCTTAATCTGGCTCTGATACCATGATGATTTTTGTGAAAGATTCAATTTCATTAATCGAAAGAGGGGTATTAATACCCAGGGTACAACATGAGGACAATAACAAATAAGTCCCTACTCTTATTTATTTTAACAAGCTGAAATGGGCCAAACTGGGATTGTTTTGACACTGCTGGGCCAGAAGTCCACAGCTACTGTTCACGGGCAGATGCCACTGGTCGGCTCACTCGCGGACGCGGCTGGTGACGGCGGGGCCGGTCCTGCTGGAGTGGCCAATCTGTCGCGGGTCATTGGGGGCCGTGGCAGGTGGTCGTTGGGGTGGTGATGGGTGTCCAGAGGGGGTTACGGGATGCCGCTTGCAGTCGGCCCGGAGGGCACCGAGCCGCGATACGCTGATTGTGGTCTTACCTAGGAGAGGAAGGACGAGGATGAAGAGGAAGGGGCGGCAGGGGAACCTGTCGTGGCGAGCGGGGCGGCGGGCGCACTGCAGATGGATAGTGACCTTAGATGGAGGACTGACGGCCAGTTGCTGGGTGTCATAGCAGCCGCTTGCAGTGGTGGCGGGTGGCGTGGGACAGCCGCAAACGGAGCAGGGGCGTCGCAGTGGCGTCACGGTGGTGGTGGCGTCGGGGTCTGTATGCAGTGGGTGGGCGATGCCATACGGCCACCGCACCTTGGGAGCGGCCGCAGAGGCACCCAAGTCCAGATGGAGGCGACGACATTGTGGGGGGAAACCTTGGGGGGGGGGGGGGCTCGGCCCTGCTTAAAACAGGGAGGAGGGGAAGGGAGACTGGAAGGAAGGGGTTGCAGCGGCGTGGGATTTAGGGGTGAGAGGTTCGCGATGAAGGGGCGATGGGGGGGGGGAGAAGATAGAGGACGAGGCGAGGGAGACGGGAGGGAGATGGGGGCAGGGTGGGTGGCGGCAGTGATGTTGGGCCTCACACCCTCCCTCTCACAGGGTTGCCCCCTCATGGGGCATTTTAATTTCTCTCTCAGAGATTCACACGGGACGGCGGCGAAAAGGCTTTCTTCATTCTTCATTCCATTCTTAAAAATTAAGGTACAAAAATGTTTATAGGAGATCAAAACTCCCAATGACCAAATTGACCCTACACAAAAGTAAAAGTATAGATGACAAAAAATGACCTGGCCCAAACATGTGAGGTCCATTACGCTTCAAAGCTAACATAAAAAGCCCAAAAATCAAAATTTGTAATAAAATAAAATGACCCTACTAGCTAGCTAATTGTCCTCCTCTGCATCGTTGTCACGAAGTCCGTCGGCAAGGCTCACATTTTGATGACATTGAACTCGCTCCTGCATCTCTCTCTCTCCCCCCCACCACACACACAAACGCACACACACGTACACGCGCGCACACACATTTTTGTATCAACCACTCTCGCTCTCTGTCTCCACACACACACACACACACACACACACACACACCCACACCCCGCTCTTTACCGTCATAGAGTCCGGCTGCAATAAAGTCTTGCGTGGATGTGGCAATGCTTTGAATTCATTATTCCACGAGTAGAAAGAAGCATGCTCCCTAAAGTTCTGTTTACCATGCTTCCACATGTATACCGTTTCTTCATTTGTGATACTTATCCATGGTGGTCATGGCATGTGAGGTTTCTTGTTATAGAATAAAAGGATGGCGAAGTTGAGTAATTGCTGTACTCATTACAGTTAAATAGAAAGATTGCATAATTGGATCAGGTGATTCAGGTCCTGAGTTCAGCTGGGCTTGATCCAATCTAGATTGGGATCAGGATTGGCTTAGAATCAGGCTCAGCTTGGGATCAGCCAGTTGTAAATCAATTTCAGCCAAGGCAAACAGTTTCTCTTCTTCTTATTCTTAAATTAAAATAGGTATCAGATTTCCTCCATTGAAATAGAATTGGAATTGGCTGATCCCCATCTGAGTTGGCTGATCCAGATCAGGATTACTGCAAGCCATAATTGCATTACCCTTTCTTGTTCTTCCATGGACCATAGGTGGAGGCATCCTTCAGGTAGGCTTTCTTGTTTTAATTTTTGAGAACATCATGCACAACTTTTACATCTTTACCAACTAAACTCGGACTCCATTTTACATAAACAAACTTGGGTGCTGTCCATGTTAAAAGGGGACAACAACAATTTTCAGCCAACAAAAGAATGCATCAGAAGTGCTTGAGCTTTTTTGTTTTGCATGTTTTTTGTCCTTGAAGCACGGTTTGACGTACCGTACCATATTGGTACAAGTTGGTATCAAGGGGAATCTGATTCGTGGTATGCCCTGACTTGGTATGATACGGCCCAACATATTAAATAATTAAAAATAGTTTAAAAATAAAAATTTGACTGTTAATTTATAAAATTGATGTATATATTTTATGTATTCTAACTACCTGAATAGCTTGCCTAAGGAAGTAAGGAATGATTTTTAATACCATACATGTTATTAATTAAACTTAAATATTATTTGAGACCGTAAAATCTCTTTTCCTAAATTCTTAGGGGTTTACAAGTATCGATGGAGTGGATTTCATTCAAAGATTGTATGAAATGATGAAATAGTAGTTGTCCAAGTAAAAAAAAAAAGCTAGAAAACTTTAAACTTAAAAATGATTTGTAAAAGAAAACAAAAAAGCCTTTCAATTGGGTGTCTTGGCATGGCACGGTACGAGTCGGGCCGACGTGGCCATTGCCTAGGCGTTTGAGGGAGGCTGAGGAGACCCCTTGGTCACCTCGGGCGCCTCTCACATTTGACCATGTAGGTTGAGGTCCATAATTCTTGTAATTCTGTGCAACAGAGTAATATGATTTGAGACACTTGAATGTTATCCATTTTACTGGAAATAGTTATTTATTGTACTAAATGGATTTCTTTGTCTTTATTCCTCTTTCCACTACTTTGGTTGAACTATGCATGTCCTTTTATGTTATCATTTCCTTTGTCATGGTATCATGTGCTCTTCAAACTTCCCTTGGTGAAAAGTGAGAGGACACCTAGCTTGACAACTTGACAAGATGGATTATTAGTCGTTGATGAGTTGTTTCAAGCTACATTTATGCGATATGGGGTTATCATGATATTTTAAAATGGCTTGTATACCAACTGTCCTCTGACATGTGAAGTTAACTTGTTTTTCTTCCTATGAATGATTAGGTCAGGCCTTGAATTATATATACTTGCATGCCAGCATCAGTTTACGATTTTATCTGATTTAGTTGTGAACTCTTGTGCATAGCACAAGTATGATACATAAAGTTAAAATTGAATTGATAGTAGGGTAACTTTACAGTTTTCTCCTCCAGATGAACTTGTGTGCATGTGAAGTGACTATCTAGTCTCCTGGAATTACAGATTCAGCTTGAACACGGATCATAATAATTTTCTGAGCCTCCTACTGTGATCTGAGTGGCTCATAACATGACTGTTCCAAAAAGTGAAAGAAAATGTTAAAAGTGAACAGTAAAGTTGCCTTTGTACGTATATGAATTACATTGTCACGTGCCATTCCAAGTGTATGAATCTTTTCCCTCCTTCCCCTTTTCCCCTCTGTGTGTGCGCGTGTGCATGTCAAATTGTCAACTGCTTTTATTGCATATATTGGAAGAATGTTTTCATCCTCACACAGTCATTGTACTTGAAATTGCAGTATGTTGCAAAGTTACGGGAACTACTAGAACAGTTGGGTGCAGAGACTACATCGGAAGGAGTTACCAGGTTTTTTCTTATCATCTAAGTTTTCAACATTTATTTGATTTTTGGCTTCTCATATTGTGTTTGCATGTTGAATTTTACATTTAACAAACAGCTACTAGAAGAGGAATTGGAATTGAGAAAGTTTGCGTTTAATGACAATTATAAAGCTTGTAACAAGAGTTTGTAGGACAAGAAGAGTTACCCCGAATATCTGATGTTTACTTTCAAGTATATGACAGTTCATATGACAACTATTCTAAGACTGTAGTAACACAAATTGTCTGCAGCATTTCAAAGGCAAAATTGAATGATTATTCCGAGAAGATTGAAGCTCTTGCTGCCCTATTGGCTGCTCCACTGGTATCTTTCAATAGTTTCCTCCTCTGCTTTTATCTGAAAGTTATTTGTTAGTGGAAAATTGAATGATTATTCTGAGAAGATTGAAGCTCTTGCTGCCCTATTGGCTGCTCCACTGGTATCTTTCAATAGTTTCCTCCTCGCTGCTTTTATCTGAAAGTTATTTGTTAGTGGAATGCATGTTGACTATCTATGCATTGGGAGGATTTCTTTTGTTTCATCTATCAACAAGCCATCTTTATCGTTATTGTCATTAGAACATTGACTTCTGTTCTTTTCTGGCGGTTGTTGTAGACTATAAGCTATTGGTCCAGACACTTGATAGAACAAAGCTATTTGGAATTAATGTATTTATTTCATTCTAAAGGGTTGATTAGGAATATAACTAAGGGAAGGCATGGTGATACTTTTAAAGTGGGTTTCCGTGTTCCAAGATATCATACTGTTGAGTTTGAGGTATCAAAATAGACAATTTAACCTGGAATAGGTCTTAGTGCAGAAATGTAAAGTTTGTGGCATCCTGTACATGTTCCAAGGACCAACAGTTTGACACATCTCTAGGTGTATCTGAAAATCTGGAAAGTACATTCAAAGCAGGAAAGAGTTGATACTTAAATTGTTTATGTCATATTGTAGACATTGGTTGCTTCATAACTGCTATGAATCCGTGCCATTGGACATGTTCATACCACTTTCAAAACGAAAGCAAAAAATATCATATATGAATGAGGGTTTACATAAAGTTCAAGATTTGATAGTTTGTGTTACAGGAAAACAAAAAGAAAGAGGATATACCCTACCAACATAACCCATTTACAACTTGAGTTTTCTCTGCCATTTTTTCATCATGATCAAATTCAGCCTAAACTTCTTGCTGATGTTGAGTTAGTTAGATTCCTTTTCCGTTCCTTTTTCTTTTGGGTACTAGGACATCCACCATTGTGGACCACTCCTCCAACGGCACATTCCATTGTAAGGTTGCAAGATGTGTCTTTAACTGCCTGTTCCCCATTTCAGGAAAAAACCTGTTTCTTACCTTAGTCTCTCTGTGTCAAACTCAATCTTATTACATGTCAAATTGGAAGGAAACCCCTCCTTCCCTTATTAATATAGTACTAATCCTAATGTTTTAAAGGGACTATGAGGTAAAATCTTCTGGTTTGGCATGGCATCCAATAACCTTCAATTAATCTTGTCTCAGGATGACCTTCCTAATTTCAACACATTCAAGTACACACATCTGCAGTACGCCGATGACACTATCCTCTTCCTAGCTGACGAGGAGTAGTTCGTGATGCCAGGTTGCTGCTAGAGATAGTACATGACTTCAGTGCATTGAAGGTGAACAACAACAAAAGCTATATAGTGGGGATCAACATGGAGGAGTCAACACTCTAGCAGGCAACTTTTATTTTTGGCTGCCAGATTGGGGAGTTTCCTTTCTCATATTGGGCCTTCCTTTGTCTTCAGGGACTCTTCACTGTAGGGATTGGTAGGTGGTGGTACAGGGATATGAGACCAGGATGGAAGGTCTCCTTTCTTGTGGAGGGGGCATAGTACTATGCAGATCTGTGCTAGACAGTTTGCCGATCTATTTCCTTTCCATTTTTAGAATCTCGAAAATGGTGACAAAGAAGGAGTCCGTTCAGGTTAGATTCTTTTGGTATATGCCAATGGGAGCAGAGACAGGGGATGGCATGGCATTTCATGGGATAGAGTTTGCAAGAGCAAGGAAGCTGGTGGAGTGGGCATCAAGAACATTAGACTTCAATTTGGCCTTATTCTGTAAGTGGTTGTGGAGGCTCGGGGTAGAGGATGGAGGGTTGTGAGCGTAAGTGATGAGGCAAAGATATTATACCTCATCTAGAGCTTGGGATATGTCTCTGTCCCATATGTGTAATGTCTCCCCGATTTGGAGAGGCATCCTCTAGTGTATTGACTTCATCACAGCTAGTGTTGGGGTCAACTTGGGTGACGGAGAGAGGTGTTTGTTCTGGCAGGACAGGTGGTGTGGTGACTTCACAATAGCGGGGGCCTTTTCCTCGTTGTATGTTATTGCACACCCGGGGTGTCTATGGCTCGGTACTTTGATGCACAGCTGGCTGGGGGCATTTGGGCTCCCACTTTCAGGAGGAATCTTACCTTTGACGAGATGGACCAGCTGGAACATTTCTTGACTTTCATCCTGTACTTTAGTCCAGACGCCAGTAGGGCAGATTCACGGCTTTAAAGATGGGAGAGGGAGGGAGACTTCTCAGTCAGGTCTGCCTACTCTCTCATTTCGGATGGGGGAGTGCGCCACTCTTTAGCACCTCAGATTTGGGTTCCCAAGAGCCCACTCAAGGTGAAGTTGCTAGTTTGGAGGATCTCCCATGGTCGTCCTCCCACCTGTGATAGGGTGGCACCCTTCCTTCAGCATATTTCTACTTTACGTTGCTTGTGCGAGGACGTGGAGGCTGCCTCTTTGCGAAGGGCATATGGATGAGGATCAGCCAAGGATTCCACCACCACCTTGGCCATTTTGTTTGGGGGGGGGGTTGCATCAGCTCATCATCAAGTGGTATAGGAGGTGGAACCTTAAGGGCGACAATATCATCTGGTGGCTTATCCTGCATGCCACTCTTTGGGCCTTGTGGAGCGAAAGAAACAATAAAATCTTTAAAAGGGAAGCGAGACCGGAAGATAGACTATTTTCTTTTGTTTGCGAGATAGTGGTTTTTTGGGCTAAATATTTATGTAAAGTGGAGACACATTAACTCACTTTTATTGTTATTGGGGAGTTAATTGAGTACACCTTGGTGTGGTGGTTTTTTGTAAAGGGGTTTTTGAGAGCTGATAGCTTATACCTGTGCATCTCCCTCTTTTCTTAATATATTTGTTGTACCATCCACATTTCAAAAAGAAGTACGCCTACTTACCTTACAGAAGAAGTTCACAGGGATCTCTATAACAGCATACCTTTAAATTTATAATTGTTTTCTTATATGTTTTATAATATGTAGATGCTGCGCTTAATGTAACATTAATTGATGTCAAGAATTTTCTGATTGGAAATGGACTAACATGGCCTTCTGCAGCCTGAACCAGCGGAAATTGTTGACAATAACACTTCACTTGAGGAAGAACCTTCACTAAGTGAACAAACAAAGGCGACAACTGACACTTTTCAAGGGCTGCGAAGAAGAGTTATGTAAGTGAATCATTAGTTTTCTTTTTAATGGTGTGGTACAGTCAATCCATACATACTGTTGTCAACTTTTGTCCATTTTTGGGCATGTCTTGACTTCTAATTTTGCAGACATCATTCAGAACCTGCTGAAAGGAGCCATGAAATTAAAGAGAATGATCAGTTGACTCCTGTCAGGCTTGATGCTGCAGCACAGGCTCACATAGAGAAACATCGGTATTATAGCATCATACAATTGCATTCTTTGTTGATTTTCCTAATGGAGACTAGCTCTTTGCTCTTTGTTTTTGTTTTCTTCTGGAGTGAAGAACAAGTTTGTCTCTTCAGTCCAAGCTTCGTATCCTTCTTTGTTGATTCCTTAAGTTTCATGAGAAACTTGCGACACAAAGTTCCTAGGAGCTACCATTCACAGTTTAACCCATCTGACTTTGAAAGGCGATTAGGTGTTCTCTATTTTGGAGTTTTCAAAATTCAAGTGATAGCTATCATGTATGATGTGATACATATGCTTATGCAACATGAAGGATGAAATCAAACAGGGGATTTCTTCTATTCATTATAAGTTAATCATTGTTTGAAGGTCTGAGTTGTGTGCTTAGCAGTGCCTCACTAAATTTGACAAAAGGTTTAATTTCTTCTAAATCAGCGGTTACCCCCAATTTTGTAGAGTCTTACCCCCCTTTTTTTTTTTCCAAAGACGGCAGTGGATTGTATCACCAACATTATTGCATAACCAAAGGTAATACAATCCAAAGAGGAGACGAGAGTTCCTCATCCACAAAGTTAAAGAACTGCATCAAGTTGAGGGATTTAAGCTCCTTATTGCGATCAGGTAATGAAACTCGAAGAATAGATCTTCCCCAATTGTACAAAAATAAATGGCTCTCAAACAAATAATTTTCTATGTAAACTGTACTTCCCTGAAAGATGTTGTCATTTTTGCTCCATCTGGAGGCTCCTGCAAATTGCATGTGGAAGAATGTCAAGAACCTTAGTATGCATGGTCCTGCCTCGAATCCTGCCTCGAGCCAACGGCATGTTTCTGAAGAGATTACCCCTGGCATGAACGGTAGTGTAGGAGGTTGAATCAACATTTATTGCACGAAGATCCTCCAAACATTTGTGCTTACTGTGCAAGTGGTGAAGAAATGATCAAAGTCCTCAGACTCTGCCCCCACACAAGGAACATACAATGTCACAATCTGGCTTCCATTCTTGCCTGTACAGTTTAGTGATGATCCTCCTTTGGAAAACCAACTGCATGAAAGCCTAGACTTTAAGAGGGGATTTCACCTATCCACAGCAAGAAATAGACCCGTTCTCTCTCTAGGCTTTACTAGAGAGAGACACTCAGGATTTCCGGAGGGATTTTCGGGATGAGGCGGCCGTTGGAGCCGGCCTCCGGGGCAAACAGGGTGCCTCTCAGTTGGGGAGGCACTCGTCCCACCATTTTCGGAGCTTTGCTCAACTGGGGTACTGGAGGGCGTGTTGGAAAGGGTATGCTGATGGGAGGAGGGGGCGGCTGGGGTTGGCGGAAGTTGGTTCCCAGGTGCTTCAGGTGTGGAGTGCTGGGGCATACTTGACGCTCATGCCGCGAGGCGACGGCTATGTAGTCAGAGGCGTGAGGCGAGCGAGGCGACCAGGGGGTCGCCTCACGCCTCAAACGCCTAGGCGATGGCCGAGGCGTTTGAGACGTTTGAGGCGAGATTTTATTAAATAAATATATATAATTCAAAATTTAAATTATATGTCTAAATATCACAAAAAATATATCAAAAAGCTACATATATAAAATCAATAAATTTCATAAATCCATTCATTCCTAAATAAGAATAACACTCATATTGTCATACATGCAAAATTTGCAAATACACTAAACAAGAATATCAAGTGCAATATTATAACAAAACAAAACCAATTAAACAACCAAACAAGTTAATTACATACCAAAACCAAATTAAACAATATTATACCAATTTCACTGTGAGGGAGATAGAGAGGGGGAGAGAGAGAGTAGTAGGGGGAGAGAGAGAGTGAGAGTGGGAGAGGGGGTGATCGCCTCTGTGTGTCACTGTGTGAGAGAGAAAGAGTAAGAGAGGGAGACAAAGAGGCAGCGAGAGGGAGACGGAGAGAGAGAGAGACAGAGTGAGGGAGACGGGGAGACAGTGAGAGGGAGACGGAGAGAGAGGAAGAAGGAGACAGAGAGAGAGGAAGAAGGAGACGATGAGAGAGGGAGACAGGGAGAGGGAGAGTAAGAGAGGGAGACAGAGAGACAGTGAGAGGGAGACGACGAGAGAGGGAGACGGAGAGAGGGAGATGGAGATGGCGAGAGGGTGTGTGCGTGTGTGCAACTGTGTGAGAAAGACAGAGAGGAGAGGGAGACAGAGAGAGAGAGAGACAGAGTGAGGGAGACGGAGAGATAGTGAGAGGGAGACAGAGAGAGTGGAAGAAGGAGACGATGAGAGAGGGAGACGACGAGAGAGGGAGAGAGGGAGAGGGTGACAAAGTGAGGGAGACGGAGAGGCAGTGAGAGGGAGACGACGAGAGAGGGAGATGGAGAGGGAGAGAGGGAGATGGAGAGAGAGAAGTTGAGGGAGATGAGTACCAGACGTCGCTGTCGCCGGTCGCTCGTCGGAAGCCGCTGTCGTCGTTCGCTCACCGGAAGCCGCTATCGCCGTTGGGGATTAGGGTTGTCGATTGGGGAGCGAGGGAGAAGTGGCCACGGGGTGGGACGGGAACGAAACCCTCATGGGTTTAAACGTGGATCCGCCTTCGAGGGTTAACGGGTATTCATACCCGATACGCGGCTCCGTTGAGGGCGAGTTGGCGGGAACGGCAGGCGAGTCGGGTGAGGCGCGCCGCGGCGGGCGAAGCGGGCGAGGCGACGGTGAGGTGTTCGCCTTGGCGAGCCACGACGGGGCGAGGCGAGTTGCCATCGCCTCGCCTCGCCTCAGCACCTAGGCGAGCGCCTAGGCGTGATTTCGACTACATAGGGCGACAGAAAGCTGGACTCCGGCTAGTGATATAGGTGTTGGAGGGAGCCGGCGAGTCCGGTCATATGCGGAGGTGGTTCGTGAGAGAAGTCCACCCCTACAAGTGGAAGAGGGAGGTGGAGAATGCTTGGAAGTAGGCCAGATCCCTGCCTAGTACATCTCTGGCTGAATGGAATGGCTCAAGAGATGTCTTTTGGTGTCCCCGGTTGAGGAAGGGGCGGACGTAGGGAAGGTGAAGACTCTTGGAGGCTAGCGGCTTGGGCAGGGAACTTTGGGAAGTTCGGCAGCTCAACGACATTGGCTATCTTGCGGTAGGGTGGTCTGCAGAAGTGGTGGAAGAAGCAGTGAGGACCGGCTTCCTGATGGCAGAGGGGACCCTCCTACGACTGCAACGGTGGGAGCTTGGGGAGGGGTTTTTATCCTAGCCCTTGGGGGAGCCACCTACGGATCTCCCTGTAGGGTCTGCCGCTCATCCTATGCGATGAGCTAGGCATCACTCGCCTAGCCAACCACTTTACAACGGTGGAAACAGGGACCTTGCGCATTGTCTCAAACGAGTTGATCACGAAGGTGGAGGTCTCTGTTTGGATCGCCACTCCTGCAAGGGTGCCGCCGGCTGTCTCGTTTGTTATTGAAGGGGACGACTTCGTTGTTCGGGTGGTTGTTTCACCGGACCACTGGCACTGGTGGTGCTACATTTTAGATTTTTAGGGCAGCCACCTAGGCATTGCGAGGAGGAAGAAGCTCAAACAGGGGTACATGGCGGATCAAAAGGCCCTACTTCAATTTTTAAATCGCCTGGCTAGTTTCTTGAATCATTTAGGCCAAATGGAGGTGGGCCTTCTGGTTCGGGTATGGAGCAATGGGCTCAACCAGTAGTCGTATAGATGGGGGAGCAGTTTGGGCCTGGTCTTCCCTCACGGACTCAAGACTTACCCGAATCCGAGCTGCCGGGGTATCAGACAGGTCGGGCTTGATATGGCGCTTGTTCCCTGCCTGATACCTGGTTCTCCTTTGACTACGGCGCAACCAGTCTTGGTCCCACCTGGGCTGGCGAGGCTGTCAGCGACTCAGCGCTGGCGGCCAATGTAGCGCTAGCGAAGCTGCTCCAATGTCCGACGATAGAGCCTCCGGCCCCTATATTCCAACAATGTCTGACTGGCAGAAGGGGTAACCACCTTCCCACCACCCGCTCGGGGGAGGGGTCCTGGTGGGTATTGTTTATGGCTGAATAGCAGAGAGTGGGACAGGGCCTGCCCTCTTAAACTGCTGGTGGTGGGGAGATGCAGCTGAAGTGGACGGTGGGTGCTTCGTTGGAGTCCGACAACAGCGGTGCTGGCGGCGACTGTGGATTACCACAGAACCACTTTGAAGCCGACTGCTCCCCGGTAGAGATCCACTGGCAGGTCTGTTACCCCAGTGGCTACTAGCAGAGGAGGGCAGGAGCACAACGGAGGAATCATAAGCCAATGGTGATAGGTCAACGCCGATTGTGATCGGCTGACCATCTTTATTGGGGGGCCGATGTGCCCAGTCCTTCTGCCTATGTATTTTGTGTTACCGGAGATGCAGAATGCTAGCGGCTTGGTTGGGCTGGAGCAGATTGACCCATTGGATGTCCTGGAGCTTGATATTTGTAGTTCGATGGAAGCGGCTTATGGGGTCCATGGGGCCCAAGAGTCTGTAGTGGGGGAAGATGGCACATAGGAGGAAGACACTATCCGGGTGACTCTGGGGGAGTCGGGGAACCTGAAGGATGGGAAGCAGAGGGGGAGGGCAGGTTGGGAAGAAAGGAGATGGACCTGGTGGGGGCAGTGGAGAGGCTAACAGAAGCACAAGTCAGGGACTTGACGGAGAAGATGGGGGTATTCTTTGGGGGACTGGAGAGCGACCTGAGAGGGGTGGTTATTAAATTCAAAAGAAACGACTGATAGATAGGCCGAGGGAAGCCAAGGGAGGGAAGTTGCAAAAACGAAGGGTGGGGACTAGCGTGGAGAGAGTGGAGAGTGGTGGGGCATCAGGAGGAGATGGGGAATCTTGATTTTGTTTCCCTATGAGAATCATTCCTTGGAATGTGAGGAGGGTTTGTGGAGCAGAAAAGAGGAGAGTGGTGAGGGAGTTAGTAAAGAGATGCAGAATAAATGTTCTGTGTCTGCAAAAGATCAAATGTGAGGGAGATGGTGAAATTTTTATGAGAGAGATTGGAGGTGCTACTCTCTCCAAGGGGGTGGCCCTCCCGACAGAGGGGAGGTCAAGAGGCATAATGATCTTATGGAACCAGTTTCAGGTAGAAGAGGTGGTAGAGGATAGACAAGTTGGTAGTAGGGCTATCACAATACACTTCCGTAGTATCAAAACGGTTTTTCTTGGGACTTCTCGAGAGTTTATAGTCCCCAAAGTAGGGAAGGGAAAAGACTCCTATGGGAGGAGCTGCTCAGGTATCATCGTTCCTTAGGACGGCCATGGTGTGTGGGAGGTGACTTCAATAATGGGATGATAGTATCAGAGAGTACAAGCAAGGAAGGCGGAATCGGGGATCGGGATCGAGTCGGTCGGTCCCAAACCGATCAGGATCGGTGGGATCGGTTGATCCGGCCTGATCCCAAATTGATCCCAGACCGATCTTGGTCTGGTCAGGCCAGCATACTCGGTTGGGGATAGGCATGTCTATAAAAATTCTAAATTGGAAGCGAAGAATTAATAGAAAATAAAATAAAAGAATATAGATATAAAATATAGAGGATAAAATGCTGTGATTTAAGTCTTCTAGATCAATTCGACAATGAATTCTTAGAATGTTATTATGAAATAGGAGAACTAGACGAAACATACAAAGCAATGCACTTCAATGCATTTCCGTACCAAATAGCGGATCATTGTAACAATAATTATAAGATAGAAGGAGAAGATGATACTATAGGATCAAGAATGACTTTTACTAAAAAGTACAGAAACACATTTCCTTTTTTTCAATGTAGAAATAAACTTCCTGTGACGTCTATCATTGGCCACCCCACCTTATGAAAATAGGAGGTATGTAGATGAAAGAAGGCGGAATCGGGGATCGGGATCGGATCGGATCGCCCGGTCCCAAACCGATCCGGGTTGGTGGGATCGGCCGATCTCGGACCGATCCCAAGATCGGCCCGATCCCAGCCGAGTCAGGCCAGCTGTCTCGGCTAGGGATACAAATGTTTAAAAAAATCTAAAAAAAACTGAAAAATAGAAAAATTATTCTAACATAGATCTATATCAAATTTAATGTGAAATAGTTGACATTTACTCATCTTTTTGTGAAATAGGTGGCATACTCAAATAATACAATGATTTCATGAGATAGCTATCTTTCATTCATTGACGACGAGAGATGTGAAAGAGATTTGGAGAGGAAGAAGTTTAGGAGAGTGAAAGAGAAGAGAAGTGAAAGGGTGTGTGTGTGAGAGAGAGTGAAATCCCGGTCAAAAGGTCCCAAGGATCAGAAACCTTTGGTTAGCTTTCCCCCCCAAACCCCTTTTTTTTTGAAATTCAAATGGGACAAGGGCGGGATCGCTTGGGATCACCCAGGCGATCCCAGGCCGATCTGGCCCGATCCCGCCGATCCCGGGGGTGGATCGGTTCATCTTGGATCGGGATTGGGTTAGTTCGCCTGGAAACCGATCGGATTGGCCGATCCGGGCCGATCCGATCCGATCCGGCAAACCATGATTTAGATTTCCTTGTTGTAGCCAATGGATTCTAGCCTTTTGTTTCCATCTGATCTCTGTGTTTATCAATCAGTCAGCCAGCCGAGTTTTAAGGATAACTCTATTTTCTTTTAACTGATCCAATAGTGCAATTTGTTCTGTTAAATTCATTGCTGACGTCTAGCCTTATTCCAATCGTTAGCCCACTGTTTAACGACTATCTTCAGTGCTTTCAATTTTCTAGACAGACTTCTCACACCAGAATGATGATGCACTCTTTGCTGCCAAGAAGAATGAATTAGATCAAGGGATTCATGATTCATCTTGTAACCAAAATTTCTCTATTCTGAAAGTCCGACTCTTCAGTTTTTCATTCCTGGAATCCACCAGCAAAGCATTGTGATCAGATATTGTCCGTGGTTGTGCAGACACCATAGCAAGGGGAAAAAGAGCTTCCCTATTAACATCAACAAAAACTTGGCCCATTTAGATATGGCAGGTATCTCCCAACCAATTGACCAAGTACATTTGAAACTGGGAAGAGGAAGCTCCCTGAGACTGTATTCAATCAAGTCATTAAACTCATTGATGCCTGTTGTAACTTTTCTTCCTTTATTTCTTTCCAACAGAAGTCGAACCTTATTAAAATCACTGACCACACACCCTGGCAAATCATTGTTGCTCTGACATAGCTGCAACTCCTTCCACAAAGCTCTTCTATGAACTTTGAGGTTGGGGCATTGTGGAACCACACAAAATTTGTAGTATTTTTTGATATTTTCAGATATTTTCAGAAGATTAAATGTATTATGTGATGACAAGAAACAATAAAAAATCGCCATTACATAAATGCCCTTGAATTCTGTTGGGTGAGGTTATTCACATAAACCCTACGTGTTTTCGTGCACGTGAATTTTATCAAACAGTTTGTGTGCGGCATGAAGCCACACACCCACACAGCAAATCAACAACGAACAAGTTAATGCGGTCCTTCTGGACTGTCCTTGATGTCCGGGAGAATGTCTCCGCGCTGCAACAAGGGCGGACAACAAGGTGCCTTTAGAAGAAACCAAACACAAAATCTCCACGTGCTGCAACCCTGGGCTCCCAGCAATAATATTGTTTGAAAGGGATGGGTCAAGGCTTTTATAGCCCTTTGGAGGCCAAGAAACCCAAAAGTCCCCCCTCCTCCGCCTCTCTTTCTCTCTCTTAGACTGATTCAGGACCGGAGGGACTTTCCTTCGGTTGCCTAAGCACCGTATGGAGGCCCCTCTGGTTGCACACCACCAGAGGGAAGCCCCCTCTGGCTGCGCACACACTGGATGAAGCCTCTCTCGCCGCGCAGGCTCTAGAAGAGCTCCCTCTGGTTGCGCAGACATCGGAGGGAAGACCCCTCCGGCTGCATGCACACCGGAGGAAGTCCCTCCGACTGTGCAGGCTCCTGAGGAGCTCCCTCAGGCATAGGAGGGAGTTCCCTCTGGCTGCACATGCACCGGAGGGACCTCCTCCGGTCTCGCGCAGCACCGGAGGGACCTCGTCCAGTCGCGCGCTGGCGGAGGAGTCCCTTCGATCCTCTCCCTCACACAAACCAAAAAAACAAGGAAGAAAAAAAAGAGATTCTTACCTTCCTCCTCCTTACCTTTTACCGGAGGTGCACTTACAAGATTGCAGTAGGAGGGAGATCCCTCCTCTTCACCCTTCAAACTCCTATAAAGGAGGCCTAGGCCAAAAGGGGGAAGGAGACATGAACTTGGAAGAACCTTGGGAGGAAGAACTTGGAGCTTGGAGACTTCTCTTGGAGCTTGAAGACTTGTGCAAGTTGCCGGAGGCGGCCTCTCATGTTCAAGACTTGAAATTGTCCAAGTTTAACAATGTGTGTAAAAATTCTCATATTAGGGTATGTTTAAAAAATACTCCCGACATGAGGGAAATTTCTTGTATTTGTTATGGAATGATGCATAAATCATGTAAAACCCAGAAACCCTAAGTTGTCGGATTTTTGATGTTAAATTCAGGGTTTGACGGATCGGGCCGGGTCGGCCCGACCCGCACGACCCGCCCCGACCCAGCCGTCCAGCGGGTCGGGCGGGGCGTGGGTCGTGGCCGGGTCGGACTGGCCCGCACCGATCCGTCTATCTCGCCACGTACCAGACCGGTCTGTGGACGGGACGGGCTGGTACGTGCGGGACGGCCCGCTCATGCCGGTCCGGCCATTTAACGGGCCGGCGGGGGGCCGTTCCAGGCCGTGGCTAGCTGGGCGGTGAGCGGCGGTGGAGGTCCTGGAGCGGCGGTGGACGGCGGCGACTGGCGAGCGGCGGTGGACGGCGATCGGAGGTAAGTCCTCCTCCTCTGATTTTTTTTTAAATAAAATAGAGGGTGGCTGGTTGGGGGGCCGGGCCGCGGTGGGGCTGCGCGTGGGAGGGCGGAGGAGGTGGTGGAGCGGGGGGCACCGGCACCCACCGCCCTCGTCGGGCTCCCACCGGTCAGATCTGGCTGGCCACCGGCCAGATCTGACCGGTGGGAGCCCGAGGGGGGCGGTGGGGGACGGGCGCTGGCGGAAGGGGGCGGCGTTGGGGCTGGGCGTGGGACGGCGGAGGAGGTGGTGGAGGGGGGAGGGGGGGTCACCGGCAGTGGTGGGGCTAGGGCAGGGTCGTCCAGGGGCGGCGGTGGGGGACGGCGGTGGTGGGGCTGGGCCAGGGGCGGCCAGGGTCGGCCAGGGGCGGCGGTGGGGGACGGCGGTGGTGGGGCTGGGCCAGGGGCGGTGGTGGGGCTGGGGCAGCGGCGGCCAGGGGCGGTGGTGGGGGTGGGGGACGGGTGGGGGAGCGGGGTGGGGTAGGGGCCGGCCATGGGCGGCGGTGGTGGGGCTGGGGTAGGGGCGGTGGTGGGGGTGGGGGGGGAGGGGGGGGGAGAGAGTAAATAATAATTTACCTTTTATATTTTTATATTTTTTCGTAGTTTAAAAAATGTAAGAATAGAATTTGTTAGATTGTTTAAAATTATTTTTGATATATTATTTAATTCATGTTGTAGAAATAATATAATTTTTGTTTAATTCATATTGTATAAATAATTTTTTTTGATGTATTGTTTAATTCATCTTGTAGAAATAATATAAATATTGTTTAATTCATGTTGTAGAAATAAATTTATTTTTGATGTATTATTTAATTCATGTTTAATTATTACATTTAATTGCGATGTATTAAATTTAAAATTTAGTCTTGCATGTTGTAGAATTAATGATATTGTTTTCATTATTAGTTGTAGACATAAAATAATGTAATACTTTATTTTTGAAAAAAATTAGAGATGTTTTTAATTTAAATATATCTGTAGTGATAAATATTTTACACAAAAAATAAAGTTAATATTTATAATTTAAATTAATTAGAGATGTTTTGAATTTAAATATAAATTTATTGATAAATATTTTACAAATAATTTTAAAGTTAATTTAGATGTATAATGTAATTTAAGTAGAGATGTTTTTAATTTAAATATAAATTTAGTGTTGAATATTTTATAAATAATTTTAAAGTTAATTTAGATGTATAATGTAATTTAATTTGAGATGTTTATAATTTAAATATATAATTAGTGATAAATATTTTACAAATAATTTTAAAATTAATTTAGATGTATTAAAAAAAATTAATCTTATATGCATGTTTTAGAAATAATGATATTATTTAGAATTAAATTATATTGAGATGTATTAAATATTAAATTTAATCTTGCATGTTGTAGAAATAATGATATTATTTTCATTGTTAGTTGTAGACATAAAATAATATATTTTTTATTTTTAAAAAAATTCATACATGATTTATTTGTAAACTATATTCGCTAGCTCTACGTAAAAAATAATTTAGTATCAAATTAAGATATTTTTAATGTATATTTTATATTTCTTAAATTTAGGAGATACAGTTAAGCATTATATGGCTCCTAAGGAGCGACCAAATGACATTGGATGGTCACACGGAGTTATGTTGGATGGCAACCGTAGGTGTTGGCGTTGCAACTATTGTAAAATAGAACACCGGGGAGGAGGGGTGTCTCGGTTGAAGAAGCATTTGGCAGGAGGAGCCGGTGCAGGATACTCTTGAGGTTGTTGAGTGTACCCATGTGCCTAGAGATGTGAAACTTCTAATGGCCAAACACCTGCGGGAGAAGAGAGCTGAGATGTAAGAAAAGGAAAAAAGGAAGAAAAGAGATTAAGCGGCAGTGAGCGGAAGAGCAAGCGTCAGCGACGAGGAGGAATGTGTATGGACACCCAGTGACGAAGACCAACAAGCACGTACTGAGCAGGCTAATGTGTATGTCACGGTGAATGATCCATACGAAGCCGAGTTTCGTGAGACAGTACATCAGAGCAGGGAAGAGTCGAGACATCCCGAGGAGACGAGAGTCCGAAGTAGCGAGGCGGCGAGGACCGGAGCATCAGGGAGTGGTGGTTCATCTACGACTCGACAACCACGGGGCATAAGGAGTTTCTTGACTGGTGACTCGGGTTCACAAAGAAAAAGGACACAATCGATTAACATTGAAGATGTGGAGCCCGGTGCACTATCCCGAGAGCATGGCAAGCAAACGAGGATGGACGATGCATATGGCCAGAAGGGGCCTAAATGGAACTTGGTCAGGCCGTTGCAAAATGGTGGCACCACGCGGGTCTACCTTTCAATGCAGCCAATAGCCCTTACTACAAGCCAATGTTTCAGGAAGCACAGGTCCTTGGGTTACACGTGCAGCCACCTACAGCGAGAGAGTTGGCCGACGTATATCTTGATGAACAAGTTGCTGAGATCAAGAGTTACATTGACTCGTTCAAACAGAAATGGACAAAGTACGGAGTCACACTGATGTGTGATGGATGGTCAGGTGCCACAAAATCTAGCCTGATCAACTTCCTTGTTTATTGTGATAGATAGGTTTTCTTTCACAAATCAGTGGATGCGTCTGGTCAAATTCACAGTTACCAATATATTTTGTCATTGATGGAACAAGTGGTGACTGAGATTGGAGAGGAGTACATTGTACAAGTGGTGACAGACAATGGGTCGAACTATAAGAAGGCTGGGGAGGAGCTAATGAGGAGCAGACGGCATATTTTTTGGACCCCCTGTGCAACACACTGTGTAGATCTGATGCTGAAGGAGATTGGACAGCTTCGTGTGGTCAAATCTGTGGTCGAGGTGGCACAAAAAATCACGAAATATATCTACAACCACACACTTGTACTGGCATGGATGAGGGAGCATTGTGGCGGCGAACTGTTGAGGCCTGGCATCACACGATTTGCCACCAACTACATCGCATTGCAGAGCCTTCTGAAGCACAAGGATGGGTTGAAGCAAATGTTTAGAGGTGAGACCTGGCTGAGTTCCTCTTTTGCTGCTTCACGTGAAGGAGGGGAGGTCGAGGGGATTGTCAACACCGCGAATTTTTGGGAGAGAGTGAAGGTATTAGTGTCATTGATAGAGCCACTGTATGAGGTACTGCGATGTGTGGATGGGGATAGAGTACCAACCATGGGGTTGGTGTACAGCAAAATTGAAGCTGCCAAGCGGAAGATCCTTGCAACGTCCAAAAAAATGGACCCATCATCTTAGAGATTGTGGAGGACAGATGGGACAGACAAATGAGCCGCGATCTTCACATGGCAGGTAAACACTTACATTCTCGTCAATAAATGAGCTGTGATCTTCAGCTGATACTAATATGTAATTCATTGTCTTGCGATTGCAGCGTACTATCTACATCCGGCCTTCCAATATGCTCGGGTCTTGCTTATGACGATACTTTGATAGAATCGGTCAACATTGTGGTAGACCGATTGTCTGCCACCCCAACAGATGCTGGTGATGCGTTGAATGTGGTATACTTGGATATTTTACCACTGAGATTATGAAATGAAATATACACTTAATAGTTTTCGATAATGCAGATGAAAATATTTAGAGAGGCAATTGGTTCATTTGCGACACCTAATGCCGTGGCCAGTCGTGACAGACTCGATCCAGGTAATGTGTCTTCACAATGTACATTCTATAGCTCGAGAAGTAATTTTTACATCTAACTATTGTATTGTACGTGATCTGCCTTAATCACAGCTGAGTGGTGACTAAATTACGGCATAAGTGCACCTATATTAAGGAAGATCGTAATGAGAGTTCTATCGCAAACATCCTCGTCGAGTGGGTGTGAGCGGAATTGGTCGATGTTCTCCTTCTTACATACTAAGCTGAGGAATAGGCTAACACACCGCAGGCTAGACAAAATGGTGTATGTTCATTACAACATGAGATTAAAGGTTCGGCATGTGCAGATGGATACAAGGAGAGGAGAGGGAGATTACGACCCAACGGATGCTGTGTACTTGCGAGACGATGATGACCCTATGGTAGCATGGGTTGTGACGCGGCGGCGACGTGGGAGACGGATCGACGGCACTCCGGGACGCGAACAGGACGGGACGGATAACTGCTATCTCACACAGCTCGGCCTCACACCGGACGGTCTCACACCGGGCGACACTCGAATCTCACAAAAAATGAGAAAGGAGGGAAGGGAGATGAACAAAGGGGCAAAGGCTCCTTCAACTCAATTTTTCATTCATACAACATCATACGTAACACACCATTGCCTTCCTTTATATAGGAGGAAAGCTATAACAACAAGACCTTTCTAACTTCTACTAATTATGTTCATACCCTTAGCCTAACAAGACAAACCCACCAACCAATATTTGACTTGTGGGTTTAACCAAATAAAATATAAAAATTACACACATGTTTATTTGACTTAGACTAGCCTAATAAGATGAAAGAGTAGGAATACATATATCCATACACACACAAATACTCAAAAATACACACAAGTATAACTACTCAATATGCCGGGTCTTCAATCGAGTCTCCGAGCCATAAGCTCGGTGCAGTCGGTGCGGTGCGGCGTCGGCTCCGAGTAGTGGGCCCGGTAGTGGACCCGGTGTCCCCACCAACCCTCCCGGGGCGGCTGGAACTCGACTCCGTCGAGTAAGGGGGAACACTGCTGTGGTAGTGCTCCAGCAGATCTGGATCGAGGCGCTGGAGATCTTCCCGGCTGATCCAGGAATCGTCAGAAGGTGGACGGTCCCGCTAGCGGACAAGGTAGCGCTGGTACACCCTGCTCCGTGTAGTGGTCACCTGCTCATCCAGTATCCTCTCAATGTGCTCGCGCGGTACTCTCGAGGCTGTGGGACGCACAGGGGTGGGCTCACTCTCAATGGGAGGAGAAGGCTCGAAAGGGTCACTAGGAATCGCTGTGGGTTCCTTGTAGGCCACTAGGTCTGCCACATTAAAGGTCGAGCTAATCCCATATTCGGGAGGTAAGTCCACAACATAAACATTGGAGCCAATCTTCCGCAGAATTGGGAAGGGTCCATCACTACGGGCCTGCAACTTTTTAACGGCTCCCGAGGGGAGTCGTTCGGGTCGGACCCGTACCATAACCAAGTCACCTTCTTGAAATTCATGGTGACGCCTATGCGAATCAACCAATTTTTTATAAGTCTCATTACTGAGGTTGATTTGCTTGCTAAGTGACTCATGCAGACTTTTGACATGCTGTGCAAACTCCTCAGCTGACTTGGATATCCTAGACTCGAGGGGAAGGGGAATGAGATCCACAGGTTTCCTAGGTTTGTAGCCATGCACGACCTCAAATGGACTCATGCCTATAGACCTATTGATAGAGCTGTTGTATGCAAATTCGGCTCTGGGCAAAAGAAGATCCCAAGTGCCGGAATGTTCCCCTACAAGACACCTCAACAGATTCCCTAAACTCCTATTGACGACCTTAGTTTGCCCATCAGTTTGGGGGTGATAGGCAGTGGAAAACTTCAGTTTGGTGCCAACTAGGTGCCAAAGTGTCTTCCAAAAATAGCTAGTGAACCGGACATCCCGGTCAGACACGATGGTTTGGGGGAGACCATGCAGACGCACGACTTCATCAAAGAATAAATGGGCTACTCTAGATGCATCAGATGTTTTGGAACATGCAATGAAGTGGGCCATCTTAGAGAACCTATCAACGACAACAAAGATGGAATCATGCTTATGAGCAGTGCGTGGTAACCCAAGGATAAAATCCATGCTCACATCAACCCATGGTCGATCAGGAACGGGGAGAGGAGTGTAGAGACCAGTGTTCTGTTTGACCTGTTTGGCCATCGTGCATGTCCTACACTGGGCTACAATCTTGGCCACATCTTTCTTCAGGCCAGGCCAATAGAAGTGCTCCTCCACAGAATGGATGGTCTTGTTGCGGCCAAAGTGACCAGCAAGACCTCCAGCATGCATTTCCCAGACTAGAAAGTCCCGAACAGAGGTCCTCGGGACACAGAGTTGCTGCCCTCGAAACATAAAACCATCATGGAGTAGATAGTCAGCGAATGCTGTCGAGGATCCAGCAGACAGAGCAGAATAGGCAGGGCCAAAATCAGGACACTCTGTTCCTTCATGCGGTCAAATCCGGTGACCTCTACCCGAACAGTGGAAAGAAGGGAGACCCTTCGACTCAAGGCGTCGGCCACCTTATTGTCCTTTCCAGCCTTATGTTTTAGGACAAAGGTGAAGGACTGGAGGAACTCTACCCACCGACCATGCCTAGGGTTTAAACCCTTCTGAGAGCTAAGGAATTTCAAAGCCTCGTGGTCTGAGTATAAGACAAACTCTTGTGGTAAGAGATAGTGTCTCCAGTGTTTAAGGGCTTGGACCACGGCATAAAACTCCTTATCATAGGTAGAGTATCGAAGCTTTGCATCAGAAAGCTTCTCGCTGAAATAAGCCACAGGGTGGCTCTCCTGGCTAAGCACTCCACCTATTCCTACGCCAGATGCATCACATGAAACCTCAAAGACTTTGGAAAAGTCTGGTAGGCGGAGGACATGGGCTTTGGTCATAAGCTCCTTTATGGCAAGAAAAGCCTGGGAGGCGGCTTTGGTCCACTCAAAATTCCCCTTACAGATGCAATCCATAATGGGTGCCATGATGGTGCTAAATCCCTGGATGAAGCGTCTGTAGAAGGTGGCTAGCCCGTGGAAACTTCGAACGTCGTGGACATTCTGGGGCTCTGGCCAGTCTATTATGGCTCGGACCTTGGATTGGTCCACAGACACTCCATGACTTGAAACCACAAATCCGAGAAAAGTGACCCGGTCTGTCATGAATTCACACTTAGTCAGGTTGGCAAACATGGTTTCTTTCCTCAGGGTCTCGCAGACCTCCCTCAAATGGTGAATGTGGTCCTGAGGGTTGTGGCTATAAATGAGGATGTCGTCGAAGTAGACGACAACAAAGCGACCAATGAGGGGACGAAGGGTTTCAGTCATAAGCCTCATGAAAGTGCTAGGGGCGTTGGATAGCCCAAACGGCATGACAAGCCACTCATACAGACCTTCTTTTGTTTTGAAGGCTGTCTTCCACTCATCCCCTGGTCGAATCCGGACCTGGTGGTAGCCACTTTTCAAGTCAATCTTGGAAAAGATGGTGGCCCCACTCATCATGTCAAGCATGTCATCAAGACGAGGAATGGGAAATCTATACTTGACAGTGATTTTATTGATGGCACGGCTATCAATACACATCTGTCAGGTGCCGTCCTTCTTGGGTGTGAGCAAGGCAGGGACAGCACACGGGCTCTTGCTCACCCGGAGGAAACCTTTGTGGATAAGGTCCTCGACAATCCTTTGGAGCTCAGCATGCTCCTTGGGGTTCAGGCGGTAATGGGGAAGGTTGGGTAGGGTGGACCCAGGGACAAGATCAATGGCGTGTTGCACATCACGCATGGGAGGGAGTCGTGAGGGTAAGTCTTCCGGGAATATATCTCGGAAGTCCTGCAGGATTGTCTGGACTTCAGGTGGGATGGAGACTTGGGACTCCTCAGGGGTAATGGTGACGACAACAGCCCAAACAGGGGCACCCTCGGCAACCTCTCTATTCATCTCACGAACACCTATGAAGTTAAGGCGCCTAATCGGGTCATGGTCAACCTTAGGGGCCTTAGGGATGGACATGACAGGTGTAGGAGCGGAGGGAATGGGAAGCTTCCCTTTGGTGGGGGTTGGGACATTCTCCTGGATTTTGGGGGATGCAGCGGGTGTGGAGGTAGGACTCTTTCCCGTGACTACCTTTGGGGCTGTTGGGACCAGCTGAATCCTCTTCCCATTGTGGGAGAAGGAACACTCATTGGACCGACCAAATGTAGTAAGGTCTACATCGTAGATCCATGGCCGTCCTAAGATGATGCTCCCAACCTTCATAGGCACTACATCGCATAGGATTTGTCCTTGGTAGGACTGGAACTGGATGGGAATGACACATGTAGTGGTGACTGGGATAGACGTGTCGTCAACCCAAGCCACGTTATATGGCCTCGGATGGGGATGGGTAGGTAGACCTAGACGGGATACAAAGTCTGAAGAGACTGCATTGATACAGCTCCCGTTGTCAAAGATCACCTTGCAGGGTTGAGTTTTGACCATGATGTAGGTTTGGAAGATGGAGGTTCGACGCCAGTCGTCCTCCTGTGGGTGTGCGAGGATGCAGCGAACTACGCCTAGTCTTCCCTGGTTTGAATCCTCTGCAATTTCTCCCACTTGCATGTACTCGACATGCGTTCCCGCATACCCTGCATCTAATTCCTCAAACTGGGCCACGAGATCAGGGTCAGACTCATATCTCTCAAGGGTTTCTCCTTCCTGAGGTGGAAGCTCCATAGGCTGGGGGTCGGTGATGACCAAGGCTCGGGTGGGGCAATTGGTGGCAATATGCCCTAGGTTATGACACCTGAGTATTGGACTCCCGAGATAGGGGCTGGTTGGGAGGTGCTAGGGACGACTCCCTTTCCTTTGTCATCTCTCCTTTCAACTGATGGAGCATACACCAGCCCAGGCACAGCTGCGGGTGCAGGTAATGGGTTCCGTGGGAAAGGAGCTGTAGGGGCAACGGCCCTAAGTGGGGTAGCAGTAGGGACGTAGGAGGTGGAGGGGCCAGCTCTCTCAGTATAGCGGACTATGGGATTTCGGGTTTCGGGTTGGCGGTAGATGGGAACCCGAGGTGGGGCCACCCTTTGAAACCTCTCAACATCTCGTGCAACCTGGTAGGCGTGCTCGAGGGTGTTAACCTCCCGCAAGAATAATTCTCGCTGAATACTCTCGTGTAGGCCAGCCCTAAACCGAGAGAGGGTGACGGAGGCATCCTCCATGACTCGACTCCGAAGGAAGAAGTCATCAAATTTGGTGATGTACTCATCCACCGACTTTCCATCTTGGGTGAGTTTCTGCCATTGGTCTAAAAGACGCTGATGGTAGAAGGTGGCAGATACTTCTCCCTCAATTTCTCCTTCATTGCTTCCCACGTGCTAATAGGCTCCTCTCGTCTCCGTGCTAGGAGATTCTCAACATTACACCAGTAGGTCTTGGCTTGACCCAGAGTTTCATTTTGGCAAACCTCACCCTGGTGGCAGGTGTCATGCGGCGATGCCAATCAAAATATTGGTCCATCCCAGTCTCCCACTCAAGGTATGTAGCGGGGTTGAGGGACCCATCAAAACTTGGAGCGTCAATCTTGACGTTCTGTAGGATGATATCTTCATCGTCGTGGTCTCTCTCTCGAGGCACACGGGCCTCTTGCTCCCGACCTTGGGGGGCCTGGTTCGGGCGGATTGCTCTCTTTCCTCCCTAGGATTGGCTACGGGATTTCCGTGGCCATTCACTCTGCCTTCCTCCCCCTTTAATCGATCCTCTAAGGCTCGGATCCTCTTGTCGAGTTCCGTCCGTAGTTGGCCTATGGATTCTTCAAAGTGGGCTACGAGATTATGCTCGAGCTGGACTAGCATAGCAGTCACGCTCTCTTGATCCATGGGTAGCGTTGAGGGGCGCTCTAGATGGCCAGATGAATTCCTAGACCAACGTGGCATGCACGACCTCGGACGTAAATGATGCAATCAAGCTATAGACTCGAATTTTGTTTGTTAATTGGCAAAGGGCCAAGTTTGAAGGGACTGGTCAGGGAGAGTTGCTCGCCCGTAGGCGAAGTAGTTGTGGAACTACCTCCTGACAATTAGGGTGCCCTAATGTGGCAGTCTAGGGCCTAAAGGATAGGTGCAAGCAAGCACTCTCTCACCGTCCACAGCGATGCACTCAGAAGACTGGCTGCATGGATCGGGTTCTCTCTTACTTCGTCGCGCGGCAATTAAAAAGATACTAAATGAGCAAGTTTGGAGCACGCACCTAGCTGACTGAAAAGTCTAGCTCCGACCGGAGACGAAGGCGAGCGGGGACGTGCGGGCCCGCACGGCGTCGACGAAGCTTGAGCAGTTACAAAGCATTCACTCCACGCAGGGAGGATTGAATTATTACAAATTGCTTAAATTTCCCGCGCAGGGGAACAAATCAGTCAAATCTCTCCGCGCAGGGAGACTCAGAGGTACGCACGTTCCGTGATCTTCAGATCTTCTGTCGATATCCGGATGACTCAGACACGGGCCAAGCCGTAATAGCGGACTCGGGTGCCACAAGAAATAAGTTAAATAGATATATAATAATATATATATATATTCAACTCTTTTTTTTAATCAAACAATATATATAGATATATATAACAATATATATATTCATATATATATATATATTTAACATTTTTTTTTCAACCTCCTTTTTTTTGACTTTTCTTTCTCTTTTCAAATTTCACCTAATTTTTTTGACTTGTCATACTCTCTTTTTTTTTCCACACTTTTTTTTTCAAACCTCAGCCTCCTTCTTTTGACTTTTTAAATCCCCTTTTGTTGACTTCTCAGATCATGGTGGTGGCTGGCCAACCCGGCAGTGCGGCGGCCAACGCGGAGGGGTGCGGCCGGTGTTGACTGGCCGGCGGGCGCGTGCGCCGCGGGTGGGCGCGAGCGCAGAGGGCGCGAGGGGCCGGGCCGGACGGCTTCGGCCCAGCGGGTGCGCGTCTGGGCGCGGGCGGGTGCGGCCAGCGGGCGCGGCTGGGCGCGCAGGCGAGGCGGGTGCGGCCGTGGACTCGGCCAGGTGGGCTCGCACGGGCGGTGGCGCAGGGGAGCGGGCGCCCAGGCCACGCGGCGCGCAGGGGGAGGCGGGCGCTGGCGTCGAGGCGGCAGGCGGGCGCACGGGGGGGCAGGAGTAACTGGCGCGGCCGGGCGCGGGGCGCGGAGGCGGGCACGGGCGGAGGCGGGGCCGGGCGCGGCAGGGGGCGCGGGGCTTGGGAGCGCAGGGGCCGGGCGGGCGCGTGCTCGGGCTCGGCCGGGCGCAGGGAGGGCGCGGCAGGCGGAGGGGGGGGGAGTTGGCCGTTGCGGCCGCTCCCCTCTTTTGAACCCGGCACGGGCGACGAGGCCCCGTGCCGCGAACGAATTTTTTTTTCTTCTGTTTTCCTTCAACCGAGAGAGAGAGAGAGACAGGGAGAGAGATAGAAATAGGGAGATAGAGAGAGAGATTAAATGAGAGAGAGAGAGAGATTGGCGTGTGAGAGAGAACAGAGAGGGAAAAAGAGAGAAAGAACACCCCAATTTTTTTTTCTTTGCTAAATTTTTTTTTCTCTATATCTTTTTCTTCTCAATCACAGATCCTTCTGCTATTCTTCTTCCTTTTTTTTATTTCTTTTTTTTTCTTCACTTCTAACAATCTAGAGAGAGAGAGAGAGAGACGTCGGGTTGGCGGAGGCGCCGTTTGTTGGGCTCTGATACCAATTTGACGCGGCGGCGACGTGGAGACGGATCGACGGCACTCCGGGACGCGAACAGGACGGGACGGATAACTGCTATCTCACACAGCTCGACCTCACGCCGGACGGTCTCACACCGGGCGACACTCGAATCTCACAAAAATGAGAAAGGAGGGAAGGGAGATGACAAAGGGGCAAAGGCTCCTTCAACTCAATTTTTCATTCATACAACATCATACGTAACACACCATTGCCTTCCTTTATATAGGAGGAAAGCTATAACAACAAGACCTTTCTAACTTCTACTAATTATGTTCATACCCTTAGCCTAACAAGACAAACCCACCAACCAATATTTGACTTGTGGGTTTTAACCAAATAAAATATAAAAATTACACACATGTTTATTTGACTTAGACTAGCCTAATAAGATGAAAGAGTAGGAATACATGTATCCATACACACACAAATACTCAAAAATACACACAAGTATAACTACTCAGTATGCCGGGTCTTCAATCGAGTCTCCGAGCCATAAGCTCGGTGCAGTCGGTGCGGTGCGGCGTCGGCTCCGAGTAGTGGGCCCGGTAGTGGACCCGGTGTCCCCACCAGGTTGCAAGAGCCACAACCGAGCGTGGTGAGGCAGAACTGGACGAGGAGGCTGAAGAACCAGGTGAGACACCACGGCGTAATATTTTTCTCGCAGCATCTGTACAAGAGACGGTGGGGGAGGGAGATGACATCCATGTGCAGTTGGGTGGTGACGAGTCAGCAACGGGACGTGATGATGAAGTTAATTTGGATGAAGACCTCGTCATTGGGGGTGGAGACACATCGTATGCGTACGATGATATAGCATGGGAGCGATTGATGCAACCTCCATCAATTGAGCGTCCACCGCCAGCCCAGGTGAATTAATATATGAAAATCGAATCGCATATTTGATTACATAGCGTAATCATATGTTGATGTATGATGATGTAAGAAATATATTGCAGGTCGGTCCGATAAGTGGCAACATTGCGGGAGAACAGTGGTCCCGGGTTGCTGCACCGCGGCATTCAATATCTGCGGAACCCAAAAGGTTATCCACTTCAAGAGAGGCTAGGGGGAGTTCCTCATTTAGAGAGGTGAATATATATTGTCATTTCTACATTTATATGTTGTATTTCATTGGTAATTGAATATATTATTCTTTCAATTGTGTAGTCTTCGATAGCATCGAAACAACCATCTCAGTCTGATGCGCCACGACCGACAACATCTAAGGCACCTAGTCAGTCGTCTCAGGTATACGTACAGACTTACACAGTAGAAAGTAAATTGAATAATTATCTAACAAGGCTTCTGCTTCTCAGGCATCTAGAGAGACACAACATGCAACAGTTAAGCCGCCCCCTGTTCCACAGAAGAAAAAATCATCATGGACCACATTATTCAGAAGCAAGAAGGACAAGGAACCACCATTAAATCCGATAGATATTACAGACATGGAGACATTAGATCCCAATGCAGATGACGACACTCCCGAGCCCTCTGTTGAGCCCCGCATCAGTGGGAGTCATGACTCCGATGATGATAGTACACCGACAGGGTCTTCATCCCATGGAGGTGGCGGTTCTCAAGGTGGTCAACGGAGTCGTCGTGAGGATACTAGTGCTGGTGGCAGAGAGTACAACAGTGGTCATAGTAGAGGTCGTGGGGGCCGTCAACATGCCGCATGGACAGAGGAGCAGTACTTCACACATGCCACACAAGATGAGGACCACGGTGCTCCACCGCCAGGGACGAGGCGGGCAGCTGATCATTGGGATCCCTACTATGGAAGTTCGGTTGCAGACAGTACCAACTATCAAGGCATGTTGTCTGATTTTGAGAAGATGAGCACACATGACTTTCAGGGATCTGGAAGCTCGTATGGACGGTCATGGCCGCAGCAGCCGATGTATCATGGCGACTCAGATAGCAGTAGTTCATTTTTCTCATCGTATCCATATCCTTATGCTGCAGCTGCGCCAGTAGAGGTCGTGTACGCACAAGGTTCACAGCAGTATGAATACTACGTATGCATGTACTGGGAGAACTATGAAGGTTTAATGCGCTATGAAGACTATCTGTCCTATCTGCGAACCACATTTAATGTCAGATTGTTTGGAGATGGGCACTGGCTCAGTTTTGGTCCATACTCTTAATGAGTATGTATCATTTGGTTATATTTATAACTAACTAATAATTAATTGTAAATTTCTTCATATCTTGAGTTTTGTACTTATCATTGAAATTACTAATGTAAACTTTTACATCATTTGCAGGTCATCATGGACGGACGACGTCACCCTGCGTGGGAGCATGGATACTCTGTTGAGGGTGATGGACATGTGCACTATAGATACTGGGAACATCTCGTCACCGGCATACACAGATTTGCGGAGCACCTTGCGGGAGTGGGACGCGATGTTCGTGCATGCGACCGAGTTCCGGAAGATGTCCGACATTCATTTCGGACACATTTACAGGAGAGATACGGTTCTCGTAGCACACCCAGGGCATCTTCTTCTATGTCCCGGGTACCCCCACCACGAGCACCGGGCGGAGCAGGATCTTCCTCCACGTCCAGAGTTCGAGCAGCACCAGTACCAGCACCAGTCGCACCAGTACCACATGATAAAATTGAATGTATAAATGTAGTGAAGACTTTTTTTAGAGATTTTCATGTACCATCTACCGCTGCACATGACCCATCATTTGTGTAGATGGTTACATATTTTCAGTCCCACCCACATGTACCTCCACCCACTAGGATAGAGTTAGATTATACGGGTGATCAGTCTCATGTATCTGATGATGAGTTTTGGGATTCGGGCTTCACTGATGATGAGGATTAGTGAGTTTTGGGATTCGGGTTTCACTGACGACGAGGATGAGTGAGTTTTTGTATTTTATACTTCATGAATGAATGCCATTATTACGTCACTGCTTATTTTAACATATTAAGTAATTTAAGTGAATTTTTTATGTATTATATATAATACGATATTTAATTAAGCGATATAATATGTTATTTTTATATAATTAATTATGTGTAATTTAGTATGGATCTATTATCATAAAAAAACTATACATTCTAATATTTTTAAATATGTATAACATTTAATCTTTAAATAACATTTTATTTTAAAATTTAAAAAATTAAAAAATCGCGCGCCGAGGGCTTGAGAGGACGGACTGGGTCGCTGTGCGACCCGGCCGACCCGACCCGACCCGCATCGAGACCGGGTCAGCCGGGTGGGCAAGCCTTGGTTAAATTATGGGAAAACCATGGAAAGTTCAAAAAATTGCATTCATACCTCGGAGTCTTGTCAAATTGTGTAAATACCCATGTAGTTCAGGAAAAAAATTCGAAAATTCCTAAATTCAAAGGAAAATGTTCAAGTTTGCAGCTTCCAAATGTGGGAGAAGTCTTTGTTTTGCTCAGAAATCCAAAAATTACAGTGCTACCCTGGAGCTTTGCAAAATTGTGTAAATGCCCAGAAAAATTACATAAAAATTTGGAAAGTGTGAAATTGCACAAAGATGTTCTGATTACTTTGAAATTGTGATTTTACTCTCATCTAAGGGAAAATTATGAATAAATCCTAGTTTAGGAAAAATTACAAATAAACCCTAGTTTGAGAAAAATTGTAAATATACCATAAGCATGGGAAATTAAGCGCATGCTTTTGAATCCACTAAGGATAGCAACTATTGCAAATATACCCCTATCTTAGGGCATGAAGTCTCTTTCGGATTAAACCCTCAATATCACAACGGATATTGTAGAGGTAAAGGGTATATTTAGCTGTTAATCAAAGATATTCAGACTTACATTGATGTAAATTAACACCGATCACGGTCGGTGGGGAAAGGTCCAACAAACGAATCCTAAATCGTCTGATAAACCAAACTCGCGGAAAGAATTATGTGCATGCTAATTAATTAGTTAAAGTATGTGCATTTTTATCCAACAAATGGATATTAAACAAATTAAAATTTTCGCGTGTTAAACAAGCGTGAACACCCTGAGAGCATGCAAGTCACTTTGGTTTGACAATGAGAGCTTAACTGAAATTGAGAAATCACTGATGGCTAACAAGATGCCTTCCCATACAGTGTCGGATACAGTAAGGATGCCCCCTGACTGCCCCATAGTTTTCCAGAAAACAGTCCACACTACTGAAGCCCGTGAGTAGCTTAGCAAGGCCCACATCACATGCTTTCATCTTAGTCTCCTGCAGACGTGATATCTACGTGTCTTCGGCTAACACTTTCTCTCACCCAGTTGCTTCACCTTATCATTTAAACCCCCAAAATTCCATGATAGAATTATCATGCTGCTGTTTTCTTTTTTTGTTGCTCTGTTGCTAACTTCTTTTTGCTTGTGATCATTCCTGGGACCAATTTGGAAAGGCTAGCCAATTCTGTACTCTCCTTCATATAGTTTTAGGATTATTACACTGCTTCTTCCAAGCCAACAGACTTAGGGCTGCCATTGACCTAGGATACAGAGGGGAAGGTCTAGAATACATAAAAAGGTTAAAGAAAAGAGAAGAAAATGAGTAAAGAGGTAGAGGTGACAGTTTATAGGATATAAGATAATAGCCTAAAAGAAAAAAGGTTTTTTAGTTTTTAGCTTCTAAAAAAGTCAATATTAGGAAAAGGTCCCCCCTAATTCACCTATTTGGTTGAAATGCCCCAAAATCTTCACTCTTAGGTGTTGTTTGGACAGGATCATGAGGATGGAGATTTTTTCAAAATCCCATTAAGTACAGTTGACTGACATGCCCTGATATGGGAGGGATTTTGAATTTCCAAAAAATTTCGTTTGGGGGAGTTACCCTCCATTTTGGTGTAGTGGAGGGGTGGGGATGAGGGAATTACCAACACCTTTCCTTTTACACTTTTATGTGAGACGAGGGGGGTTAAAATGTAAAAGGAGTCAACAATCTCCTGGAAATCTGCAAGAAGCTCCTTTCCACCAGTTTTTTGAGATTTTCCATCTCCCCTCCCCATGTGTCTATCTCTCTCTTCATTGTAAAATCCATTTAGGCACATAAGCCAAGACATTGGTTGCATTTGGTTGGGCTTCTTATGTTGTCAAGGATTCCAATCATTGGAATCCCAAATTCCCTTTCCACCATCTAGTCCAAACACAACCTTAGTAAAAAACCCCTAGAGTTAACAGTTGTTTGAAACATAGAATACACAATCCCATTTTTGGGAATATTCCATCCCCCCACTCTCATTAACTTCCCCCCCCCCCCATTTTATTCTCACCTCTCTCTTTCTCTCTTTGTGCACCTCCACCCCATTGGGTGGGGGTGCCGGCGCCAGAGGGGGAGACCCCCACCAGCGTGCTCCCCTCCTCTCTCTCTCTCTTTGCTTGAGAAGCTCTCCCTCCCTCCCCCACTCCCCTTCCTCCTCTGTAGTAGAACCGCCCCACCCTTCACCGGAACCCTCGCTGGCCTCCCCATCAGATGACAAATTGTACCCCTCTAGGAATTACTGCAGCAGATCCCCGGCCACCTACCGTCGGCGCCACCTTCTGTCGACTCTGACATCATTATCATCCTCGCTGCCCTCCTCTGTACCTGATCTGCGTGGTGGGCCTTGCCCTCATGGCCCATTGCACCTGGCTCTGGCAGTTGCCCTCTGCGCCAGGCGCTTG